>CM053415.1:34604998-34633022 GCA_028644305.1 Xerus rutilus
GCCAGCTGCAGCCGTGTTCGGGTGTGCTTTGTGTACACATGACGGGCGCACGGAGGGACGAGGCCTGCACAGCAGGGGCGTCTGCAGCCAGATCAGGAGGCGAGAGCTGGCCAGCCCGTGGGAAGCAAGCCCCTGCCCGCCCCCCGTGTGTCCTCCTGGCACCTCCCCCTGCGACACTCAGTGTGGGAGGGGATGGCAGGGGCCTGGGCCGTCCTCGCTCACTCTGCCCACACTGCCTGGTGGCCACAGGGATTGACCAGAGCCGACTTCCCAGGACCCACATGGCAGAGCCAGGCAGGGAGGCTCCTGCTTGTGCCAGCCGTCGCCTCCACATCTCCTGGGACTCACAGCCCTCCGTCCACGGGAGGGCCAGCCTGGGTGCAGGGCATCCAGGACCAGGAGTTGACGCCCCAGGGCAGCAGAAGAGCAGCTGGCCTCTCTCCGGTGGGACAGCTCAGGTGCACAGCATGCGGCCTTTGGGGCCGGTGGGCTGAGGGTGCCTGCCCACGGCAGCCTGCTGGCGCCTGCCCCTGCGCCCACCCCTCCCAGGTTCTCCCTGTGTTTTCTGGGCCATATCCACAGCCTGCACACAGATCCGTGCTTCTGAGCCTTGAGGGGACCAAAGGTGCCCTGTCACTCCAGGCGTGGGGCTCTCCCTTCAGGTGAGGAGGTGCTGGTCATGGGCGACAGGGTCAAGGATGGAGATGCTTGGTACCACAGCACTGGACACTCCCTCCAGCCCCAGGCTCACATCAGGAACCAGGGACATGGCCCTGCAGGGCCACGGACACATTCCCTTGGCTCCATGTCCAAGGGTGTGACCCGGGGCCAGGCCCTGGAAGAGACAGGCTACAGGACAAGGCCAGCGACGGTGCTGGTGCCCTGCCGCAGGTCCTCACGGCAGCAGGGTCCCCTGGGGGATGAGGCAGCAGTCCTCACAGGCTGGGCCTACAGCCTGAGCTGGGGATGAAGGTTCAGCCTAATTCCCACAAGAGCCAGCAGGCCAGTGGGCAGTGTCCAGCTGCCTGTGAGGCCTCAGGTGGCTGGAGTGCTCTCCCTGCTATCAGCGGCCTCTTACAAGAACCTGGTCACTGGGGACCTACCTCCTGGGCAGCACTGCTCACCAGAAAGTCTTGGCTGGCTTGTCACTTGGCCAGAGTCCCTGGCCCCAGGGGACTCTGGCTGGGCCCCTCTTGATGAGAAATTTATTTGAACATTAACTCTGGGGACCTTGTGGCAGTTTCCGGGAACCTCTGAGAGTGCCATCTACACCTTCATTAAGGTGGCTGGGCCTGTGCATCTGCAGCTGTGCCAGGGCTGCCCTCCTTGCAAGTGTGGCTGAGGACAGGCCCCTGCAGTCCCCTGTCCGCCTGCATCTGCCATGGCTTCCGTACTGTCCCACGTCCTGGCCACTGAGCCTGAGAAGCAGCCATCAAGGGCACTGGGCTCCCCGCCCTCCCTCCCAAGTCCTTCCTGGTGTGGGGCACAAGAAGTTGCATTGGATGGGCTTTGTGCCCCACAGGACACTGGCTGGGTCCCCACAGAAACCCTCACCTGGTGTTGAGCCCTGTCCCCTAGGGCCAGGTGTGGATGTGCCCCGGTCAATACCTGTCCACTCGTTGGGAAGGCCTGGGGCTCAGCCAGCCTCGTCCTTGCCAACACCCCTGACTGTCAGCTGCACGTCCCCTTGAGGCCAGATGCTGGGACCTGCTCTTTTAGGTCTGTCCCCACACACCTGCCCCTGGGGTCTCAGGTGGTTCCCACCATGGCTGGAGGGGTCAGGAGGGGCTGCTGGAGTCGGGGCAGTGACAGCAACAAGGAGAGTGGGTGGCACTGAGAGCACAGAGCGCCACGCTGAGCCTGGTGTCCTCCTGGCACCAGCGGGAGAGGGGAGACACCGAGGTGAGCAGATCCAGGCAGGTGGAACCTTGCCTGCAGCCAAGTGGCAGGGCTGGCTTCAGACTGGGCGCTGAGGCCCATACCCGCTCTCGTGCCCACAGCCTTTGACATCAGCAGGGTCCTGTGGGCAGCTTGATAGGTGGGGAGAGGGATGCAGGGTCTGGCTTCAGGACACAGAGCCCAGCGTGGCTGCAGGGATGCCCCCAGGGCACGGGCCCCACAGAAGGAAGCCTGGCAGACTGCATGCCAGGAAGGGCATCTGCAGACAGCCTCACGTGGGCCAGAAATGGCGACCGCAGCTCGATGCAAAGTTTCATTTTTATCCTCATTATACAATGAGGATTAAAAGATTAAGGTGATAAAAGTGGACGTAGAAATCAAAGCATGAAAGACAGCAGATCAGAAGCCGCAGGAGAGAACCTGGAGGTGCGGAGCCTGCGCACAGGTGCAGAGCTCAGAGGACTCGGATGGCAGCCAGACGTGGCAGGAAGAGAACGGGCTGGAGACACCCTGCGGAGGTCCCCGGAGGAGGCCACACGGTAGGAAACCTGTGAGAGAACAGGCTGAGGCAGAAAGGCCGGTGTTCCTGTACAGAATGTGCCGGGCCGGCCAAGGTGACCACCCAGAGCAGAGTCCTGGACCCCAAGCAGTGAGAGAAGTCAGGAAATCTACCAGCAAAAAGCTACCCTGTGGGATGAAAGGGCTCCCGAGGCCTCCTGGTGAGGCACAGGCACGAGGCTCCACCCAGCAGGCCCCAGGGTGCCCTGCACACCAGCCAGTCGCCCTCCTAGACAGGGAGCCACCTGGCTGTGACTTCGAGGGGCTGGTGACGGGCAGGAGGGCAGGGCCTGAGCCCTTCCTTGCAAACCAGGCAGCGGGGAAGGCAGGTGGGAATCAGTGACGCTGAGCCGAGTCCCTGCCAGGCTCCACAGTCACACAGGCATGCTCCTCCCGACCCCACAGCATTGCCGTCGTGACCACCACCCCAGGACCAGCACTGGCCTCATCAGAGGGCAAATGACAGACTCTCAGCAGTCCATTGGAGGGAGGACACCCAGATCCCAGGGTCTGCCCGAGCCCCACCTCTGGACGACCGTCCCTCTGTCCCCAAGCCCACTTCAGGTCCTCTTCCTGGGACCCCCATGTCCTCCTTGCGTGCCTGATCAGGCTGTGATGTCCAGCGCTCCCTTCCAGCTCCAGGGGTGAGGTGGGCTCTGCCCACCTGGACCCTGCGTAGGCTCGAAGGAGGAGACGGGGCACAGGACCCCTTCCTAGGGTCCTGGGAGGACACAGCCCTTCCCCAAACAAGGCAAGAGCTCAAGGAGGACTGGGCTCTTTGAGGACTGGTTCTCAAAGAGGACTGGACAGGCTGCCTACACAGGCTGTCCTCTCACTCAC
The DNA here is from genome assembly GCA_028644305.1 of Xerus rutilus. Classification (NCBI taxonomy): domain Eukaryota; kingdom Metazoa; phylum Chordata; class Mammalia; order Rodentia; family Sciuridae; genus Xerus; species Xerus rutilus. The sequence goes on from CM053415.1 coordinate 34,608,296, forward strand.
ACTGGGATTCGGTTCTCTGCCAGGCTCTGACCTGGGGCACCCTAGGGACGACCTGGGTGTTGCAGAGGGGCTGGGCTCAGGCAGCGCTGTAGGTGCCTCCGGATCAGAAGGCCTCTGTCGCCATCTGCTGGCCATAGTGGTCCCCGCATGTGACCAGGATTGGGCTGCAGAGGAGCCCAGCCCCACTGGAGGAGGCAGCTCAAGGCAAGGAACACTGGCAGGAGAACGGGGTCTGGGACTGCACCAGCCACGTCACCTCTGGCTACAGTCCTTCCCGAACTGTCTCTAGAATGGAGCCTTCAAGGGCCAGGAGTCCCGCATTGTCCATGGCTAGGCAAGGGCAATGTCCCACAGGTTCTGGCTGTGCCTGCTGGGCTGGCCACTCAGCCTCTCTGAGCCCTGAAGTCCTCAGCAGTACAGGGAGCTATTTATTGTCCACATGTCCACTCTGCCAGGAGTTTCCGGGAGAGACTTGCCTTGCAGCTCCCAGGCCCAAGCTAGACCCTCTGCAGCATCTATTGGGGCCACTTGGGTGATTGGCCAGCAGGCCTGCCTAGGCCCTGCCAGCCTCCCAGGTCAGCCCTCTCTTGGGGATCTGTCAGCCTTGAGGGCCCTTGGGTGTGCGTGGCGTGGACAGACAGGAGAGGGAGATGAGGACAGGTCGTTTCTCTGGCCCTCTTCAGATGGGCTAGGGACAAGACCCAGCCCCACTGCAACCCTGTGGCCCACCTGGCCTGGGCGCTCGGCCTTCCAGCACGGGCTGGTCTCGTGGGCGACTGGTCACCTGCAGGACTACCAGGTGACTACGAAGGCCGTGCTCAGCACTGCCTGGCCATAGGAGGGTGGCCCTGGGCTGCTCAGCTCCGTTCCCAGGTCCCCAAGGGGCTGAGCCGGGGTGCCCAAGACCTGTTCCCGACAGCTGTGTGGGCCCCGTCCCCATGTGGGCTCCCTCGGCTCCTCACAGGCCTGAGCCTGGGGACCCCAGCCCCTGCAGCCTTCCCCCTCCCCGTCAGCACCCCTGGACCTGCTTCTAAGTGAGGCAATACTCAGAATCATCTGTGGGCCTGCCTGTGAGAGGACCTGTCCTCTATGGAGCCCACCCCAGGCGACAGCTCCCCAACCCCCAGGACCTCCTTGGCCCTGCTGTGATCAGCAGGAACAGAAAGCACTGTCCACCTGGGGGCGCCCGTGTCATTCACAAGTGCCTCTGGTGCAGAACACGGTCCACCTGGCCTGGCTCCGACCCCACGACCAGGGAAAGGGGGTTCTCGCCTGTGCGTCTCTTGCTTCATGGCTAGGATAGAAATTCTCAATTTTCAGGCCAAGAACCAGGGCCCAGAACCAGGGTCCAGCAGTGGCTGTTGACTTCCCTGACCTCTCAGTCTCTGCCTGGGGTTGGGGGGTACGGTACGAAGACCCTCCTGCTTCCCCCAGCTCCATCCACCCTCTGCTGGCTTTGCTGCCCCGACAAGTGGCCAGCCTGGTAGACCCTGCCCAGCAGCAGCTGGCTGGCCACCCTCCCAGTAGCCTGGACTCTGCCCGGCCAGGCTGGCCACACCTGCCACGGCAGCTGGTTCAGAATCCCCAAATCCTGGCAAACGAGTCACTTGGCCCGGGCCTGCCAGGCCAGAGCTGCCTGAATCTGAGCCCCGTGTAGGGCAGTCATGCCCCCACCCATGCTGGAGTGGGTTGGGGTGTTCTGCGGGAGACGGATCCCCTTGGTCATCACAGTATGACTGGTGTCCCTGTGGCTGCCGGGGAGAGTGGGGCATCCACCCTGGCACATCAACACGGGCGCCCACAGGGCCCTGGGCTAGGTGTGGCCTGGGGTAGGCCCTGATCACGGGTGGCTCTGAGGGGAGGGGCTCCACCTCTGCAGGAGCCGCTCGGCCAGCGCCCACCACCTGAGCTGAGTTTGCTGCTCCGCACCTCAGCTGCTACTGGCCTGGCGTCCAGCCTTGCCCCGGCCTTGCTGGACATGGGGCTGTCAGAGCCACCCAGGCTAAGGTGACACACAGCCCAGGCAGGGGCTCTGCCCCGCCTTCCCAGCCTCAAGCAACAGGAGGCAAGAGCATGTGGTCAGCCGCTGCTGCACCCAGGCCCGCTCACTGTGCATCACGAGTACCTACTGTGTGCTGGTGTGGGTGGACCACTAAGGGGGCCTGGGGACCGTTTTGCCCCAGAGGTGCTGACAGGAGCAGTCATCCACGCCAGGTGGGGCGGCCAGCACCTGCTGATGTACACTGCCCAAAGGGCTAAGCAGAGGGTTTCTGCACAGGCTGGGGCTGGTCGTGGTCACTGAGCAGGGATTGGGAGGGACAGCCTGGGCATTGCCACACAGTGAGCATGCTGTGGGGACAGTTTGCTGGACAGCACAGGACTGGGCTTTGTGGGGCCAGAGATGGGTGGGCATGTGTATCCACACTCAGTCTGGTGTGGGGACTGCAGCCCGTCCACCCCTCTATTCGCCACCTCGCCCCTCCTTCCCCCAAGCATCTGCAGCAGCTGTAACCCATCCCATGGGGCCGGTCGGCCTGGGCTCTGGGCTCTCCTGGCTCCTGAACCTCCGGCCAGCTGTTGCAGGGAGGCCATGCCTATCCTCAGGGCCAGCAGCTGCAGGCCCGGAAGCCCCCGTCCTCCCCGGAGCAGGTGTGCCCCACAGCCCCGCCCAGCCTGCCAGGACTGGCCCTCATCTGTCCAGCCCTGGGGGCCAAGGCCAACTCTGGCTTTAGTGTCCTCAGGCCTGGGGGCAGCAAAAGCCAGGCCCCTGGCCAGCCTGTGTTCATGCTGGCAGAATACTGTCCACGGGCAGCCTGCCTGACCCTGCGAGGCCGGCTGTGGAAACGGACAGGACGCCTGCCCGGGTGGGGGAGGAGTCCACTTCACCCAAGCAGCGGGTTCTGTCCCTGGCCACGGAGACACACAGCGGCCCAGAGCCCACGGGGCACAGCCCGTGCCCACCTTTCAACGGCCTCTCCTGTTCCCACACAGTGGGGGCCCTACCCACACCACCCTCAACACCTGGATGTCACTGTCCTCACTGGCCCCCAGCCTGCGGGCATTGTCCACTCCACGTGTCCAGCCATGGCCAGGAGAGGGGCTCCCGAGCCATTTGTGAGCATCTGTCATCAGCCTCTCCACAGAGGCTCCCAGCAGCCCATCCTGCCCTTGGGTGTCTCCGACCTCTGCCCCGCGTGTGGCACAGCTGGCTGGCTCAACTCCACCCATCCCCGGCCTGAGGCTGCCACCCAGGTCCTGCCCCGGGCTTCCTCCCACCCCTCTCTACCTCTGGGCCTGCCACCAACCCCCCCATCTCTCCTCAGCCTCCTCAGCCTCCCCCAGCCTCTGGGCTTTGTGCCCACCTCCCCCAGCCCAGCACCCCTGCTGCCAACAGTCCTGGTCCACACACCCTCTTTGAGGATAGGAAGCAGCTCCCACCTAACCACACGGGCTCAGGAGGACCCAGATGGGAACCCTCGGGGCCATGGCCAAGACGCCTATACAGAGGAGAGGCTTCCGGGGACCTGCCCCCATGCAGCCACCATGTTAAGTGTCCCCTAGCATTAGCTCCAGCTGGACCTCCGGATGTGACCCTGTGTAAATGGAGTCGTCGCAGACGTCACTGAGTTAGCTGAGAACATGTGGGTCACGGTGGCCCTAGATACGACAGGCATCCCCGTGGGGAGTCACAGAGGACAGTGGTTGACAGCAGACACAGGCCACAGCACGCCAAGGACTGGGGCTGACACTAGGGCCGCAGAGGCCAGGGCCGGCCTTCCCAGAGCCTCGGGCAGCCGGCACCTGGACTGCACCTGGGGAGAGCTAGTCCCATTGTTACAGTTTTACAATTCATGACCACTTTGTGGCCCGTATCAGGGCGGCCCCAGGACCCTGCCTCAGGCCCCTCCATGGCACTGGGTGAGGCAGAGAGCTCGCGAGGCCGCCTCTCAGCCATGGCCTGTCCTCGCCAGTGCCAGGTGGGCAGGCCCACCTGGGGACACTCCACCAGCCCCCACTGGCTCGAGGTGGCCTCAGCCTGTCCCCTGACCCTTGCATTGTCATGGCCTTCGGTGGCCATCCTGATCTCTAAAGTTGTGCCCATCCAGGAGCCTCCACTGTGCTCAAGTGGACAGCATCACCCTGGTCAGGGCAGGCAGCAGCAGGAGGGCCAGGGTCGGGATGTCTAGGGAGAAGGAAGGGCCCCGCTTCTCCTGCTGAGGGGCCTCCACTGGCTGTGGTGGGCTGGGTGCACACAGGCTGAGTCTCAGGCCAGAGCCGCCCAGGGGCTGGCCCCTGGAGGCTTTTGCCACAGGTCCTGTTTGGTCAGGCTTGCTGGCTCCTCTTTGCAGCGCCCCCAGACACCCACCCCTCTGTCACATCTCTCTGGGGACAGACACCTTGCTGCATTCAAAAGAAGTGGTCTTGGTATTAAATGTCCATTTCAGCTGGATTGCTCTACCGTCCTTTGTGGGATTGTGGGCTCCACCTGTGCCCCTGGAGGGTCCGCCCACGGCCCTGGTCTCAGCTCAGGCTCCCACCAAATGCTCCAGCCGGGAGCAGGCAGGGGCCACACCAGGACCCTTGGGCCCGCGCCGCCTGGAACAGATCCCATCCTGGGGAGACCTCCAAGGCTCTCAAGAAGACAGAGCACGTGTTGATTGCCACTGCATGGGACCAGATGGACTTCACATCCTGGACCTTGATGCTGGGGTCCTTCCCCACAGTGCCGTGAGGTGCTGGGAGGCGGGACCAATCCAGCCAGTGTGTGTCCCATGCCAGGTGGCCCTGAGCGGGCCCTGTTCTCCGCACTGCATGCAGCCATTCTCCTCTCCCCAGACAAGGACACCAAAGCCAAGAAGAGCTAAGCACCTGTCCAGAGGCCCAGAGGTGGTGGGCAGGCCTGGCGGTGGCTCACAGTGGCCCTCAGGGAGACCTGCTGCCCCATTCCCTTCCTGGGCCCTGGGTCCCCCCAGTAGCCCATCATTCACCTTCAGCGTGAGGTTGGAGGCCCTGCCCACTGGAGCCCCCACACCCAGCTGCCTGCAGGGACTGAAGTCTGACGCCTCCGCCGCCCTGCTGTGGACCTCAGGCAGCTTCCCAGCTACGAGCTGAGCTCACCAGCACACGGGGCGTGGCCCACCCAGTGCCAGGCAGGAGCCCGCCCCGTGTGGCTCAGGGAACAACAGTGCTAACATGCGGGCTGAAGGACCAGGTTGGGGGCCACCAAGCGGCCCTGCCCTAGCACCTCCAGCCTAGGCAGAAACTGAGGCCGTGGCCCCCAGGACCGACACACGAGGCAGGGGGACGTCATCGGATCATTTCCTCACCAGTCCCCAGTACCAGAAAAGCCCCAGCCTTGGTGGGCAACTGCCCTGAGCCCCCACCTGCTCCATTGCTTGCTGCTCATCTGGCTGCCCCCAAGGCTGGTAGGGACCCATCCCTGCAGGCCACAGGGGTCCCTATTGTGCTGGGCATAGAGGACAGGCAGGGCAAGCTGCCCTGATTGGTCAGCGCCTGCCCAGCCCAGCTCCACTCTGCTGACCATCATCAAAATCAGACCCTGAAACTGTGGACCACTGCCCACCCAGGGCTTGTCCATGCTCATTGAGCCAGCCCTGACTAGACAAGGGCTCCTTCATGGAATGGACCTGGATACGTGTCACACTCAGGAGACGGAGTTCTGCAGTGATCCCAGGGGACATGTGGCAGTCACCCTCCTCCACCCAGCCGCAAGGACCAGCCTGGCCTCCCTGCTTACTGTCCTCAGGATGAATAGAAGTTCCAAAGGGTCTGGGGGTGGGTTTGTAGGAGCCGGAGGTCCCAGCACCTACCCGGGGGAAGGGGCCCTGAGTCTGGCTAAAATTGGCTCTTCCCAGAGCTGGGGTCATCCTGACGGTGCAAGGGGCTGCCTCCCCTGTCCCACAGAGACAGCAGTGGCCGCAGCTCACCTCTGGCATCCCTGACAGCATCAAGCGCCACACCACATCGACCAAGGCTGGCTGCTGGGGAGAGGCCTACGGGGCTGTTGACCACGGCCACAGACCCCTGAGCTGCTTGTGGATGCACTTTCTGAGCCCCTGACCCCACTTGCAGGACCAAAGGCAAAGTCCGAGGACCCAGTGAGAAATGCAGGTGTTCACTAAGCTGAGACCATGGGGACCATGGGCCACAGCTGGCCCTGCCAGGGTCTGCCACTGTGGACAGAGGCCAAGGGTCCTGCTCCAGCACTGGCCTGCCCCTGGGCCCTCGAGACAGGTGATCTCCAGACCCCTGTGGTATTGCCCCTGCCGCTCAGCCCAGGGGTGCAGCTGCTCAGATTGAGGGGCTTAGGGACAAGGTTGGCCCCCAGCCCACCGCCCCAGCCCCGGCCATGCCCGAGCTGGCCAAGAACAAGCCGCAGCACCAGGCTGCAGCCTCATCCTGCCCAGCTGGCGGCCTCCCTCCTCCCACACGTGTGAGCACAGCTGTGGGCCCTCAGGCTTGGGAGCGAATGCTTAGCCCTTCACAAGCCCCAGGGCAGAGCTGCTGGAGCCTGCGGGAGGGAGCCACTGGGGCACTGGGCTGGGGCGCACTCTGTGGTGGGGGCTAGGCAGGGACCCCTGCCAGGGACCAGCGTCCCTGAGTCCCAGGACCCGCCCAAACCACTGAGGATATCTGGGTTCAGGGGCCTGCGCATGAACTCTGGGCAGGGTCTCACCTCCAAAGAGTGTTTCGACCTTGGGCAGGGGTCTCCGTCTCAGGTAATATCTCAGCCCCAGCTGGGGGCTGCTGCCCTCCACAGGCTGCCCTGGTAGGGTCTGGAGTGGTGCCACCTGAGACTACCTGGCACTGGGCTGGAATGATCCCCCATAAAGGCGAGGAGTGGTCTTACAGTAGGACCCCCTCTCTCCTTGCCAGGAAAGAACCTGAATAAACCCTAGGAACCCACCGTGTGCATCCAGGAGGGAGGGTGCAGGGAGAGCTGGACGAGGCCCCTTCTCCAGCTGCCCCCAGGGCCATCTCAGGGAGTGGACTGAGGCTGGACCCAATATGAGGCTACCTCAACAGCCCACCCAGAGGAGGGATCTTGGCAGTGCCCACACCAGCCCCCAACTCCGCTGCAGGGAGGGTTTGCTTGGAGGGGACAGGACTTGCCTCTGGTCCTCCCCAGGAGGGGCTGCTTGGATGTCCTGCAGTGGAGTGAGGAGCCGCCCAACTCCCAGGAGGGGACCAGGCGTGGCTTGGCTGCACGCAAGCCACTGAGGCTCGGTCTGCCCAGGAAGGAAGGAGGTCCCCCAAGGCCTCCCCCAGCACTCCTGCCCCCAGCAGGAGCCACTCAAAGCCCTGGAGGCCCCGAGAAAATACTATAGACACGATTTCTTGAGCTCCAGTTGTGTGATCACTGTGGTTCTTAGAAGATCCGCAATCTCTGACTTCAGTGAAAAGCACCAGTTTCTAGGGCTCGAAATGGGGAACAGCTTCAGCCCAGGCTGGATCTAGGTGCTCGGTCGCTCTGCCCATCCCAGCTGCTCAGCCCAGCCTCTCTGCACCTCACTGTCCCAGAAAGCTCGTCTCCTCCAAGCAATGTGCCATGGGGGACAGGAGGCTGTGTCCCTCTTTTATCTAGCTCCAGTGGACTCTGTGGGGTCACAGGCCACTTTGTATGGGGGGCAGGGGACACTGGTAACATTCCCACCTGCTGCACAGAGTCCAGGTGGCCAGGGAAAGACTGTCCTCTGTCTGCTGCAGGACTTGTGCGGTCTGAGCCTCCAAGAAACTGGTTCTGAGCCTGTAGGGACATCTGGTCTTTCCAGGTCTTTTCCACTGCCAGTGGGGACATCTGGTCTTTCCAGGTGATACCTTGGAGTGTTGGGGGGATGGCCAAGACCACTTCCCTGCAGCCCTTGCACACCAGGCCTTTGCCTGAGCCCAAGGCCGGGGACAGTGGCTCCCAGGCCTCCTGATGCTGGGACACCACCAATCCTCCCAGTCTTGTGTGAGCACTGGGCAGTGGCCTGCAGGGTCCTCGGGGACCCTTTCCCAATAGGATGTGTCATAGGGTGGGATGATGGCTGGGTGGCCTTGTCACCTGTCAGGAGCTTCCTGCCAGGCCCTGGTCCCAAGGAGGCTGAGGCCCGGGGGCCCAGGTGAGGTGGGGGCAGGCCACAACCAGAACCCCTGGCCTGGCCACTGTTGGGCTCCAGTGCACTGGAGACACCCCGGAGGGGCGCATGGCCTGCGCCTTACGCTGGAAGACCCCCAGCCTTGGGCAGGCAGAGGAGCCAGGGAGGAATTGCCCAGGGTGGGGGCCGTGGCACCTCTGTGGCCCAGGGCGGGTGGGGCCAGCATGGTGGCTCCACACTGCCCAGCCAGGGCAGCCGCCCCACACAACGGGGCTCTGAGCCCGGGGTGGGCCGGGAGGCGCTGCCCGCTGCCCGTCGCCCGCCTGCTCACAAGGGCCCTATTGTTCGGCTGCGGCTGTGGGCAGCAGGTGGCTGCCCAGTCCCACACGGGGAGGCCCTGCTGCCAGCCGCGCGCGCGGAGGAGGGCACGGCAGGCACGGCAGGGTGGGGGCTCGGGTGGGTCGGGCACAGCACCCAGCCAGCCACAGGATGAAGGCGCCCATTCTCTGGACACCAGCCCCGCCTGCTCCGTGGTGGCCAGGGCCACAGCCTGGACGGCATGTGGTGTGGCAACCCAGGCCAGGGCTGGCCACACTGGGATGTGGGCACCAGAGGTGCGGCCTGGATGGTGGCAGGGGCTGGGAGGGGAGGCTGGGTCTGGTGGAGAGGTCCAGCCAGCCCCTGGAGGCTGAGAGCAGAGGGCAGCCTCGGCGTCGGTCACGGCAGGGGCCCACCTATGGGCAGGGCCAGGCAGCTCCACTCTCCCTCTGAGCCAAGTCACGGCTTGACTGAAAGGCGCCCCTGTTGCCCACCAGCAGCCCTCCCACCCTCCCTGGCCGCCCAGACTCCTCTGTGAGCCCCCTCCCCGCCAGCTCCCGCGTGGCCAGTCTTCCGGCAGCTGGCGGGGGGGGGGGGTGTGTGAGGAGGGGCTTGGGGCCGCCTTCCTCCCAAGGCCTGCTCCCCACCCCCACCGCTGGCCTGGACTGCGTGGAGAGCAGCCCCTCCCTGAGCAACATTAGGTGAGGGCGGCTGAAGCCAGGCTGGGTGGCTGGACAGCCGATGGTCAGACAAGCTGCTGGCAACAGATGCTGCGCCCACTTCACAGCAGACCCCTCAGGGCTGGCCCAGGTCACTCTTGGCCCTGCTTGCCAGAGGGGACCTCGGGGCAGGCCGGGATCCTGCTGCGGGGTGCAGTTGTCCTGAGGGGGGGCTCCAGGGGACCTGCGGCTTGTGGAGCAGTCGGCCCCACAGCTGGGAAGGGGTGCGCCCAGCCTGATGCTGCCCAGGGGCCCGAGGGCATGGACGCTCACACCAGGTGGGAAGCCCGGTGCCTGCCACAGAGGAATGGGACCAGAGTCCTGGCTTGTAATGTCCCCATGGTCAGCGGTCACTCTGGACACAACACTTGTGGGCAGTGCTCCAGGTCCCACGGGCGCTCCACGCGATGGCCTCGGGTGTCCAGAAAACAGGCTCAGCCCCACCAATGCTGAGGGCCTGCATCAGATGCCCTCTCCCAGCTCCGGCACACAAACTCCTTTGTATGGCCCCTGCGCTGCCGGACAGGACTGGGGTCTCCACAGGCTCCCAGCCCACAGCCTGGAGAGGCGGGCCAGCCTCTCGGCTCTGAAAGCGAGGCTGTCTGGGCGCTTTTCTTTCCCTGGCATCTTGGCCAGGCCTCCCACGGGCCCCTGCCCGACTCCTCCCGCCCCTGGGCCCGAGCCCGGCAAGGAGGCCACCCTGGGGCTGGTGGCTTCAGAGGGGACTCTGTGCACAATCCCAGCCTGTCGAGCGGACCCACTACGCACAGGGAAGATGGGTATCGGGCTGCCAAGAGGCCTGCCTGGCCACAGCGGTGACCCTCGGCTGGGTGTGGGAGACACTGGGTACAGTGAGGGAGCCAGGTCCTTCCGTGCCTGGCCCAGGGGCAGCCTTGCTCAGTGGGGCCCAGTGAGGGGCCCCAGGTTCAGGGAGAAGGTGTGTGGCCCCAATGAAGCCACCAGCCTCTTCCTGTCTCAGCTGCCTGGCCTCCTGGGCAAGAACTCCTGGCCAACCCTTGCAGGAAGCCCACGGAGGCTTCTCTGTGCTCCCAGCAGATCTCCAGTGGAGTGCCGGCACAGGAGGCCAAGAGGGGAGGCTGAGAGGGGAGGCTGAGGGGGGACATTGGCTCCCCAGGCTGGGGGTAGCCTGTGAAGGCCCCACGTGAGCGTCCTGGCTCTCTCTCGGGTGCCTGGGACAGGGTGCCCTCATCTCTGGGGCCTGGGCCTGGCATGGAGTGGGTGAGCCCCTACCCCCCACGTGATGAACGTCACTCCAGGAGTCCCCTGGGGCCCTACCTCTGAGGGCGTGTGCCCTTGGGGGAGCGAGCCTCACAGCCGCCTGAATTCCCCTTCCCAGGCGCCGGCAGGCTGGCCCAGCACAGGGGTGGAGTGGGAAGGGGGATGGGAGCCTTGGAACGAGAGGGCCCGGGGGAGGGGCCCAGGCCAGGGGCTCCCCGCCACAGTCGCCTGGCGTCCGTCACGAGGGACATGCTGCTATACCATGGCACCAAGCAATTCTCCCCCAACTCTTCCTGGGCCAATCTGGAGACGGATCAGACGAGGAATTCCACAGCCGGCGGAGTGGAGCCAGACTTAATGCCGAGCAAACCACCTCCCTGCCGCAGCCCTCCACAGCCCGCCCTCGCCAGGTCCAGTCACAGCCAGAGCCCAATTACGGCCTCCAGCAGCCCGGCTCCTGAGGGGGCAGCCAATGCCCACTGGGCCCAGGGCGCCTCCATGGCCTGGATGGTGGGCGGCTAGTGGCCTGCTGCCCTCCTGCTGGGAGGGGCAGGAGCTGGACCCCTGGGGGACTCACTGTACCACACAGAGCTGGGCTCTGGCCCTCCCTACAACCGCTGCCCATCATCTGGCCCTACGCCATCTCCTGCCCAGCCCCTGGGGCTGGACTAGGGCTGGTGTCCCTGTCCTGCGTCAGTCCACGGGCTCCTGGCTTCATCCTGCCCCGTGACTACTTGCACCCAAGAGTGGCTCTGGGATTGGAAAAGGAACAAGGTGGGGCTGACCCAGGAGGAGGTCAACCTGGACATGGTCCTGGGGTGCCCCCTCTGGCTCGTAACGGAGCCGAGCTCTGGGGAGGCTCCTGGTGCGCAGGTGGGCTGGCGGTGCCCCTGCCCAGGTCTCTGCTCCATGGCCCAGCCTTCTGCTTCTCCACACCTCTTTCCTCTCAGGACACTGCTCCTACCACAGGGCCTTTCTGCCTGCTCTTCCTGGAATTCTCCACCCCACATCTTCGCGTGTGGGCTCCATCTCCAGACCCAGACAAAGGCACCCTCCTCCAGGAAGCCCGCCCTGACCAGCCACCTGCACCCACACGGCTCATTTCTCCCGACGCGATCCCTCACGACAACCTATGGTGTGCACCCGTGCCTGTCTCCGGCTTCTAGAGGGTGCAGGTCACGAGCCCCAGCAGGCCCCAGCCCAGTGCAGGGCCTGAGACCTGGGAGGTGCGTACTTGGGGAGTGAGTCAGAGAACAAGCGATGTTCGGAATCCCTGCTGAAGCTGAAAGCAGAGAACTGGCCCTTGGGTTACACGATCCTGCAACATCTGGTGCTCAATTCTTCTCACTGAATTAACCAGCTGTTTTGGAGTCACGCATAACCAGGCTGATTACGTTCACTTTTGAAGGTTGATTTGAGCTGATGGAGGAGAATGGAGCTCAGTACCAGACCCTGCACCCCGGAGGTGGGGAGGGAGAAGACCAGCTCCTCCACTGGCCTGGAAGGGGCTGTGTCCCACAGACGTGGCCTTAAATCCCTACCTCACGCCGTGCGCGGGGACAAGTTCCAAGTGCACGGAACATTGTAACAACACAAAAGCTGCTCGGTACTCCAAGAGAACGGACGCTGGACTTCCAGCAAATTGTTGGGGGCACTGCTTAAGCCTAATGCCAACAGCAGAGCCATACAGAAGACCCACCGCCTCCACAAGCTGCCAGCCGCCTCGGGAGCTCACCGCAGCGCTCACCCTTAGCGCGCAGCCACGAGCAGGGATGACGAGGAGCCACTGGGCCAGCGCAGGCGGCCCTGCCTCTAGGATGGTTTGGGATGATCTCTGGAGGCTGGCATTGGAGGACCGGAGCCTGGGCTATGTCCTAACCCGCTATTTTGGGGGAGTACAAGGCTCAGGGTGGCATTGCGGGCCTTGCCTTCTGTGCAGGACAATGGGTGCCACTCCTCCCAAGTAGCCCAGAGGCCACTGTGCACTTGCTGGGGACAGCCAGGGTCTTGAGGAAGCCTCTGAGGGGTTCCTGGTGGCAGTGCCAGTCTTGCCTAACCCCAGGAACCTTCTGTCAAGAACAGGGGCACAGGTCAGCTTTTTTAGGATCCCGGGTACCAGGCACCTTAAATGCAGGATGCTTGAACAAAGGAGCGCTGCCTGGCTGTACTGGCTGTTCCAAAATGGAGAGGTGAGGCTGGAGCCCTGGGCGACCCTCTGCAGCTCTCCTCTAGCCTGTGGCACCACTGGTGAGGTGCGGACTTGGGGCCTCTCCAGGACGAGGGTCGGAGGGAACCTGGTGGGCCACGGAGTCGCACCGGCTGGAGCAGCCCCGGGCCAGCCCCGGTGTTGGTGCCTTTGCTGGTGGGAGTCTGGTCCTTTGGTGAGTCTCTGTAACAGTTTTAGGTCCTGCACCTGCATTTGAGCTTCCAGCTGTGTGCCTCTCGTGGAGACTGTCCTAGTGTCCCACCTCCAGCTTAGCAGGGGTGGGAAAGGACCAGAGTAGACGCCTATAGGCGGAGGTTGGGGCCAGGAGTGCAGCAGGGTGGCCCAGCTCAGAGGGTGGCCCTGGGCCGAGCTTCTCTCCCCACCTGCACTGGCTGTGCCAGCTGTGCCCAGGTAACTGTGTAAGTGCCTTCAGCAGGTCCTGGGAGGCTCTGGAGGGTAACAGATGCTGTGGACCAATATTTATTTGATTTAAGAATCACTGGTGTACCTGAGGGCAGACCCTTCCTGGGTGTCAGCCAGAGCCAGCTGAGCCTCTGCCTTGCCCAGGCTGGCCCCTGCGGGAGAGGTCATGCCCCTACCCTTCTCCACTGCAGTTCCAAGGCTGCCCAGGGGCTAGGGCAGGGAGAGAGCAGAGAAGGAGCCCTCAGAGGAGTGGGGAGCCAGTGGTCAGAGGCTTGGGACCCTGGGGAGTAGGCTGGGGGCCCTCAGGGATGAGGAGGACCCAGGGAAGAGGGGCTGCTGGAGCTGGAGCCTGTGACAAAGACTCACAGTTACAGGGCCGCCCTCCAGGTGCTCAGGCCGTGTGGGCCTGCTGGGCCCTGCACACTGACCTTGGGGGGCCCCCAGGTGCTGGGTGGAAACACTCCCTGACCCTGGGATGGGAGTTGGCCACTCAGCGTCCCTGACATTGTCTCTCAGAGCATTATGCCAGGGCCAGGGCTCCTGGCCAGGCTCCTCTAACTGGGGCCTTGTGGTCCCCAAGGCAAAGCCCCACATCCCTAATTACACGTTGGGACCATGGTGAGGCCAGCCTGGCGGCGTCTCAGGCTGGGCTCTGGTCTCAGAGGGAAGTCTCCAGTCTCCAGGCCCCTGGATACCAAGCCCCCCAGCACAGCTGTGAGCCAATGCATGTATGTGGCCCTCCATTCAGTGTGGCCATGGGGTGGGAGCCACCTGTGCCCTTCAAGGTCCCCAAGACCAGGTTCCCAGACAAGCCAGAGCTCCTCTCCTGGGACATATGGGACCCAAGACGGAGCCTCGCCCGTTCTCAGTTAACAGAGAGCCCTCTGCCCGGGCTCTCTCTGCCGAGGGTCCATGCTCTTTTTTTTTTTTTTTTTTTTAAATATTTTTTTAGTTGTAGATGGACACAATGTCTTTATTTTATCTCTTTTTTTAATGTGGTGCTGAGGATGGAACCCAGGGCCTCATGCGTGCGAGGCAAGCGCTCCGCCACGGAGCCACAGTCCCAGCCCGGGTCCATGCTCTCAGGAGGCCCGAGCCCCAGGCCACCCTGGACTCCTGCTTGGGTGCCCGTCCAACTTGGTGGCTGGCAAGTGATCTGTGTTCTCCGTTGCCCTGGTCAGTGCTGGTCAGTGCAGGAGGGGACCACTGCCAGGTGGGCCGCAGGCACCTGGAGGCTGCTGCCCCCACGGGGTCTCAAGAGCCGACTGTTGTGACTGTACAGTCAGAAGCTGTGTGTGTCCTGCCTGCCGCACAGGGCAGGCCTGGAGGGACCCCCAGGGTTTACTGTGGAGGGGCCACAGAGGAAACCCTTGGTGTTCTCTCCATGTGTCCTAAAGGGCCTTGTGGAGGATGTGTCTTAACGTCTGTCATAGTTTGAAAACTTTATGCAAAGAAAAAACGACATGAACAGCCCAAAAGTTTCTGAGTCCTGACCTTGAAGATGAAGCCGCCCGGCAATTGGACGCCCTGCCAAGGTGTCCAGGCCACAGACTCCCTGCTCCTGCCCCCGCCTGGACAGCAAGCAGCTCAGTGAGCCCACCGCTGCACATGGGGTAGACTCACAGCCCCGAGGCAGGAGCTTTCCAGCCGGCCAGGGTGAGCCTCCCACAGCCATAACTGCCCTCCGTGGGGTCCAGGCCAGGCCCGAGTCACTGCCCGCCCTGCCCCGTAGCTCAGGTGCTGCCCCTGCCTCTGGTTTCGGCTCTTTGCAGTCACAGCCTGGTAACTGGCAATTACCAAAGAGGAACCGCAAACCCCTGTGCATAATTGTCCCAAGTCCACAAAGAAGCAAAGCCACAAACCACCCTCCCGGGGTGGGGGTCGAGGGCCACTGGGGCCGGCTCCGGGCAGATGCCAGCTCTCAGCAGCAGGATCTTCGGGCCCCGCCTAGTCCCCCACGAGGACGCCCAGGGGCTCTCCTCCCCCTGTTTGTGTTCCTTCTCTGCTTTTCCGGCAACTCCAGAATTCCAGGGCTCCCCTGTGCAGGAAGCCCGCTGTTCCCCAACGGCCAGATGACCCTGCTGAGAGCCAGCACTTCCCTCGGAAGTGTCTTCCTGCTCTGGACTCTGAGGCTGGCGCGGGCAAATGGAGGAGAAAGCTTCCTAATTATAAGTGTGCGAGAAGGCTCGGTCTGGGAGCCAGCAAGCGCTGCCCACCAAGCAATCTGAAGAGAATTCCGACCGGTGAGGTCCCCAACACTCTCTTCCTTGCTGCGAACGTTCCAGGGGCCCAGCCTTGGCTGGGTGCAGCTGACTGACCCACACTTGGGGCTCCTGGATCCTGGGAGTAACCGCCTCTTCCAGGCCACAGAGCCTCCCCTCATCCTTGAGGTTTAGAGTGGGAGCAGGGATACCACCAGGTGGCCCAGGTCAGCATGCCCACACTGGGGCAGCAGAGTCCCCCAGGAAGAAACTGCAGAGAAGTTGGGGGCTGGGGCAGCACAAGCAGGGCCCAGAGGTGAACTGGACCCTGGAGCAAGGGTGTGAGGATCTGGTCCCAGGTGCCCAGGCCCCTCAGGGGCAGGAACCTCAGAAACTGCTCCCTGGACTTGGGGTGGGCAGGTTGAGTTCCAAGTTTCCCGGGGAGCTCATCTCACATTCTTCCCTTCAAGGAGACCACAGGCCCTGAGCGGAAGTCAGGGGTCCCAAGCCCCTTTCCACTCTGAGACCCTGTGAAGAACAGTCACATGGCAGGGATGTGATGGGGGGGTCCATGTCCCCTTGGTGCCTGTGTGCCTGGGCAAAGGCCCAGGTGGATGGTATCCCACCCAGACTGAGACCCGACCACCCTCAGGCTTCTGGAGCTCATTCGCAGGGGCAGGAGGATGGTGGGCTTGTGGGGTCTGTGTATATGGCAGCGCCCAGGACCTATTTGGCAGGCTGGTGACAGGAGGGAGAGGACATGCAGCTGGGGCTTGATGTGTCCCCTTGGGGACTCCAGGCCTTGTCTCAGCAGCCTTGTACGGCGGCAGGCATGTCCCCAACACCAGGAAGCTCCATGCATGTGGAAGACCTGCCAGGCACCCAGGAGGCCTCTAATACATGCAGCTACTCTGAGGGCGAGGGAGGGATGGGTCCAGTGAGCACCCTTTCCCAGCACGGAAAGCTAGGGACCCCCAGGGTCCGACTGCATGCAGTAGCCCCTGAGCCCAGATCCACCCTGGGACCCCCTGTGCCCCAGGAGCTGGCCCACTTTCCTGACTCCTGCCCCCTGGCCTTAGGTTAGTGGCCCCTCATATGGCCGTCCACTCTCTCCTGCCCCCAGTGCCCACTCACTCAGCTCCAGACAGGCCCTGTTGTCCACTGCAGTCCACACCAGGGACAGGAAGACATCGGGCCACTGCCTGGAGCACACGTGGCTGCTTGGCAGGCGGGGCCACTGTCTTGCTCACTTGTGCCCAGGACTGTGGCTGGCTCTGGGCTTTCAGGATGGGGCTCTGGCTGGGCCTGACCACCCCACCTCACAGGCCATGGTGGGGGCCTCTGTCTATGACAAAGCCTGCTGGGAATGTGCCCTTTCTTTTACCCAAATGATGCCAAGCCTTGGTTTCCTCTCCTGTACCTCCAGGGAGGTCGGAAGTGTGGAAAGTGTCACTGGTGCTGACCTGGGCCCAGGGCCCAACAAATGTCCCCTGTCTCCTCACGTCCCTACAGAGCCCAGCATCGCCAGGCGGACCCCTGAGGGCACCCTGAGGGTCACTGCCATGATTGGCAGCCTCCAACCCTCCAGTCCAGCTGACCTAGGGTGCCTTGAGGGAGGGGCCATTAAGACAGGGGCAGAGGGTGTCAGGCCGCTCGGCACTGCCTGTGAGTCCCCTCTTCTTTCCAGTCCAGAGCTGTGACGTCAGCCCTGCCCTGGCCAGCACCCCTCACTGGGCTCCTGGGGCCCTGGCAGCCTGATCACGCTGCTGGTAGCTCAGCCAAGCCCACCCCCCGCCCAGACCCAGGCACCCAGCCACCCAGCTCTCCTCCCTGCCTAGGCTGGCACCATGCCCCCTGGCCCCAGCAAAGTCCTGACCTGCAGGTGCCATGGGCACGGGAGCCACCCCCTTACCCTCCACCCCGGCATCGCCACTCCCATAGACCCCAACACTTCTGACCACACCACCTCTGACAAGCTTTTCTGTCCTCTCTGGTCTGAAGCAGCTTGGACCAGTGACACATCCTTCCTCCCTGAGCTTTCCCCATCCAAAGAGGGGTGAGTAATTACCTCGCTATAAACTGGAAATGCTTTTCAGCTGCAGCGACGGGAGCCAGAAGGTCCAGACTCCCACCCGGAGCTCACAGCTGCAGGCTGGGCTGCCTGCCTGGTGGCCAGCAGGGGAGCCAAGGCCCCAGGGAGTGGGGGCTTTAAGGGGCAGGGGCCTGTCTGGGGCTCCCCCCCCACTTACCACTCACCCAAGGTCAGACAATTGGAGAGACACAAATGGGCAGCCAGATGGATAAATGGATAGATGGGTGGATGGATGGGGTTTGTGGCTTGCTGGCTGGCTGGGTCTGTGGATGGATGCATGGATGGGTGGTAGGTGGGTGGCGGATGGGTGGGTGGTAGATGGGTGGATGGATGGATGGACAGAGGGAGGGAGGCAAGAGATGGATTGATGAATGGGTGGGTGGATCAGTGAATGGATGGATGGATGGGAGGATGGGTGGTAGGTAGGTGGCAGATGGGTGGGTGGGATGGGTGGGTGGGCAGATGAATGGATGGGTGGATGGGTGGTGGATGGGTTCTGGATGGTTGGGTGGGTGGATGGGTGGTGGATGGGTGGAAGATGGATGGATGGGTGCATGGATGGATGGGTAGGTGGGTGGCAGATGTGTGGGTGGTGACTATGGTGAATAAACAGCTAACAAGGCCTGGGTGGCAGGGGTCTGGGTGGGGGACAAACAGTGTCTAGCTCCCTTCCTGGGCACAGAACCACCAACGGGAGTTCTGTCACCAAGAGGCTCTGAGAAGCCATGAATCCTTTGAATTTGGTGAAGGTTCTACAGTTGGGCACATTCCGTGTGACCCCAGAGCCTGCTCCCATCTCTTCCTCGTAAGGACTCAGACGCTGGAGCAGTAGGCTTTGTCCCATGACATTGAGGACTCTGGGAACAGGAGTCAGTCCACTTGGAAAGCCAAGGGTGGGTTTTAATCCAGCTCAGTCAGAGGCCCTCCCAGGGCCTGTGGCAGTGGGTTGAGTGGTGGCCCCCCAAGGTCAGGTTGTCTGGGTGCGATTCAGTCGAAGATCTCTAGACAAGATGGCCCTGGGTGAGGTAGACCGCAGCCCTTGGAGGGTGACTTTCTGAGACAAGCAAGGCGTGGGCTCAGGAGGGCATGTGAAGATGGAGACAGAGAGTGGAGTCCTGTGTGTGCAGGCCAAGGACAACCTCGGGCCGTCAGCGTCGCCCTGGAAGGCTGCTGCCCTCCATCAGGGCATCTAGACATAGTGCTCGGAAGCTGCTGAGGCGTGGGAACCTGCCGACCCTGGAGCCCCCTGCTCCCGAGGCCTGCCCAGCCACCCCACCCTCTGAGGTCATTTTCCACCCAGCCCACGCCTGCTGGAAAGAGCAACCAGGACACTCGCGGGAACAGGCGCTCCCTGGTCGCCAAGCCGGAGGGGGCGGGGTGGGGTGGGGAGGGGGTGTGCAGGAACTCGACCAGGCTCCAGTTTACAACAGGAGGCGCAGCTGGCGGCTGCCAGGGGAGTGGCCGGCCGCTGGCAGGACCTTGGCCTCTAGGACAGGCCTCGTCCAGGGCTGGCCAGGCCAGGAGAAGCTGAGGGCCGGGAGCAGCTGGGCACATGAATGGAGATGTCCTTGAGGCCAAACATCCATGGGGTCCAGGGGGCCCTCAAGTGGGGGACACCCTCGCCAGTCCCAGGAGCTGCCCTGGGCCCTCAGCTGCCCCCTGTGGGCTCATGAATCCCCTGTTAGCACATTCTATAGAAATTCAGACTCAAGGTGGCAGGGTGAGGCCACAGGGCCCAGCCATGGCATGACCCACTTGAGTCTGGTGGCCACTGCTGGGAGAGGGCAGAGGCACTGCCACTGAGCCACCATACATGGAGGGCTTCAGACAGCAGCACGGCCTGGAGGCCAGAAGCCTGAGAGCAAGGTGCGGGCAGGGCTGGGCTCGCCCCAGGCTCCAGGGAGGGCCCTCCAGCAATTGGCCCTGGGCAGTCCTGGGCTTGGGCCTGTGGGCCTCCCTCTCGGCCTCTGCTGCAGGGCCTCTCTGTGCATCTCTGTGCTTCTGGTTTCTAGTAAAGAGCTTGCTGTGTCCTTCAGGGCCACCCCTCCCGTGGGACGACCTTCGGGGGCCCAGCATGGCGAGACAACATGGGCACGGAGCCTCGCGTCGGGCACCCTGGGCTGCACCTGGAGCACAGGGAGCTGTTCGCTGAGCCTGGCTGTGTGGGGCAGGTGGAGGCAGCCCCAGTCTTGGGCCAGACAAAAGAAGTCAGATGCACCAGGGCTCTGGGGTCAGGGAGGCAGGGAGGGAGCCTGCCAACCCCGATGCCTCCATTTGTTGGCAGATGCAGAGTGAGTGGTCAGCTGGGCCTTGTGGAGTGACGGGGCAGGGAGCAGCAGAGGACATGCACATGGGAGGTGGCGCAGGCCCAGGCAGGGGGGAGGCAGGTGTCAGCTCGGCAGGGAGGCCGGACAGCTTGGCGGACAGATGACGTCCTCCAGGGCCACTGTGTGCCTGCAGGACTCCACAACTGGCCACAGCATGGAGCAGAAGCCAACCCATCAGTCTCCCGATGGGCTTCCGGGTGGGGAAGGGGCTGAGCCTCTCAGGGCCTGTGTGGGGCAAGGGACTGCAGTGCCCACAGCCAGCCGGCCGGGGTGCAGCCCTCTTCCTGAGTGAGGTGTACGCCTGGCCAATGGGGGAAGCTGTCCTGCGCCTTGGATTGCCACAGGGCCTTCCCGTGTCCCCAGGGTGCTGAGCAGGAGCGCCAGGGATGGGAGGCAGGCAGCATGACGCATGGGCCACGTCCTCTGGGGCCCTGGTGGCGGGAGCCCACGGGGGGGATGTGGCTCCAGTGAGGACAGAGGCCAACACTGCCAGGGACCAGGCACAGGGACAGGGGTTTTCCTCTTCACCTCGGCCTCTTCCTCTCCCTCCCCTGGCAGTGGGCACTGCGGCTCCTGCGGGAGGTGGGGCCACTTCTGCCTCCTGTGGGCCAGCAAGGTGGGCTTCTCCTCCAGGGGACCCCAGGGACAGAGAGGCCACCACGTTCCCTTCCCGACCCCTCCTGAAGGTGGGCTGGGGTCTTTGGGAAGGGCCTGTCCAGAAGTCCTGCTCCAGGGCCTCTGTGATCACCCGTAACAAACTACAGTGAGGCTGAGCCCATGGTTTAAGAGTGGACCTGACCCCAGCTGTCCCCTCTGGAACCTGCACGGAGATGGACTGCACCCTGTCCCCTGCAAACCTCCTCAAAAGTAGGGGCCAAAATGGGGACCTATCCATAGTGTCACCACCAGAATGCTTGGGTGCGTTCTGATGGCTGGTCCCGGAGCATGTCTGATCTACAGTGGGCTACCCTGGCACCGACCCTGCTTCCCTCCCTGCTGTGTGGCTTTGGGCAGGTGACTGGGCCTCTCTGGCCTCCCACCTGTCCGGTCAGATGGCTTTATGGGTTACTCAGGCATGCTCAGAGCAGAAAGTGGGCCCACAGGGCAGCAGGACAGCAGACGCTCGCTTCCAGATGGGGGGACTTGTGGCCCGGGGGCTGCTCCAGCCTGGACTGGGCAGCACTTCATCCTCCATCAGCCCTGCCAGCTTCCCAGAGCTGCTAGAACCAGAGACCAGAGAACAACGCACCTTCCTTCTCCCAAAGTTCTGAGGCTGGGAGTCAAGGGGAGGGGAGGGGACTTTCCTGTCCCTCAGCCTCCCGGGGCTACTACCACATTGACTGGCAGGCATGCTCTGACCTCCGCCATCTGTCCACGGCCTCTTCCGGTCTGTTCTCTCTCTTAGGAGGATGACCACCATTGGATTAGTGCACACCCTGATCCAGTGTGACCTCCACTTCATCGCCTCTGCAGAGACGCTATGGCTCTGCCTGAGAAGAGGCCCCGTTCACAGGCCCTGGGTTGCCCCAAGCAACTCACCGACTTGGACGTATCTTTTCTTGGCACTGGGTGCTGTACCACTGAGCCATATCCCCAGGCCTTTTTATGCTTTATTTTGAGACAGGGTCCCTCTAAATTGCCAAGGTGGACCTGGAACTCACCATCCTTGTGCCTCAGCTTCCCAGTCAGCTGGGATTACAGGTGTGTGCCACACAGCCTCACTGGACCGATCTCTTTGGCGGGTCTTCCTGAGTGGAGCGGCAGGAGCACAGGCTGAGCGGCCCCTTCCCACCAGCCTGTGCTTTCCCACAGCGGGCTGGGACTGTGTAGCCTCTCCTGGCAGTGCCCCAGGCGGGTCTGAGGGAGCAGCTCTGGAACCAGGAAGCCACATGCGCATTTCCATTTCTTTTCTTTTCTTTTGGTGCCAGGGATTGAACTCAGGGGCACTCGACCACTGAGCCACCTCCCCAGC
This sequence comes from Xerus rutilus, assembly GCA_028644305.1. Classification (NCBI taxonomy): domain Eukaryota; kingdom Metazoa; phylum Chordata; class Mammalia; order Rodentia; family Sciuridae; genus Xerus; species Xerus rutilus. The sequence continues at coordinate 34,629,895 of CM053415.1, forward strand.
CCTATTTTGTGTTTTATGTAGAGACAGGGTCTCACTGAGTTGCTTAGTGCCTCACTGTTGCTGAGGCTGGCTTTGAACTCGCGATCCTCCTGTCTCAGCCTCCCAAAGTGCTGGGATTACAGGCTTGCGCCACCGCGCCCGGCTTGCTTTTATTTTTTTAAATAACCTTATTGAGGTACAACTCACGGACTCGGAAGCTGACAGGAAGTTGGGGTCACAAACACGGAGCTGCTCAGGCGCCTCCACAGCCAATGGCAGAGCAGTCTTGCTGTGCAGAGGGAAGCCCTGGCTGGAATGGACACTGGTGGCCTCCCGGGTCCTGCCCCACTCTCCTCCTGTCTCTGGAGTCGCCCGTTCTGGGCCTTTGCTATGAGCGGTGAACAGTGGTGTCCCTCTCTGCTCCTCTCCTCCTCAGGGCCCATCCGTGTCCTAGTGGCTCCGTGATATTCCGTCGGGGACCCACTACTTCACTTTTCTGTGAGCTGGGACAGACCAGCCTCACGCAGAGGCCAGCACAGGCCTTGGTGGCTCAACAGCCAGTGTGGGCGGCACTGGCCAAGGTCACTGCCCCGTGGGCTCCAGCGTTTCCATGGACGCCCCGCGGTGCCCGGACGGGGTTGGCATGTGGCACGTAGGTGGCTCTCACCACTCTAAAGAAGGGAAGCCGCCGTCCACCCGGCTGCCCTTGTTCTTCTTTCCAAACAGAGTAAGTGCGGCTGATGGGAGAGCAGCGGAGGGGTTCTGACCTCTCAGGCAGTATGAACAAGTCCTGGCCTGTGTAGAGGGGCCCAGGGCACAGGGACAGCGGCCAAGGCCCCTGCCCATTGGCCCCTCCCAGGCGGCAGACCCCCGGCCTGCTGTCTCTGCCTCCCCCTCCCCGCAGGACGCCTTTGTGCCTGGTCCAGCGTTGCTATGGTGACGGCCGAAGGTGGCCTTCTCAGGGGTATCGGGACTCCAGCCTCCCAGCCGCCTTCCCAGAGCCCCACCCTGGGGTCACTTCGCCTACCCAGGCAGCGCCTCCTCTCCTAGGGCCCTGCCAGGAGGCAGAAGCAAGGAGCAGGCAGATGTGGACGGTGCCACCTCACCAGCAGGGCTGAGAGCTGTGTACGGCATCCTCCAAGGCTGGCTGGAGCAGGATCCCAGGCGTGGAGCCCTGGAGGAGTGACCACAGCCCTCAACAGGCCCACGGCCTTGATGGAGGACCAGGAGCCAGGCGGAGCTGGTCAGGCCGACGATCCCACAATCCTCTTAGTTGCAGAGGGAGACCGAGGCACAGAGGGGCAGGCATGGACAGGCCACCCCACTTGCAGGAGCAGGGCTAGGACTCCCCTGCCTGACGTATGGAGTGAAATGGGACTTGTCACCCAGAGCGTGCCCTGGCGAGCCCGTGTCCAAATCCAGTCCCCCTTCCCTCTGGCCTGGGAGGGCTGGCTTGGCGCCAGGTTCCCTCTGAGTATCTGCACACCCAGACCAGGGTCAGGACCCCCAAGCTCCCCTGAATGCACTGCATCCCCCCAGGAAGCAGGGACCCAGGGGTCTGGCCCCTGGCTCTTGTCCCCCAGGAGGACATAGCCTTGAGCCAACGGCCCCAGATGGGCAGCGAGAGACTTGAGGCTGCTGCAGCACATGTGAGTCACCCCAGGGAATCCCGCGTGGCCTCTGGGTGGGGCATGGCTGATTGCTCTTGCTGGAAGCACCAGGGAGGAAGGTCTTACAGAAGAGCCTCGGCTACTGTCCAAGTGGATTCCAGGGGAGTTTTCCAGGCACATCAGGAAATGGGATCTGCTCTCTTGTCCAGCCCCCAGGACTCTGCCGAGCTGGCTCCTTGGGGAGAGCAGAAGGGTTGCACCTCCCTCCCCCAGACAGCCCTCCAGGCAGCTCCTCAGAAGCAAAGAGACTGCCAATGCTGAGCCTAGGGACCTAACAAGCCTGCAGCCCTGGGGACAAGGTCCTTGTCCACTGAAGCTGCTCAGCGGATTGTAGACAAGCACTGCCCCCAGCTCCAAGGAGCATTAGTCCAGTCCCCTGGGAAGCTGAGGCGGAGCACAGTAGCACCGGGGCCTGATGACCTGGGGCATTGCGCCCCCTGGGAGAACTGCGAGGAGATCAAGGACCCAGGGACGTGGCCCAAGCACCTAGCATCAAATTTCAGGATGAGGAGGACTTGAAAACCCCAGCGTCCCCCTGCCCCAGCCCCCTCATCTCCTGCTCCGTGTCTGGGTGTTGCAGGAGGTCCAAGAGCCCTCCCCCAGATGTGAGCACCCACCGTCCCTGCAGTCCCCCCATGGCAGCCCAACTGCCACTGAGAACCGCCTCCCGGTGAAAGCTGTGTTCCAGCCAGGAAAACCCCGCTCCGCCTGGGCCGGGGAATTCACTGTGAAGCAGAAGTTTGCTCAGCTACCTTGAAACTCCCAGCCAGGGTCACAGTGGGGTGAGGTCCACAAGGGCCTTGGGGCAGAAGTCACGGGAGGAAATTCGGGAACCCCCAGCACACCTGCTGGGGTCTCGATGGCATATTCAGGGGTTCTTTCTGGGTGTGGGGGACACCAGGTCATTGGTGAGTGAGGCCAGAGGAAGCAGCTGGTAGGCCCAGCCCTTGGCCTCCAGGTGACCCTGGGGGAGTTACTTCCCTGCCTGAGGCCAAGTTGTACCCCTTCCTGACTGTGGGCCCCAAGGCTAACTGGGTGTTCCAACCCAGGGCAGTGCCTGCTGGAAGGCCTCTACCTCTCCCTGCCTGTGTCTGTCTGCTGCGGAGGGGCTCCTGGCATGGGCTGGGACCTCACCTACCTGGGCAGTGCCTATTTCCACACAGCAAAGGGACAAATGGACACCCCACACGGACCTAGAGTGCAACCCTCCCAGAGCACCCAGGTCAAGCCAAGCAGGACCAGAGCTGAGGCCCACTCTCAGACAGAGGCTGCTGCCGACCCCGCTCCCTGGAGGACCCATGAGCATCCTGCCCTCCTGTGCCTGGGATGTTGCCCCCGTTGTCTTTGTGTATCTGCCCGGAGGCGCTGGGAAGTCTGGGCCACTCCACACTCACCAGAGCCACAGGGCCCCTCGCCAGGCAGGGGAACAGAGAAAAGGACAAGGTGCCCCAGGCCCTCCAGCAGGCCCCCAAGGGTCTC
>CM053415.1:34633522-34660233 GCA_028644305.1 Xerus rutilus
GGCAGCCCGGAACTCAGATGGACCTGTCCCCACAGCAGGGACAGTGAATAAACCCAAGGGGCTCAGAAGCCTCTGGAGCTGCCTAGCTCCACACGCTTTAGTGGCTTCTGCAAGGCCATGGGGACCGTAGCGGGCTCAAGGGACCTGCTACCTCTCCATTTTGGAGGCTGGAGGTCCCCACCAATGCATCGCAGGTGGCTCCTCCTGAGTCAGCCTCTCCGTTGTCCTGACCTGGCCGACCCCCTGTGTGTCTGTGTCCTGGTGGAGTCTTCCTTTGACAGACGGTCCTGTTGGATTAAGGGTCACACCCAGGGCCTCCCTTTATCCCAGTCACCTCTTTCAAAGCCACATCTCCACATCTAGTCAGGCTCTGAGGTCCTGGAGGGCAGGACTTCTCCAAGGAGCCCTGGGGGACATTGCTCAGCCCACAGCAGCATTTCTCTCTGTTGACCACCCCGGTTGTGGTGACGGGGGCAGTCATCCTCAGGAGCTCAGAGCCTTGCCACTTTCAGGCTCCAGTCGCCCTCCGACCCTGCTCGTGCCCAGAGGGTGGTGCGGAAAAGACATGTCCCCTGCTTAGTGTTTTCTAGGCCTCCTGCCCACAGTGAGACAGCGGGGTGGAGGGGTACTCCTGGAACTGGATTTTAGTGCACCCCCACTTCGAGCTTCTGATGCAGCACCTGACCTTGGGTTGCCCTTCTGTGGGATGGGCATAACCAGAGTCCCCACGAGTTACACTGTGGCTGGGCTTTGGGTGTGTCCAGGGCAGAGCAAGGCTGCTGAGCATGCTGACTATTAGGACCAGTGACCTCATGGACCAGGAACCATGTCTGGACAGACAAGCCCTTCGTGCCCCCAGCCACAGCAGCACCAGAACAGGCCTGAGCAATGGGCACCTCAAAGCCCTCTTGCCTCCCCATTCAAGAGACTGCCTGCTGCCCAGGCCTCTTATGTAGCCTGTGGGGTGCTGGGCCTCCTGGCCACTGCCCACTGAGCCTGCTGGGGCTGGTAACCTGCTGGGGCCCAGGCCCCTGGCTCCTCTTGAGATCGCCCGCTTTGGGGAAGAGATAGAGCTGCTGCCAGCAGGCAGGTTGCCTGTTACTGAGGCCTGACAGCTGTGGTTATGTGATGAAAAGGGACCTCATGTGCGTGGACTCTCCAGGGGACAGTCACCTTGTGCAGTGTCCAGGCACTCTGTCTGAGGGCAACAGGGCCTGGGGGCTCTGGGCTTTTCCCAGGAAGGTGGCCTGGAGCCCACTAGGGCCGTGTCTGGGCTCCTGGCCCAGCACGGCAGGATGAGCGCCCCTTTTGGACCTGGCTGGGTAGCACTTTCCCTGAGCTGGAAAATCCGCCTGGTGTGTGGCTGTGGGAGTGGCTAGCCTGAGTCCTGGGCCGAGAGGATGTGGGCAGGAGTGTGCGGGCCACCTCCGCGTGTGGACCTGGGCATTCGTGGGAGTGAGGTTCACATCACATGGAGTCAACTTCCCAAAGAGAAGGGCTCGGGGCACCTCGTTCCTGGGCGGGTCTGCGACACGGCCCGTGGGATCTTCTCTCCCTTTCATGTCTGAGTGATACTCCGTGTTTGTCCACCCATCCTAATGACACTCAGGGTGTTTCCTGTTGGGGCTGCTGCGGCCGCCACGCTGGAGCCACTCAGGCCTCTGGATGCCTGCTTCAGTCTCCTGTGTCACGCCCTGCAGAGTGCCTGCACCTCCATGTGGACCTTGGCTTCCGAAGCTGAGTCACTGCCACAGGTGGGCCAGGGGGACTCAGCAGAGCCCTGGGGGCTGAGGAGGGGGAAGGACAAGGCCACCCCATGTCCCCAGTGAGCCTCCAGCTCTGCACCCTCACCCACCCTGGCCACCTTCCACATCTGAGTCCTCTATAAAATGTCTTCAGGACACAGAGTGCCTGGGGACAGCAGGGGATGCCCAGCCCACTGTTCGCTGTGGACAGGGAGCATGAGCAGAGCTCCTACCTTCTGAGGACAGATTCCGCAGGGTAGAGGAGGTGCAGAGGCCAGGTAGAGGGCACCAGCTGGACCTGGGCCCCAGAAGACATCTGGGGCCCTGGAGGAAAGAGCACACCTGAAAAATAGTGAATTTGGAAGCTCAGGGGTTGGGACTTCATCAGGGGCCCCATGATTAACTGGCTCAGGGATTGGCTCCTCAGGGGTCACTGGGGGCAGCATCTGGAGAGGGTCACTCCGGGGGCCGCAGAGAAGCCCTGCTGGGAGGGAGATCTTGAACTCACCATCATGTTTATTTCCTTGTGGGGTCCAGGGAGAGTGAGGCAGGGCGAGGATGTGCCTGGAGGGAAGATCTGCAGCCCCAGGCCCTGTCCCTGTGACTTTGCTTGGGAGGTGTCACCAGATTAAGGGACATGGCAGCCTGGGTAGCCATGAGCCCAGTGACAGTGTCCTCTAAACAGAAGAGGAGGAGGGGATGAGAGGACCCAGGAGAGGCCCAGTGAAGATGGAGGCAGAGACCGGGGTGGCGTGGCCACAGCCGGGGATGCTAGGAGCCCCCAGGAGCTGGGGGGAAAGGACGGGCCCCCCAGGGGCCTCTGCCCACACCTGGGCCTTGGACTTCTCACCTCCAGGATTGGGAGAGTGTATCTGTTGCTCCAAGCCAGCATGCGTGGCACTTGGCAGACAGGAACCCCAGGTAGGCTCAGCAGTGCTGAGGCCCTCTGCAGGTCCCCAGGCCCCAGGTCTGGAGCCAGGCAGGAAGAGGGGCCCTCGGCATCCAGTCCCTCCTGCCACCTATCTTTGGGGAGCCCACCACAGGCACCTGGAGGAAGTTGAGGGGCAGCATCTCCAGAGCTGAAAGGGCAGGCTGGCAGCCCAAACCTGGGCCTAGTCAGGATGGCCAGTCACTTTGGGTTGCCAGGGACCCTGTTGGTCTTGACCCTGAGAGCCCCATGTCCTTGGGGACCCCTCCAACTGTCACTGGCTGGTTCTCCCAGGACCATGCATGAGTGGTTCCCAGCCTGGAGGCCTCACCTCACCCCACCCCCAACCTCTTGCCCCTGGTCTCTCCCAGAGGCACCAGGGCCAGGACTTTGTGCCCGTGGCAGCTAGGATTCATTGGTCCTAGTAGCTCAGGTTGGCATTGGGTCTGTGGGCCTTTGCAACAGGTGGAATGGGGGCAGGTATGAGGGGACACATGTGTATAATCTCACCTGCTCCCTGGAGCATTGTCCACACAGGAGAGCACCCCAGGAAGCACGCCTGCGTGGGGTCTCTGTGTCCCCTCCTGCCATCTCTAACTTGGCCTCCAGCTAGTTCTCTTGCTGGCATGCAGGAAGAAGCTTCCCCCCAGGTGGGAATGTCATCTGTCTGCATGAGCTCTCTGACTCTGGGTTAAAACCCTTGGGAAGCTCCAGGAAAGAAAACGTGGCTTAGATCTTCCAGTACTGGCCGAGATCCCGAATCTAACCCATGCGACCTACAAGGCAGGTCTTGATTCTCCCAGGCTCAGCAGGCGTCCTCAGGAGCTAAGCAGACCTGTCTTTGTGGCCTCCCTCCAGTCCTGAGGTGGGACATTGGGGCTGGTGGCCTGGTCCCGCAGTCAAGGGCCCTTTCCCTACATCCTGTCCTTGGGCACAATCAGAACTGGCTGTTGAGGTTTGGGGAACTCAGGAGGGAAGGCATTTACCCCAGATTTGGGAAATGTGTCAGGATCGGAGAAGCACAACCCTGAGCAATCGGCCACAGTGACATGGGGACAGGCTTGGTCACCGAGCCCTTCTCACACCTGACTGAGGGCATGGGCTGAAATCCCAGGTCCACCACAGCTCCACTGTTCACCAGCACCTGTGGTCCACCAGGAGACTGTCCTCAAGCCTGGCCTGCTGCTTCCACCTGCTACCCAGGTGGCGCTGGGCACCCCTCCAAGCCTGTTCCAGAGCTCCCAGGCCCAGCAAGTCACCTCTGATCTTCCCTGTACTCCTTCCATGCACTCAGCAGGCTGACCTTGCAGACGAGGAGTCTGGTGGAAAGGAACCCACCGGGAGCTGGATTTGAGTCCTGCCCAGGGGCAAGGACTTGGCTGGGCCCTTGCCCAAGCCCCAGGCAGTGCCCATCCTCCACCTCTCCCGAGGGCTTGACCAGTGGCACTGGACCCCCTGCCCTGCTCTGGCCACTTGCTATGTCCTGCCACCCTGATGGCCCTCAGCAGGGGCACTTGGTGCTTACTTACCAGACTGAGTAAACAGTATGAGACAGTCCCTGGCATGGCCAGCCCTGGTCAGCAATGGGACCACCAGCAGCCATCTGCAGCTGGGTCCCTCCTCCCTCTGACACTGAAACTGGTTCTTTCTCCCAAGGCTGGGGGCAGGGTGCATTCTGCAGACTGAGCTTCACAGATTTAGAATAAAGGAGGATTCAGAGGGGGCTCTGGGGGCTTCATGCAAATGAGCCAGCTCAGGCGGCTTTGCACGCAGCAGGCACCACTGCGCAGGGAGCGGCCGCGCCCACACGCAGATCCAGATCCGCTGCCGCCCACGGCCCTGCGGAATTAGCTCGCGAATGGGAGGAAGAGGTGACAGGACGCCCTTGCGAGGGGAGTCAGCCCTCCCTGAGTCTCACCTCCGCGGGAGCGCGGAGCAGGGGCGGCAGAGGCGAGAGACTCCACGGAAATCAAAGTGTGTTTGTCTCCTCTTAGGCGGCGGCAGGGCCCAATCCGCACGCACGTGGCTTCTCTGCCAGATGGGCGCAGGGCACCACCCCACTGCTCCCGCCTCTGCCTTTCTCCCAGGGACGCCGCATGCATTCCTGAAGCGAAGAAAACTCCCCAGTTGGCCGGCTGTGGCCTGGGGACAGGCCTGTGACATCCACTGGCTGGGCAAGGAGAGCAGGGGATGGTGTTTGGAGAGAGGAAGTGCCCCAGCCAGCCGCTTCCTGCTCAGGCTGCCTGGCTCCTGAGCTCTGGCCAAGCCTGGCAGGCCCTTGTGCCTGGACCCTGTAGAAGAGGCATCCAGTGCCCCCCCACGTGTACCCACCTGCTCTGAAGGGTGCCTCTGTCACCACACACCTGGCAGAGCCCCACCCAAGCATCCAAACCTGCCTGCTGGCCCTGCTCTGGGGCCTAGGGATGGGGAGCCAATGCCACTCGGGGCCTCTGCATTGTCCTCTTCGTGAAGACCTACCCGGGGCTGAGGGCCACAGGAGGCACCACTCAGGCATGACCCAGGGGAAGAGAGCCCAGAAGGAGTCTGCTCCAAAGTCTCCTCTAGCCACCTGACTCGGCAAGCGCCTTCCCCTCCCAGAGTCAGGCGCCTGCGGAGAGCAACAGCAGGCCCGGCCCAGGGCTGGAGTCTCAGTCAAGAGGGGGTCATGGCCCAGTCACTGACCTTGAGGCCATGGCCCCTTGTCTATTAAATTCTGGTCCTGGAGCCAGAACACACTGGTGGACAGGTGCCCTCCCCTACCACATGTGACCACCACCACTGTTGTGGCTCCCCTCTCTTCCTCCTCTTCCAGCTCAGCCTGGACTCTGGGGTGCTCAGGGGCCCTTGCTGAGCTGGTGAGGGGTGTCAGTCTCCTGTGGGCAGGGTTCCTTTTTCTAACAGACCTGCCTTCCCCAGTGGGGACATTTCCTACAATCTAGAGCACTTTTGCTGGCAGAGAATTGGCAGCTGGGGTGGCCTCTGCTACCTGCCTCCCCTCTTCCTCAGACTCCACTAGCTTTGGGGATCAACAAGGCTGTCATGGCTGAAGCTCATCTGCTACAGGATAGTTTCTTTGCATCTGCAGAATGTTCCAGAATGTGGCAGCTTTGGGATAAGGATCCCTGGGTTCTGGAGTGAAGCTGGCCTGACTTATGTGGAGGTGGGCTGGGGTTCACCCAGTGATAGGAACCACAGATGACTTAGAAACCAGCTCTCCCACAGTGGAGTGGGTGATGGAAAGGACCCGACAGGGACGCTGAATGTTTCTCACTGCTCTGTCTGAAAACAACAACACCATGTTGCTTTATATCAATGGGGCCAGCAGGTTCTCCTAGTCACCTTGTGGTTATTGCTGAGCTGTGTCCCAGCAGGTGAAGAGACCATAGCAGAGTGCTCTCTATTTTGGGGGTCTACAAAGAGCCATCTATGCTTGTGCACAGTGTGCACTTCAGCTGAAGTACTGGGAGTGGAACCTCCAGGCCACAGAGTAGTTTCCTGGAGGTGACTGTAGGATGCAGACTCCTGCAGGAGATAAGGCTCTGCTGCCCACACCCTTGACAGCCCTTGATATTTCTCTGTCTTGAATGTGGTCATGTTGGCTGGTGGTGCACTTTTTAGAAAAGAGATTTTGGAACAGTTTCTTGATAACTCAAGATCACAGTCCTCAACATAGTCACTGTCGTAAATTAAATATCTCTGAGGTACGAGAGTCGGTGGGCAGCCCTCCCTTATTATGTGCTCAGGCCCACTTTCACAGCAACTCTACCTGTGTGACCCCATCCCAAAGGACAAATGGAGCTGCCTGGGCTCCTGAGATCCCATCATGCTCTACCACCTGTCAGCTTCCCTATGCATTGGTGCCAGCGACCCCCTGTAGTTCTGCCCCTGAGCGATGTGAGAGGGAACAATGATGACACTGAACCTCCTGCCCTTGCTTCTGCCCAGCCCAGGCCATCAGTGAGCCTCATCTGAAAGAGCTCGGGAACTTGCTCCTTCACCCAGAGAGAGCCCTGGCTGTGCCTCTGTTCACTCACTATTTGTCAATCTGTCAGATACTCATTGAGCATCTGGTCTGTGTTCGGGATGGTCTAGGTGATGGGTACAGGTCATGGACAGTCATGGCTTGACCTTGCTGAGCTCATAAGGCCACCCAGGAGCACCCCTGTTTATGCTGCAATGGGGCTGCTCTTCCCCGCCCCATCCACACCACAAGTGTGTGTTCTCCAGAGATGGGCATGAGCAATATGGATCACTAGTGTGATTGCCCACCCTGGTTCACCTGGGACTGAGGATCTTCCCAGGACGTGGGACTTGCAGTGTTGAAACTGGAAACATCCCACTTTGGGAGGCTGAGACAAGAGAATCGCGAGTTCAAAACCAGCCTCGGCATGGCAAGGCACTAAGCAACTCAGTGAGACCCTGTCTCTACATAAAACACAAAATAGGGCTGGGGATGTGGCTCAGTGGTCAAGTGCCCCTGAGTTCAATCCTTGATACCAAAAAACAAAAACAAAACTGGAAATATCCAGGAAAATCAGGATGAGTTGAGCTCCCTACTTATCACCAGGATTCATTTGTGAGGAAGCTGTGCTTGGATCTGGGACAAGTGGCTCTGCCTGCCTCTGGATTGCTCAGGCCTACCTCGTGTGGCTCTTGATCACTCACTCAGGTCCAGTGAGAAAGAGCAGGCTGGAGCAGTCTAGGTGACTTCCTGGAGTCGGGTGAAGGAGTGAAGGAAAATGCTATTTATCTGAATCAATAGGGGTGAGGGATGAGCTCACAGAGTCTATTCAGAGACAAGACTTGGTGGAAACATCTTGAGGAGGTGAAGCTTCCTCAGGAAACTTCCCTGGCCACAGTGCAGGTTGGATTCCTGTACTGGATCCTTAGGTCCCTGCACCTGTCTTGTGGGATCCTCTCCTGCTATACTCAGAGGACAGAGGTGGGTCTCTCTCCTTCTCCTTTAAAGCCCATCACCTGATACCTAATGGGCACCAAATGGATGGAAGGATAGATGGAGGGTGGAGGATGGATGTATGGATGGATTGCAGCTCAGGTAGGTTAATGGATGGGTGAGATGATGGATGATGGATAGATGGAAAGATAGATGGATTGGTGGGTGGATGGCTAGGTGGGTGAAGGGATGAATGGAGTGGATGTCATCCCTGTCCAGCAAGCCAATTCCTTACTGTTGAGACAGGGGATAAGTTCTGTTTCCGTAGCTGAATGATGACTCTAGGAGATGTGTGCTGAGTAGTTGCTACTATCCAAATATCATGCTGAGCACTGGGTCCACTCATGTCCTCCACGCTCTTGAGCACCATTCTTGGGGAGGAGAGTATAGATGGGCTGCAAAGCACGGAGGCCAAAGACTTTTCCAAGGCTGTATGCATAAGTCCTGGGGAGACACATGGACATGCAGGGTGCTGAGCTAGATACCCTGCTCCTCTCTCTGTCCAAGACCCAGACACCAGGCACATCTCAGGGTGACCCCCCCCAACACTCCCTGGTGAAGACTTGAGCTGCTAGAGCCAGGTCCGCCAGGCCTCTCCCCACCTTCACCCACCCCTCCACAATTAGCACACAAGCTCCTTGGAAAACCTGAGTGGCTCCAGGAACTGGGGGAGAAGGGAGGTGAGGCCCCTCTTAGGAGGTGATGCAGGGGATGCCAGGCCCACATTAGTCCCGTGGGGGGGGGGGACATCCACACGCTCATGTCAGACGGCAAGTGGCAAAGGTGATAGCCCTTCTGAGTAGAGTCCAAATGCCCCTCCCCCTAGAAACAGGTATGACCACTGCTGAGTGGAGCTGACCCAGGACTGTCCCTGCCAGCCCCTGCTCGTTGTCACCCAGCACCTATCCCTCCTGCCTCAGGTCCTCTGGGCAGGACAGACCCTCAAACCAGAGTTCAAGCCCTCCCACAAGGGGTGGGACCTCGATGGCCAGTACTTTCATGATTATCCCAGGGCCCCCCCCAGGATCTCCTTGTGACTAAAGGGGGAACAAGTGCCAGCATGTCAGGAGCCCCAGGCAAAGCCTGCTAAGGCGATGTCACTGTCCCTTACCTCCAGCCCCAGACAGGTTGTGGACCAGATCTGACCTACCCTGCTTGGTCTCAGATGTTCTCATCACCTGGGGGGCAGGGAGACCCCTTCCTGCAACCTTGTCCCTGCCAGTCCTGTATGACACTCAGAGGAGGAAACAGGAATGATTTCCAGTGGAGGGAACTAGGGACTGGGTCCCCAGCTCAGGGTGGGTCACAGACGGGGACAAGCCTCCACGGGCCAGGGACCATGGGCAGCAGGACGCAGTGACATGCTCCTAATTCGCTGGCCTCTCTGCTCCCACCCTGGCCTCCTCCATCCTGGATGCTGGGTAGCCACTGTGAAGGACACAGCCCCAGGGGGAGCTTGATTTTTCTGAGTGGGAGAGCTGGTCTGTGGGTGGGCTTCTTTCCCTGGTGACCTCCAAATGGCCAGGGCAGCAGCAGCCATGGCTGGGCACTGCCTAGCTCCTCTCTGCCCTCCTGTCCTCCTCCCCCTCCTTCTCCTGTCCCTGCTCCCCCCCCCCCCCGCGCCCTGCTTCTAGTGCTGTGGGGGGCACCCCACCCGTGCCTGTCCCCAGCTGGGAGGTGAAGTCCAAAGGGCAGAGCAACCTCCCTGCCGTCCCCACTGCATGTAAACACTGACGCCGTGTCTGCACACAGGACGAGTGCACGGATTCTGTGCAGCGGTCCTCGCTCTGCTCTGCCTGGGGAGTCAGGACCCCGTGTCTGCCCTGGCCCGTCCACAATGGCAGCCACAATGCCCGGCTCCAGGGCCTGCTGGTCGTGCATACAAAGCGCCCCGCCAGCCATTATCATTCTGGAGCCGAAATCCGCCCGGCGTGCCTCTCGTCGGTCATTCCGCAGCCCTTAATGACTCGTCAGTTCCTCTGCCCTGCCGTTTTCTGTCTAATTAATTCTTTTATTGTGCACCGGATAAAGAAAGACAAAGGGCTCCGTGGCAATAATGATTCATTAGAATGCAGCGCCTCCGCCTCCGCAGCTCTGGCCGCTCCAGCCAACGCTCCGCCCGCCGTGGGCAAGGCAGCCCGCGCCCCTTAACCCTTGCGGGGTCCCCCAGGCCAAGTGCCCCTGGAAAGCCCAGACATAAGCCAGTCAAGAAACCTCTTGAGGAGGGTCCCCTGAGTCCCTCGCACTTTCACAGGGTGGACTGCAGGGGACCACGTCCTGCATCTGGGAATCCAGGGGCTCCCTGGCCAGCCCCTAGATTCTGGCCCCAGCCTCATGGGGAGGGAGAAGATGCAGTGGGGGATGCATCCTAGTGGAAGGGTCCAGGGATTAGCGGGCTTGAAATTCGACCTAGGCAGGCAGGCAGGTACAGTCACGGGGGTCATTGCGCTGGCTACAGCCACAGCAGCTCAGAGCATCCTCGGGAAACCTTGGAGAGGTGTGTCCACCCTGTGGGTGAGGGGAAACGAGGGCGCTGGGAGGCCAGCTGGCAAGAGCTTCTCACCACTGGACTACAGAGCTGCCCGGAGCAGCAGCAGGAGCTACGTGAGGAGAGCAGGGCTTGTGGCCACCGCAGACCCCAGCCTGGGTGCGCACACCTCTGCCCAGTTCACGGTAGCTTTCCCCCTGCAAGCCCACCTCACTCTACGAGGAGCAGTGGCAACATGGCTCCAGGCAGCAGCCCTCAGGCCACGTGCGGCGTGTGCACACTCAGCCGCGCAGACCCTGACCTAACTGGGCCCACAACACCCCCAGGGGTCCTTCCTTCCCAAGGAATTCGTGTGCCCAAAGCCAGCGGGGAGGAGCAGAAGGGGGAAATGAGAGGCGCTGGAGTGGGCTGTGTCGCCCTCACCCTGCCACTGTCCCCCACACCCCTCATGCAGCAGGTAGGACCACAGGCCCTAGGGAGATATCATGTGCAGATCTGCTCCCCTCAGAACACAGGGGAGCCCAGAAGTGGGGTGTCTTTGGCCAGAATGAGCAAGGACACTGATGGTGTTTGAAGACAGGTGCATGTGGGGAGAGGAAGGGACAGCCAGCTCCCGGTGCTTCCTCCCTTCCCAACTTGCTCTTGGGAAGTCAGGGTGCCCGAGGGAGGCAGTGGGGCCCGTGTCTGTGGCTTCCAGGGTACCCCTGTCTGGGGGCCTGCAGGTAGTCACGAGGCCTCAGAACCTCATCTGCAATGGCCTGAGGACTAGGCCAGCAAAGCCAGGCTGCTGGGCCCTCAGGACTTGTGCTGCCCTCACTGAGAGGCCTGAATGAGATACGGGCCAGGATGCAGGATGTCACTGGTACGCAGGAAGGACTGGCCAGCGTCAGCGTCACAGCGTCGAGCTGTGAGTCTCTTTCCCCCAACAGTGCTTACATCAGGGCTGGTGGAGGGTGACCTGTCTCTTCCTCTGTAGTTGACATCAACCTGGGGGAGGTGTGCCGGTTCTGTGGCCCAAGACTGGGTCCTGGCGAGAAGGTTTGCCATGGAGCTGGCAGAGTGTGCCCCAGCCAGTGGTCTACACACAGTGCCCAGGGCTTGCTAGTGTGTGATGGCTGGAACATCACCCCAGAACCGGTGCCCTGAGCCTGATGCCAGGGCCAGCATCCCCAGCCAGCCTAGCGCAGCCAGAGGTGGGCCAGCAGCCATCCTCCAAGTCTGCTGAGACTGAGATGTTGAGAGGAAAGACAGGCCCAGAGTCTAGGCCAGGACCTGCGGCTCCGACACCTACTCCAGGGCCCTCTAGAGAGGCTGCTGCAGGCTGAGTGCCCAAGTCTGCCTCTCCGAGAGGCCTGGAGGGTGAGCAGCTGCTCAGGGCCATGGGTCCTCTTGAGAGGACCACGCCAGTGATGACCTGTCCAGATGGAGGATCTGCTGCTGAAAGCTGACTCAAGCCCAGGAAGGCTGGCAGGGCTTTTCAAATCTTCAGAAACCAGGGCCATGGGCCTTGGCATTTCCCCTTTCTGCCTGAACAGGGCCTTCTGTTCAGCTGAGGTCAGAGGTGACGCGGCTGTGCTGGGCGAGGAAACAAAAGATGAGGAACTTTCTGCTGGGATGGGCTGATAGGATGGACTGCCATACCTGGAAGTCCATCAGCAGGAGACCCTCAGAGGCCACAGGACATTAGACACCTCTGGAGAATCTGCACTTGGAGTGGATTGTGACCTCTAGGCATCTGCCCCTGACCACAAGCTTGGTACAGTGCTGGGGCCCAGCATCTGGAGAATTCTGGGACACCTGGCCTTGGGCTGAGCCTCTGAGAACAGGGGACAAAGCCACCCTGTCCAGCCCAGGAAACAGAGGAGAGAGTGGGCAAGCATAACATGCAGGGCATCTGCAGGAAGGGGAGGGGTGTTGCTGTGCCCCAGGCCATCCCTCCTAGGGAAACTCAGACGCACAGACCCCAGGAAGACCCTTGGGAAACACAGGCGGGACCAGCCTGGGTTGCTGAGGCAGAGGGCCCGGGCCCCCAGGAGTTAACACGCAGGAGTCCTGCCAAGTCCAAACAAACTGGCTTGCCGGCACAGCCCTTGGGAACCTGGCAGGCCCCAAAGCAAATCCCGGCACAGTGAAGGCCTCACGGCTTTGTCTGCGAGCCGGACGCCCCGGGCTCTCCTTGGTCTGGGACGTCAGTGTGGGAGCTTTGAGAGCCATATGGGCCTGGACAGCCCTTGGCTGGACACAGGACAGGCTGGGCCAGCTCCACACAGGCAGCAGGCTGTGAAGGCCGCAGCCGTCCGTGAGCCTGGCAGCCCCCTCCCCAGCTCCTCCCTGCCCGCGGGGCCTGGCATACCCAACCTCAGGGACCCTCATAAACCAGGGCCACTCTTCCTGAACACAGTTCCTGGTAGGCCTTGGACTGGGTGTCCACTGGGGTGAGGAGCAGTGGGCAGCTGGGGACAGGGTGGGAGTTTCCTGCTGGGGCCACTGCTAGGTCTGCAGCTGCTCCCGTCTGGGGTCCTGGAGGAAGCATAAGCCTGTGCCCACCCCCAGGCTGGGAAGCCTCGAGCAGCGCAGCTGGACACGGCCAGCCCAGAAGCCCCCAAGCAGCCGTGTGCACCCGGGGCTTGGCAAGGGGCCTGCTGTCACACCCCACAACCATTGTCTCCCCAGAAACTTTCCTCCAGGCAGACAATTCTGCCCAGCTCCTGCCGGGCGGCCTTTATCCGTCCCAGTTTGGCTCCACGCCAGGGCCTGCAAAATGCTGTCAGTGTGGGGCCCTGCACAGCACCCACAGCCCAGCCCGCATGGGGCCCTGCACAGCACCCACAGCCCAGCCCGTCAGCCTGGGAACAAACAGTCCGATGCTGCCCATCTGGACTCATTTTGCCTGGGAGGGAGCCAGTCCATCAGCTAAGGCACGGGTGTTTAAGCTCACCCAGAACTACCCTGCCCTGCTCTGGGGACCTGGTGGGCCCCAGGGCCACACAGCCACCTCCTCACGCCCTGGCCAGGAACCTTCAGGCCCCAGGCCCATGGAAAGCAACCCACAAGACACAGCCCACATAGATAAAAAGCATTTTTTTTTAATTTTATGAAACCGATCTGTACAAAAGTTAGCGTTGCTGGGTCAGAAAGTAGCAGAACGCAGCAGGCAAGGGACAGCAAGTCTTTCCAAACTGGACACCGAAAAACAGACGCATGAAAACGAGTTTGCGGCAGGTCCCACCCCCAGAAAAGATATGCCAAAAAAGAAGGAAAGAAAAAAGACCCACAATTTTTTTTTTTTCTAGAAAAAGGTAGGAAAAGTAGAAAAAGTGAAAAGCGACTTCTCGGGTGTATTCAGCTTTACAAAGGTTCAAAGGCACAAGTTCCCGTGAAGCGCACAGTTATATGCTCGGCACGCAGCAGAGGCAGGGGTGAATCGGGCACCAGTCTCTACAGCTAGGCGCCCGAAGACTTTTAGTGGAGGTTTAGTTTCACAGCTTGGTAGGTGGCACCAGGGCCTCAGAGCCAAGATTGTCCTGGTTCTTCCACTTCCAGGGAATTTCTGTCTTCTACCACTTGGCAGAGCCGGCCGCGGGTGGGGACGACGCCCTGCCTTCTCAGCCGACCTGATGCCAGCCAGGGCCATCCACGCTGATCAGACCCACAAGGCAGCTCGTCCCCCCCTCCCACGGCCCAGGCCTCATGGGCCTCTGAAGCTCAGCACACTGCCAGGCAGCCTCCCAAAGCCGCCAAGCCCTGCGCCTCCCTCCCTCCCGCCCCCTCCCGCCAAGCTTCCCGGCTTTCCTGTTGTCTTGAGTTCTACTCTCCGCACAAATCACTTCATTAATTAAAGATAAAATAATACAGAACATAAATACATCCTTAACAGCTTTGAAAACAAACAAGTTTAAGCTTTAAAAAATAAAAATCACCGAAAAAATTAAACACAAAAAGAGAAGTGTTCGTCACAGCCAAACCTTGCTGGGAAGAACTCTGACTACAAGGAACACCTCCACCTATGGGTTGGTCCCGAGAGATATCCGAGCGGATGCATTCCTGAGTGTCGAGGACACACGGTCAGCACAGGAACACACCCCGTAGTCCCAGGGCTCTCTGTGCGGGGCAGTCTGGAGACCTCAGGTCCCTTCCCTTCTGTCCTCTGTTCCCTGACTGCCCACTCAATCCACCAAGGTGCCCAGCTGGGCGCTCTATCCACGGGTCCTCCAGGAGGGGGACTGAACAAAGGGCCGTCCGTGCTCAGAGAGAGAAGGGAAATGAAGCCACGTCAATCAGCAGAAGTGTGGAGTTCCCAAAGCAAAGGGACACCCCGTGACAGAGCCTGGCGTCTGCCCACACACCGCACAGGCACCTGCATGTGCCCATGGCACTCACTGCTGCTGGGTGGCACAGGCCTTCCAAGGGACCCGCGACCTGGCTGTCAGATGCCAGGCCAAGTCCCCATGCACGAGCATCCTCAGGGCCTGGTCAAGGTGGTATACACGGGCTGGTCCCAGTTGCCACTGGGGCTGTGGGCAGGCGGCACGGACAGCCCATTGAGCAGCGGCGAGGCATAGGGCCGGCGAGAGGAGTGGAAGTAGGGGTACTGGTAGAGGCTGGGCGGGTAGCCGGCATAGGGACTGTAGTAGTTGGAGGCCTGCAGGTCAGTGTAGTCACACTGCGCGCTTGCAAAGGAGCTGGCGGCCGCAGCAGGGGCAGCCGTGGTGACGCTGGCCTGGGCACTATAGGAGCTGTAGTCAGAGCGACCTGGGGAGCCGTGTGGCTGGTCACCGTAGTGGCCAGGGCTCAGCTGCTCTGTCTTGATGTGTGGCCGTGGGGGTCCGGCCTCAGTGGGTGACGCTGAGGCTGATGGGGCTCCCTTGTGAGCCCACACAGGGGATGCTCCGACGCTGGCCCCAGAGTGGGAGTAGGAGGCGCCCCCGTAGGAGCCAGCAGCAGCTGCCTGGCTGGGCTCTGCAGGCATGGCTGAGTGGCCATTGAGAGGCAGGTACTGGTCGAACTCATGGACATCAAAGGTGTCCATGTTGCTAATGACCTCGCTGCTGAGCTCTGAGATGTCCACGTTGCTGAAGTCAATGTTCTGGCGTCCACTGTCCACCAGACGGCGCCCTTCTGGCTTTAGCTCCTGCTTGCCCCCGCCAGGGTGGTGTAGGTCGGTCTTGGGGGTGGTGGGTGGGGTGGGTGGCCCGTGGGTCTGGCCTGAGGAGGAGAGCACATTGCAGATGAATGCCCCTTCTGTGGGCCGGGCGGGGCCGGAGGCCAGCACCAGCAGCCCTACGAGCTGCCTCAGGTAGGAATCAACGAGTTTTTGTTCTTTTACACTTCCCAGAAATTCCTGCAGTCAGACCTAGACCTCACTCCTCGGCAGGCCCCGTAAAGAAATTCCGTTAAGCACTCTTCTACAGGAAGACCCGAGGCCCCCCCTAAAGAACAAGGTGGGGGAGGAAGACGGCTGGCCTGGCCCCACCAGAGCTAGCAATAACGGGCCACCAGCAGAATGCCGGGCCCCGTGCCTACAACCAAGGTGGATACACACAAGACCCATTCTTCCCTGTCCATGCTGAACCAACTGACACGCACACACACAGGCCCTGGCCAGCTACAAGTCTGCTTGGCTACAGAGACCCCACTCCCTCGCTTGACTCTAAAGCTGGGCTGCTGACCCTGTGCAGGCAGCAGCTCCCACGGCAGCGTGGATAGTGTGGGTAGGTTCAGCTGAGACATCCGCATGGGGCACTGGCTGTGCAAAGCTGCTGGACACTCAGCAATCCTGTGGCCAATTGGACCCCTCAGTGTGTCAGAAACAGCTGCAACTGGGGGCTCTGGGGCTTTCCCTGGGTACTCAGGAAGGCCGGCTCTCTGGAAGGTGCCTGCCTAGCCCCTGTGCCGTGGCTCAGGCCCACTGCTGCCTTCACCCGGGAGGTGAGACACTCGGGGACCTGGAGCCCACCTGTGTGGTCACCGTGGTGGTGCGTGTCACTGTGGAGGCCCGCATCAGCCTTGTACATGGTGCCACCGGGGTGGTGGCCCAGCTCAGCCCCCGAGTCAGAGTCGCTCTGGCCCGTCTTCACGCTCTTCCTCCGCCGTGGCTGGTACTTGTAGTCTGGGTGGTCCTTCTTGTGCTGGACCCGGAGCCGCTCGGCCTCCTCCACAAAGGGACGCTTCTCGCTCTCACTCAGCAAGCTGCAGAGCACACAGCAGGGCAGGGCTGGCATGGTGCGTGGTGTGGCCGAGGTGCAGCCAGCCCGGCACGTACACCACCAGGAAGCGTGCTGGGTGAAATGCCGCCAGGAGCTGGGCTAGGGCACTGGGACGACCAGGCCTCCGTCCACCAGGAAGCCCTGCCATGCATACGTGCCTCCCAGGCTCCGGGCAGGCAGCACTCCCCACCATGAGCCTGGGGGGCCACTGGGTCAGGTCTGTGTGCTTACTGTGGTCAAAGGAACAGGACTCAAACTCCATCCTCCACCTCTGAGGTACCCCTTTCCCAGCCTGTGTGCTCCCTCCCTTTCGAGCTTCCTAGGGACATGGGTAGGACCTAGCTGAAAAGGATACTGTGAATAAAAGTCCAGGTGGTGTGGGCTCAGCTGGGCTTGCTGTCCCTCCACGAGCAGGCTTCCAGAAGCAATGGCAAACCAGCATCTGTGCTGAGAACGCCTCCCAGCTCTGGTAACTGCGGGGGCCAGGGTTCAGGGGTGCAAGCTGGGGATCCTGCCAGATCCAGTCCAGAGTGCCCGACACTGTGCCCCAGATCCAAGAAGCCAGAAACCACAGACAAAGCACTCAGTGGTCAGGTGAGGAGCAAGGAATGGGAAACCAGAACCCCAAACCCACAGTCATCTATCTTAAGCCCAAGCAGAGGACAGTTGGCAGGGTGGGCTGTCCCAAGCAGCAAGCCTTCAGGGCTGCCGACCTGTCTTCCCCACGTACCCAGCGGGAGCGTGCCAGCCAGTGCACAAAGCCCTTCCCACACTCTTCTGCTCTCCTTGCTTTGGGACAGAATAGCTGGGAAAAGGGAGAGGCCATGTGAATTGCAGAAGCCAGCAGACCTTTCTGGCTGCCTTTCTGTAGGGAGTCTCCGGGTTCCAGCCATTTCTCAGGAGGGGGCACCTCTGACAACAGCTGGCTGCCTGCCCCCTTGCCTTGCTGGCGTCCGGGTGGGGCTGGGCCACTGCCCGATGCCAGCCACAGTCCTGGGCAGGGTGTCCTGGAGTGGGGGATGCACTAGGAACGTCCACTCCAGGCACTCCTTCCACCCACTCCCAGACCTGCACCTGACCCTGGTCTGGGCTGACCAGAAGGCGTTTGCCCCTTCGAACTCACCCTGGAACTGTCGGGAGGGGCACTGCTGGAGCCTGGGACAGACCACCACCTCCAACGACCCCTGCGCTCCCCCGCGGAGCAGTGGCTGCCCAGTTGTTGCATCCCCGCTCCTGCCCGCCTCGCCTGACCCTGCACTCACCGCCACAACTTGCCCAGCGTCTTGCTGAGTTCGGCGTTGTGCAGGTGCGGGTACTGGTCCGCCAGCTTGCGGCGCGCCGCCTGCGCCCACACCATGAAGGCGTTCATGGGCCGCTTCACGTGCGGCTTGGCCTTCAGCGCCCCGCCGCCGCCACCGCGCACAGGCATGGGCACCAGGCTCCAGTCGTAGCCCTTGAGCACCTGCGACACCGCATCACGGATGCAGGCCGGGAAGCGCTCGTCGCCCGCCTCGGCTGCGTCGCCCCGGCCACCGCTCCCCGCGCCCGCCGCGCGGCCCAGGCCCTCGGAGCCCGCAGGAGACGGCGGCGCGTCCGAGTCCGAGTCCTCCACGTGCGACATGGAGCTGGCGGTGCCGGACGGGCTGCAGGGCGGCTGGGCGCGGGACTCACTCATGTCCAGCATCGGGGCCGCGCGCGGACCGACGCGCGCTGTGGAAAGCGCCCGGGACACCTCCCGGCGCGCTGCGGCCGCGGCGGGACCCGAGATCGCCGCGCGGGGCCCGGCCTCCGTGGGCGCCGCCGCTCCTCTGCAGCTCCTCCGGCACCGCCGCGGCTCCGTCCCGGCTCCGCGACCCGCAACAAGTTTCTTTAAGCGGAGGACGAGGCTCCGCCCCGCACGGTCGCGGTTGGCCGGCGCCCCCTCCCCTGGGGCGGAGCCTGACCGAACGCGCCCCCACCGAGGACGCCGCGGCCCCCGCCCCGCCGGGCGCACCACGTGGGCCCGCGCGCCGCCGCTCCCTTCCCCGGGGCCCGGAGGCAGGGGCGCGGGCGGGGCTCCGCGGCGCTCGGTCCTGTGCGGCTCTGTGCATCCCGCGCCGCGAGCGGAAGAGGCGCGCGGGACCGGCCGCCGGCGCAAGGCCGCGGGGAGCCCCAGCGCCCCGCCCGCAACCTGTGGCGCCGAGCCCGGGTTCAGGGCGCAGGGCCGCGACGGCGGGAGCCGCCGGCTGGTCCAGGTAGTGCGCGCCCCTGAGCCGGAGGACCTGGGCCGCTCGCCGCGTCCGGGACGGCGCGGGGGGCGCGGTCGCCGGGGCCGGGCAGCCAGAGGGGCGGGCTCTGGGCGGGACCGGCTGACCGCTGCTGCTGTCGAGTCCCTGGGGCTGCTGGCGGATGGGGCGGCCGGACGCGGGGGCCCGAGGCCTTCCGGGCGTGACCCGGGGCGGGGGTGTAGACCCAGGGCGGACGACCCTGGGTGGTCTGGCAGAGGCGGAGGCCACGCCGGGCCGCTGCGCCGCGGGCGCTCGGAGGGGAGGGGAGGGAGCGGGTGTGCGGGCCGGGGTGACGGCGGGGTCGGGTCGGAGAGGGGACATTTCCCCGGGCCCCGCCTGAGCCCGCCCCCGGGAGCTGGCCCCAGGCCCGGCAGTCCCCAAGGGTGGCTCAGATTCTTTTCCCAAAATCTAGGGAGGCGACTGGACTGCCACCCCAAGCTGGTCACCTCCTCTTAAGCTGTGGCCTGTGAAGTCCAGGTGACCCTAAGCAAGGCCTCCTGGTTCCCCACCGCACAGTCCCAAGCCCTCGACAGGGAGGGTCATACTGTCACATTTCAGTGATCCTCTTTCGTTCTTGGAGAGCAGAAGTGGCTCGGTTATAAGGAAAAAATCCAAAAGGAGAGCCACTGACCTCCTGAAGGAGGGTGCAGGTGACACCTCACCAGTCACCTTCCCACTCAGCTGCCACTGCTGGAGATGGCCCAGGGCCCACCTCCTGTCCTACCCCTGTCAAGCTCAGAGGAGTGCCCCCAGAGACCGTCCCCCAGCCTCCAGGTTTGGGAGCCATCTCTCCACTGCAATCAGGGTCTCCCTGGGCTGGGAAACCCTGAAGCCTTGTTTTGGAATGGGCGGGTGCCATGCTGGTAACCTGGGGACACCATATAGCTTCCACCCTGAAGGTGACAGGACCTGCTGCCTCCCTGGCTGATAGCTAACGAGGGGGTGCTCCTGGTTTTACCTTCTCCATGACTGAGGAAGGCACATCCCTGCCAAGCACTGCCCTTCAGGCTTGGGGTGGGTTCCTGAGCACAGGTGGGGAGTTGGCTCCCTTCCCTCCGCCCTCTGCCAAGAAGGACCCCTCTCCGCCAGTCTGTGGGGGCCTTCCTTCCCTCCTTGGCCCTCTGTGGCCTTTGAAGCATCCCAAGGGGTGAAGACCACTGAGGGAGGGTGCAGGTGGGGCTGCTGCCCGGGCACCTGTGGGACTTACTGTTGGACTGAGATTCACTCAAGCAAAAGAGGTGCCAGCAGAGGTACTGAAGGTCCAGCGGGGCTGCCTCTCAGGCTCTGTGCCCTGGGGAGTCGGGCCCCGCCACTGCCTGGCCCAGGTGCTTTTGGGGTCACAGGTCTTAATGGTGAGATCCCTTTTGCCAAGGAAGCACAGAGCAGAGCTTGGGTTGGATGCTTGGGATGGGCAGGGTAGCCTCTCTCTGCCCCCCAGCGGGCATCACAGGTTCATTTCTCAAGTGCTTAGGACACAAATGAGGTGACTCCAGGTACTCTTGAAGGAAAGGAAGCTGACCCCAGGACTCCAGTGCCTGACCCAGGTCTCTCTGGCCCCCAGGGAACTGACAGGGAAGGTACTCGTGGGCAGCCCCTGTCATGCATGTGCAGGCCACCCCAGGATGGCAGGGAGGGGCTTGGCTCTGGCTGGCCCAGGATCAGGCCCTCAGGCCCAGTGCAGGCTGCTGGCACGTGGGGGGCACCTTGAAGTCCCCCTTCCAGGATCATCTCTGGGCCATCTCGATGTCTTCGGGAAGATGCCAGCTCCATTAGTACTGACTTTGGTTCCCGTCCTCAGCCACTGGGCAGGTATTGAGTGGACACTGGGAAATGGCTTCCAGAGAGGAAGACGGCTAAGGTGGGCATCAGGGCCACGGTTGTGATCACAGTGACTTGGGAGGTTGAGGCAGGAAGATCACAAGTTCAAGGTCAACCTGGGCACCTTGCTTAGACCCTGTCTCAGAGAAATAAAAAGACCTGGGAGGTAGCTCAGTGGTAGAGAACCCCTGGGTCCATCCTCAGTACAGCAAAAAATAAAACCCCAAAAAGCCCCAGATGCCTCAAGGGACAACTACTTGAGCCACCTCTCAGTTCCTCGTGGGCCACACGTGCTTGTCCTGGTGGGGACCCCCCTTCCTCTTAGCTCTTCCTGTCCCCAGCTCCTCTGTGGTGCTGGCCCATCCACATGCCTCGTCCTAGTCTGGAGGGCTGTGCGGTTTCAGAGAGAGGATCTGACTGAACTTGAGCTGGATACTCACCACTGAACCACTGGCCCTGGGGCCTGGGAAAGGTGACAGAACAGGGTCACTGGACCCATACCCCAGTAGAGCACCATGGGCAATTGCCAGAACCAGACGTGGGCTGGCAGGAAGGGGGGCCAGTCCTCTCCCAGGAATAGAGACCTCCACCCACCACCCTGCTGTGGGAGGCCTGTGAGTACGTGGAGCTAGGAGCTGCAGTGGCAGCTGTGGACTGAACGCCACTGAGGAGGAGGGTGCCCGCCGTCCTGACTGTCCACTGCCCTTCTACTGGTCAGTCTGCCTGGCCTGTCCCAGAGTCACGGATGCCGTTTGTCCTTGTGCAGTCTTTAATAGAAAAGTACTGGGGGAGGGTGGAGTGGGCCTGTGAACTCCAGGCTGCTATGTCCTCCTATGTCCACAGCCCTGACCTGGGCCTCCCTTGACCCCTTCATCCAAAGTGGCCCATGAAGTAGTTGGCATTGTGTCCCAGCAAAGCACTGGAGATTAATTGGTGCTTTTAATTGCTTGTTGGTCTGGCAGAAGTAAAACATAGCAGCAGAGAAGGGTGGACTGCACAGAGCTGTGGTTCCTAAAGGCAGCTCAGCCTGCCCTGCGGGTCACAGATGGGCAGCAGAGGGGCACAAAGGGGCCCTGCTTGGCCTCCCCAGGAGACCTGCCTCCCATAACAGTTCAGGGCTCTGGGCCAGTCTGTTGGCTATGCCCCATCCTCTAAATTTAGTGGTCTTGGCAGTGCTCACAATGCTAACTGGAGAGTTCTGGTTGGGGCACCGGCTGGCCTCTGGGTTGACGGATGTCTTCCGCCCCTTGGGAGCTGGTGCACGCCATCCTTCCACACCCTCTGAGGGTGCCAAGAGCTACCCGCAGCCCTGCCACTTGGCCCTGCAGGGGCAGTGTTTCCTGGGCTGCTGTGCCTGGAGCTGGTCCCTCTGCAACCTACCTGCCTGCTCCTGGCACTCCAGCCAGGTGCCAGCAGCACCTTCCCCAGAAGCAGTAGAGTCTGTTGCTGGTGTCTGGACTCTAGTGGGGACTTCTTTGGGACTTCTGCACTTCCTCGGCCCATCCCTGTTCATGCCGGTGGAGCAGTAGAGGCTCTCCAGCCCAGCCCTGCTCCTGGTGTTGCTCCCCTGAACTCCAGCTCTTTTTCACACTTGTTCCCTGCAGCCTTGTTCCATTGTAGGTCCGAGCTCCCCTGGACTCAGGTTGCCTGCCCACCTGGCCCTGCCCACTGGAATTCTGCCCTTCACCCTCACCAGCTCCAGGCATTGGGAAGTGACACACAGGCCTGGGAGCAGCCAGGACATTGATGGGGACTCTCTTCAAACAAGCAGCCTTCTGAGCCCATGGGAGGCTGAGACCTGTATCCACCCTTCCAAGTCCAACTTCCCAATCTGAGGAGGCTTCTTGCCCACGATGTCATGTTTGGAACCCCAAAGTGGAGCCTGTTGTAAGTATAGCCACAAAGGCAAAGGCTGGCTTGCAGTGCAGCTATCACAGAGAAATAGATCTCTGCTTGGTGAGAGGGGTTCTGTTTGGCTGTGGTCCTGGCCTCTGCTGAGACAGAAGGTTCCAGACACCCATCAGTGCCAAAGGCAAATTAAACCCATGAAAAGATCTTGTCTTTCTCCCAAGCACTTACTTCCTGAACGCGGTGAGGGCGGGAGGTTTCAGTCAAGTACCTCATTGCGTCCGTGGGTGACCTGGCTCCCCAGCTACACAAGGCAGGAGGTTCTGGGGGTGCAGGAGCCAGTATTGGGTGAACCTTTGCTTCTAAAGGCCCCAGCAGGGTCACAGACACAGGAAACTGGCTGTGCCTCTGAGCCAAGGACTGCAGGACCTGGCATTGGGTGGCACTGCCCACCACACACATCTGGTGGTTTAGGGCTGTTTGTTAGGCGGCACTACTGGGGTAACTGATGACCAACAGAGTGACCAGTCCAGCCCACAGGCTAGGCGGTTTCCAAGATTTCTTCCAATTCATAATATAATTCCAAGTAGAAGAAAAGGACTCGGCCATTTGTTGCACAGGGCTCTGTCGCTGGGACGCAGCTGCACAGAGAGGCTTAGCCTTCCACGCTGCTGAGAGCCGAGGCTGAGGCTCACGGCTTGCAGGGCACTCAGGACCACACCTCCTGGGACGCGGGGGGAGCAGGGACCGCGAGAGGAGACCTCTGAGCCAAGCAGAACAGCCGCCAGAGTCACGGTCAGCAAATGGCACAGCACCTGCTTGCTCGCCCTCACCCGCACCTGCCAGCCTCCCATGGGGGTTTGGCCGCTGGACAGCCAGAGTGGTATCAGCCCAAACTGACCACCCCTCTCAGAGATGACAGATGTTACCATCGACAGGTCCTGCTCCCCTCCCACAAACAGACTTCAAGACATGAAAAATTGGGGTAAATGAGGGGTACACGATGAGATTTGAGTCCAAGCTGGGTTCTTGTGGGTGCCAGAGACAGCTGCAACCACATGTCGGGGACAATGGCCCTGATGCAGTGGGGGCTGCCAGGCTGGGGTGCCCGGGGACAGCTGGACGAGGTGCTGACAGAGGGCTCATTCCTCCGTGAAGTCGCTGCGCAGCTGCTGGGAGTGTGGCCAGTCATGGGCTGTGTGCCTTGTCCTGGGGGCTGCCCTGGAGGAGGCTGTGGGTGGTTGGGGCACAGGGCCCACCTGGGTCAGGCGCTGTGGTCCCCTGACGCCAGCCAGCCCAGAGGGGGGCTGGCCGCTCCTCCTGGGGCCCCTCCCCTCCCCATTCCTCTTTTCCCAGCTCTTCTCCCACAGCCCTGGGGCAGCCCCAGTATCTCAGCTCCCTCTGGCCTCTGTCAGCTTGACATTTCCTCCTAGTTCTAGCTTGAAAGTGAAGCCCAGGACCCTCCCCTGCCTGGCCTGCAGATGGCCTGTAGGGTACAGGAGAGCACCCTGGGGGGACTCCACATGGCCTCAGCCCCCCTCTGGCACATGTCTCCTGGCTACACAGCTGAGTCTGGGTCTGAAGAAGTTTTGTTTTTGATGTGGGGCAAGCTGTACCTTAAACCAGATGCTCCTCAACAGAAAGAGGCTGAGCTTGGTGGAGCCCTCCAGGTGATTAGGAAATGTACCACTTCAGGGACATCCTTTGTTTTGTTTTTATGTTTAAAATTTTTATGTATTTATTTTGCAGTACTGGGCCTCGAACCCAGAGGTGCTCTGCCAATGAGCTATATCCACGTCCTTTTTATTTGAGCCAGGGTCTTGCCAAGTCCCTGAAGCTGGCCTTGAACTTGTGATTTTCTTGCTCCCGCGTCACCAGGATAATCACTGTGCCTTGCTCTTTTACTTTTTCTTTTAAAATTCAGGTGACATTTACACAGCATGAGATTAACCACTGTGAATGGAATGCTTTGGTGGCACTGCGTACGCTCACAATCCTGCCCACCCGGGTTTCTCTCTGGAAACCCATGCCCACTCAGACTCGCGCCCACTTCCCCTCCCAGCCCTGATGACCTGCTACCTTCTTTCCCCTTGGAGTTGCCCATTCTGGACGATTCCTGCAGGTGGAGTCACCCGGCATGTGTTCCTCTTCTCGCTTAGGTTGATGTTTTCAAGGTCCATCGTGTGTTGTTCCCCTTTCTGAGCACCAAGTACCATGGTGCAGTTTCAGTTAAATTTGGGTTGAAATGGGTGAGATCTCAGTCATCGGCCAGCCGCTCCTTGGTCAGAGCTGTGCCCTGTGTGACCTGTGCTTGAGCCACTTCCAGACAGCATCCTGGGAAGACAGACCTGGCAGGAAACTCGATCTGCAGAGGACGCAAGCTCCCAGCAGACCCTTCCGCTGGCCTCGCCCACCCTGGGCAAATCCAGGGAGGCAGCACGGAGCCCGCAGAGCCCTGAGAGCTGGATGCCAGCACAAGGATCCCTTTTCTGCTCTGCACAATGCCCCATTGTGCCCTTCTGAAGGGCGGACAATGCAGCCCCGGCAAGGGGAAGCTGGGGACAAAGGAGCCCTTTGTGAGGACGGTCCCCACCTGAAAGGCAGCACCCAGGGTCACACCTGATGGCAGAGCTGTCCTGCCTGCCTTCTGTCCATGCAGCTCTGGTCTCCAGACAGGGACCCAGGGAAGCTCTGCAGCCTTGGCTGTCCTTCCCAGGCCTGGCATCCAGACAGCAAGGACGAGAGGTGCAGGGCAAGGGCTGCCATGGAAGGACCTGCGTGCAGGGCGCTGTCAGGGTGACTGCTCCTCCAGCTGCCAAGCTTCAGACCTTGGGCACACACTGCTGCCTGCTGGGGGCACCACAGGATGTGGCAGGGGTCCATGTCACCCACTGCAACATCTGTCACGGGTCACACTTCACAGCTGGGCTCCTGAGGGAGGGTTTCTCACAGAAAAGAGGCAAACTTTGAAAAACTCACTGATGGGAGATGTACACCAGTGCTGTTGTCCCAGCATAGGGCAAGGCTGAGGTTAGGGAGGAGTCCCGCA
The DNA here is from genome assembly GCA_028644305.1 of Xerus rutilus. Taxonomy (NCBI): domain Eukaryota; kingdom Metazoa; phylum Chordata; class Mammalia; order Rodentia; family Sciuridae; genus Xerus; species Xerus rutilus. The sequence continues at coordinate 34,658,826 of CM053415.1, forward strand.
GTTACTGCTCTGGCCTAATTTGGGGGGAAGGCAACACTCCACAGACAACCCCTAAGGAGGCTCTCATTGTAGGTGGGCGAAGGTACAGGCTGGCACAAAATCTGGATCATTTGACTGTGCAAACATTGGTAATTCGTATGTCAAAACACCAGGAACAAAATTCAGAGACCAAAGACAAGAAGATGTAATACCAAGTAGAGCCAAGATACATATTTGCAATACACACAAAGAAATGGGATATTCACTGTATAGAGAGTGCTAGCGAATGAAGAAGGAAAACCCCACACCTCACTGATTTTCCAAGAGCCCCGCAGTTCACCCCGCGACTCTAGGGTTGTCCTGCCCACTGTCCCACACACGGTACCGGTCGCGTCTCAGAGCAACACCCCCGAACAGTGCCTGAGTGGCTCCTACTATCAGAAGCGGAGTTGCTGGCTTTCGTGGGGTTCTGCTCTGGCCAGGGGTAAGTTCTCCCCTCCTCTGAGTGCTTGATGGCCCCTCTTCGCCCGAGGCTTGAGGTCCAGCCCAGAGCCTGCAGGAATGCTGCCTGTCTAGTAAGGGCTTAGACGGCTGTGCAGGCACCCCGTGGGATTTCGGGTGGGTTAGGAAGCTGGAGTCCGCCCTGCGCACTTTGTACCCCGCTAATTGCGTCGGCTGCCCAGCCTGCTCCGCGGAAGGTGGAAAGGAGACGCCTGCACCCCGCGGGCTGCCTGGCCGGGCGTCCCCTGCGCGGGCACCGGATCGACACCGCAGGGCGCGCAGGACGCACTTTGCACTCGTCTCCCTCGGGCTCCTTCATAGAAGGCCGGGCGCCCGGGACTTCTGCAACATGGACCGGCGGGACGCGCCAATGAACGAACGAACAAGTCCCCGCCGGCCCATCCGCCGTCCCAGCCGCAGCGCCCGCGAGGCCTGCGCGGGGCGTGTCGGCCCTCGTGTGCGCGTGACCGACCCGGCAGTGGGCGTGGCCTCCGCGCCTGGTCCTCCCCGCGCATGCGCCGAGACAGCAGCAATGGCTGCGCCCGAGGGGTCACTCAGGAGGCGGAAAGCCGGGGTCTCCGGCCCGGGACCTGAGTTGCCGCCCGCGCCAGGACGCGATGACGCTGGCTGCTCCGCCCGCCTGCGCGCAGGCACCTTCTGGCTGACCAGAATCGTGCTCCTGAGGGCGCTCGCTTTCGTCTACTGTGAGTGCGTCCCTGGGCCCCGCCCGCCCCATCCCTGCACGAGCCCGCGCTCCGCCCGCCCCGCCCCTGCAGGGGAACCCTCCCTGCCCCTGCACGAGCCCACGCTCCGCCCGCCCCGCCCCTGCAGGGGAACCCTCCCTGCCCCTGCACGAGCCCACGCCCCGCCCGCCCCGCCCCTGCACGAGCCCGCGCCCCGCCCGCCCCATCCCTGCAGGGGAACCCTC
>CM053415.1:34666137-34692188 GCA_028644305.1 Xerus rutilus
CAGGGTCTGAGGCTGTGGGTGCTCCTATGCAGATGTGACCCCGGGGATGAGCCCAGACTCAGGGTTCAAGCTGGGACGGCCGTGGCTTCCCTGTGAGCAGCAGCACAGCCTTCAGCTTGGTGGGTCACCCTGATGGCAAGCGCCAGGGCAGTCAGAATGGCTCATGAAGGTGGGTGCTGAGCGCACCAGGCACCAGCTGCCGTCTGCACGTGACCAGGCAGGCTGTGAGTGCCCGTGGCACGCACGTGTGTGCACAAGAGCGGCACGTCTCCCCCACGCTTGTTGAGCATGTGGTCTGGATGCTAAGCCATTGGTCAGACTGCCCCTTCTCTCCGCCCTGCCCCCGACCCTCTGAGAACGGTGCTGCCAGGGCCTTGCTCCCACTCACGTCCCTGTGTGTGGCCTCTTGCTCCCAGCCGTGGCGTTCCTGGTGGCTTTGCATCAGAACAAGCAGCTGATTGGCGACCGAGGCCTGCTGCCCTGCAGGGCATACCTGGAGAGCGTGCAGCGGTACTTCCAGGGGCGGAGTGCCTGGGACGCCTGGAGCTACGCGCCCTCCGTCATCTGGCTGCTGGACTGGTCAGACATGGACTTCAACCTGGACCTGCTGGCTCTGCTTGGATTGGGCATCTCGTGCTTGGTCCTGATAACCGGCTGTGCGAACATGGTCCTCATGGCTGCTCTCTGGGGTCTCTACCTGTCCCTGGTCAGCGTCGGGCAGGTCTGGTAAGTAGAGCTGGGGCACAGGCAGTGCCGGGCCTGTTGCTACGCCAAGTGGGCGTAGTACCCTGCACACACACCCCAGGTCTCCTGGAGCTGGAAGAGGCGCAAGTCTTCCTAAACAGCCCAGGGGAGCGTCGTGGTCACTTAGGAGGTGGTGGGCTGCCGCCACTGCACAGAGCCCTTCTGCCTGGTGAGGCATGTCCCCACCTGAGCCTGCACGTCCGACCTGCTTGAGCCACAGCAGACGCGGGAGACGTGGAGGCAGAAGTCGCTGGCGGGCTGCTGGGGATACGCTAAGGGACAGGCTTGACTTGGAGGTATTCCTTCCTCCTACCCTCCTCCCTGTTCCAGAGGAGCCACACGGCCAGCAGCAGGCACTGTTGGGGTCACAGATTGGCCCTGGCCTGGGCATGGGTTCTGGGACTATGGAAATGGAGGCGCTGGACTTGTGGAGGCCTGTGGACCACAGATGGGCCTGCAGGCCGCCTCTGAGTGTGGGCAATGTCCCCTGGACGTATGGGAGGTGGACCTGGGCGCCTATGTAGAGATGCGGGCTGGGAGGACTGCTGAGGCTCCTCGCAGTGTCCCCTCCGGAGCTGTTTGTCCCTGGGGAATTTGGAGTGGGGGCCATCTGCAGAGCTGCTGTGGCGCAGGGCCTGCTTGCCTTCCACGTGACTTTGCCCAGTTACCTTAGTATGCTCCAGGCTGCGGCCAGGGGTCTGGGCCTCCCTTTTCATTGTGGGCTTTTCTGGCCTCTCTGCTCCATGGGTGTGGCCAAGAGCTTTGCAGGCTGGGACGTGACTTTCCAGAACCAGCCTGCAGAGGAGCAGGCATGGCCCCTGCTGCTTGCCGCTGGCCTGGTGTCCACTGCTGCATTGCCCCACTGGCCCAGCTCCGTCCTCTAGGCAGGGAATGTGAGGCCACTCCAGCTTGTGCAGGTGTGGCTTGCTCCGCTCAGATCAGGACGCTCAGCCTGTGCTGCCCAAAGGAGAACCAAGAGGTTTATTGCAGCTGTGGCTCTGGCCTGGGCATGCTTTATGAGACCTTGCGGGTTGCCGAGGGGCCGGGACATGTCACAGTCATGCATATGGAAATGTGTTTCCTGGACAGGACTTAACTGACCCGTCATGTTTTTGGTTGAAGGGTGAGGATGGAAACAGGAGTTCTCACACTGCCCCTTGGTGGATGCACAGTCCAGCAGCTGCCCACCCTGCCCAGGCCCTCTGGCTGCCCCAGGTGGACGTCTGTGTGCAAAGTGCCATGAGCTGAGGGGAGCTTGCCTTGCCCATCTGCTCTCCCCAGGCAGGATCCCGGGCTGCTGCCCCCTCGGTGACTGACCTTTCCTGTCTTCTGGATGGTGACAGTTGACAAGCATGTGGTGATCCTGGCTGCATTTTCCTGTGACATCCTGGAGGCTGCTGTGTTGAGACATTGTGATTTTAATCCACACCAGAGAAGGGAGAGCTTCAGGGGGCTCTGCCTGATTAGCCAGCAGAGCAGCTGGGAGCCCCTGCCGCACGCGGCCGCGCTCTTGCCCGCGAGGGCCTCGGGCTCTCGTGCTGCTCCCGCAGCAGGTGCAGGGTGCTGTTCCGCTTTGGAGGGTGCTTTTTACTCCTCTGTGACGTGTTGGTCAGGAAAGATCCACTCTGGGTTTAAGTGTCTGAAAACCACCCTCAGGCCGTGGCCAAAAGCAGTCTTGTGTTTTTATTTTTCGTTTGAAAAGAGGTTCTGTCCCCTCCCCTGGATACGTTGAGGTGCGAGGGGCCCTCTCTGCAGCTTGGACCCTGGCTTCCCCCGCAGTGGCAGTTTTGGGCGACTCGCTTGTGGAGAGCAGCACAGGGTTGTGCGAGGCAGGCTGTCCTGAGGGCCGGGACCGCCGTCAGACACTCCTTCCTGCCCCACTGGTTTTGTTGAAGAAAAGAGCATTCATTTGGGGCTGGGCCGCTCAGGCGACGTGTGTGCTGGGAGCTGTGCCCCTGGCAGGTACATGTCACACTCCCCCAAGAGTGGCTGCTGCCTGAGACCAAGCACAGCGGTGGAAAGGCGTGTCCGTCTGTCTAACGTGCCATGTTGGGAACAGCGCCTGACACTGGCTGCCTCGACCTGTCTCCTTGCTGTGTCTCTGAGCTGCTACTGCTCCCTGTGGAGTCCTGTCCCATGCCCCCGCAGACGGTGACCTGTCACCTCCCCGTGACCAAGCCCCCTCAGGAGTGAGTGTCGGCAGTCAGCATCTGGAACCTGCTGCTGCTGCTGCTGTGGGGCACGCCTCCCCGATGGCTCCCTGGACGCTGCACTCGTTTTCTGCAGGGAAGGGGCAGCTGCTCACCCCCGCATCATTTCTGTCACCTGTGTCTCGCTCAGCGTGGGACGAGCTCATGGGAACTACTGTCCACTTGATTCACATCTCCCTGGCTCTCCTGGCCTGGGACCCCATCCAGGACCCCAAGGGACATGAAGTCTCTCGGGCTCCTCTCAGGCTTCCCTTGTCCCTGATGCTGGGGTGGTTTGGGGATCCCATTGGAGTCTGGAGCCTCCCGTCCACCGAGACTGGCCTGTGGTTCCTGTGGCCGGACAGGGGCTGGGCTTGGAAGGGAGACGCAGGGAGGCGCCTGTGTGCATCCTGCAGGTGACTTTCCTGTCCTCCTGTGCTGGAGCAGGAGGACTGCACAGCCCCCGCGGGGCTCTGCCTCTGGTCCCCTCGGTCTGTTGAGCCGTGGATGTGCTCAGCATGGACTGACACATACTGGCTTTGTACGCCGGTGTCCAGGCCAGGAGGGTGAATGTTTAGGATTGGCAGCATCAGAGAAAAGGTTAATCACTAAGGTTGCATAAACTTTTAAATGATTTTAACGAAGAATCCGACCCTGATTACAATCGGCCTTTCTTGCCAGGCATGGTGGCACATACCTGTCACCCCAGCAGCTGCAGAGCCTGAAGCAGGGGGCTCCAGGCCAGCCTGGGAATCTCAGTGAGACCCTGTCTCAAAATATTAAGAGGGCTGGGAATGTGATGTGGCTCAGGGTGGAGCACCTCAGTGCCACTGGGGAGAAAGACTTGGCCTTCCTAAAGCCACATGCCGCCAGCGCTGGGTGCCTAGTTGTAACTGGCTTCTTTGTTGACTCGACTTTTCCAAATCGTGGAGCTTCTGTCTGCACTTGCGTTGGCACTGGCACCAGCGTGTTCCTTTGTTGCTGTTCAGGGCGACACACAGCGATTCTTCTCTCCTCCACCTCCTAGCCTCTCCTGAGGAAGGAAGATCCTCTCAGGAAACGTGGGACAAGCCAAGTGTCTCGGGTCCTCTTTGTGGTCTCTTCTGCTCTGGCACTTTCTTCCCTGCGAAAGGATGGAGAAGCCTCTTCAAAGGGTGTGCGGGCAGGGGCTTCCGGTTGCTTCCTACTTCTGAGCCACCTGGAGGGTGGGGTAAGGTCTCCTTCTGAGACGTGGATCCTGCTGTGAGGCCACCTGGGACGCAACAGGCTGTGCTTTTGGATGGCATGGAGAGCCGTGGGGCCGCCTCCAGGGCAGCTCTGGACATCTCTAACCCAAGGACCACTGGGGGGCCAAGCCGTCCCACGTCCTGCCTGGCACAGCTGGCTCCAGGCTGCTGCGACCCAGGTTTCTTTGCAACAAGTAGCTCATACTGCCTGTGTCCTTTTGTTCTCTGCACATTTATTTCACTTACTGTGTGTGTGCGCACGCTGAGGTCTAAATCCAGGGCCTCCTAAATGTAGGCAAGTGCTTTGCACGGAGCCACCTCCCCAGCCCTATTTTGTGTTTTATGTAGAGACAGGGTCTCACTGAGTTGCTTAGCGCCTCGCCATTGCTGAGGCTGGCTTTGAACTCGCGATCCTCCTGTCTCAGCCTTCCAGAGTGCTGGGACTACAGGCGTGCGCCACCGCATCTGGCTTCCTAGTCCTTTTTAAATTTTGTTTCGACATAGGGCCTGGCTGAGTTGCTGAGGCTGACCTTGAACTTGAATCCTCCTGCCTTAGCCTCCCAAGTAGCTGGTGTTACAGGCTTGCCTGCCACACCCATCTTAAACCGATCTGTCACCTCAGGAGCAGCCTGTGTCTGGCAGCTGTGCTCCCATGCCCTCCCCAGCCCGTGACCACTGGCCGCTGTCTGTGGATCTGGCTGTTTGGACCCTTCACACAGACAAGGGCACAGTTGTGTGGCTTTGTCTGGCTTCTCTGCAGGCCTGTTGCAGGGGCAGTGTGTGGAGCATCCTTCCTCTGATGGCTGCAGGGACTTGTGTGTTAAAGATGACGAGGGGGTCTCATGCCTGATCCCAGGCAGGTTTTCTCGGTGGGGCTGGGTTGGAGTCGCCCGAAGCAGGCATGAGGTGTCTGCTCGAGCCCCAGGCCCAGTCTGCCTCCAGCATACCGTGGGAACATTGCTCTGTGGTTTCGGGTCCTTACATATGTTGGCTGCTGGTGGGGACCGTGCTGCCGCAGGACCCTGGCCACTGCCTGCCACAGCTCCACAGGAACGCAGGCCTCCCTCAGGTTCTGGTGGTGGCTGTGGAGCCCACCGAGTGCCTGGGCCCCGGGTTCTGGTGTCCTGTGTTTGAGGTGGGTGCCCCTCGAGCGTGCAGGCTCCAGGGTGCACATTTCCTGGGCCACTGTGCTCTGTGAAGACCCCAGCCTGCCTGCTGCTCGTGCCCACAGCAGCCTCTGGCTGTGCTGGCCTGTGGGCCCGGCCCTGCATGGGCTGTGTGGACAGCCGCTGTTTGCCCACCAAGTCCCGGAAGCAGGTCCTCTTGACAGCACCTGAGCCCTCCTGGCTTGGGCTCGTGGGTGGGCTTCACTTGGTAGGAAATGCAGTGGTTAACCTTATAAATTTAGGGTCAAAGTGAGCGAATTAAACTTAATACTTTCTTTCTTTTGTTTTTCAGGTATTCTTTTGGTAAGTGAAATCTTTTAGGAAAAGACTGCGGGAGTGTGCGCTATGTGTTGGGGTATGTATTTGTATGCGTTTTCCCTGGCTGTTCTCTCTGCTTCAGCAGCTGCCACCAGCTTTTCGGGTGTGCTGGGTGGCACGGGTACAGCCTCTGTTCACCGACCTGAGTCCTAACCTGGCAGCTCTTGCCCCAGCGCGTGGCTGGCGAGGCGTGGGAACTCGGGGGCCACCGGGTGCTGCAACCCCTCCGTCCTCCAGGCCCTTGAGCCTAGCGTCCGCCTGTGCATGTGGCACTGACACTGGCTTGTGCATTACGTGGAAAGGGGATTCTGGGTCCCCAGGCCACTCTGGGTGGAGCCCCTGGAGTGGGGCACAGGGCAGTCTGAGTGGACAGCCGCCCATGGACAGCTGGTGTTCTCCCAGTGGGCTCTCGATGGGTTTCTAAGTCAACCTGCACCCCAGACTTCAGGGGAAGCCAGAGGCAGGTGTTCATTCCACGCCTGGTCCTCTGGCCCCGCGCCCCGCCCTGACCCTGCCTGGGCCTCACCCGTTTCTTAGCATGAGCAGCATCTGTCCCCACAGGGCCACGGGCAGCCAGAGCATGGAGGCTGTGGGGTGCCCACACTTGCTCCTTGTCACCTGGTGTCAGAACCCCTCAGGATCCTGCACTCCCACATGGGGGTTGACAGATCCTTGTACATTTTGCTTGACACTGTGAGAGTACTGTCCAGCCGTCCCGAGATCGGGACCTCGAGGCCCGAGTTCTTTATTAGGGTGGGGATGCCTGCTCCTTGGTGCAGTGAGTTCCAACCTCGTGAGGTGGATCAGGCACGTGCCGTGGAGACTGGGTGCGCACGCAGGCAGGTGCTGCGTTCTTAGGCCCATGAGGTGGCCAGGGTGCCCTGCCTGGGAACCCAGGGCGTGGGCGAGCAGTGGTGTGCGTGGCCTCACACCCAGGTTTTCCAGCATACAACCCCCTCACTGAGTCACACGCTGCTGATAAAAGGGCTGTTGCAGGCGCCGGGACCTGAGGCTCTGTCGGCTGCGTCCTGGCAGAGCCTGCCGGGGACAGGCTCTGGGCTACCTGACGCTCCAGCCGGAGCAGCTGCCCTGTCCTGCTTGGCACTGTCTGCTCTGCTACGCGTCCTCACTTGTCTGCGCATCTGAATATCTCGGGGGCTCAGAAGTCGACTGTTGACGGTCCTTGCGCTTCCTCCGAGGGTCCCTAAGGGAGCGGAGTTTCATCCTCTCGTGTGGCACCAGCTGGTGACGTTCCAGTAAGGGCAGACAGACACGGGCATGGCTCACTGTAGCTCCCGCGCCTCGGCACAGCCAAGGAGCGGGTGTGGGACTCGGCGGCCAGGCTCGCTGCTCCGGCCTTTCCGGGTCCCCGTGGGGCTTGTTTCCCCGGGAGCTCCTGGTCTCATCCGGCTGCTTTCTCACGTCATCTTAGTTACGTTGATCGTCTGCCTCACGCGTCTGTGGCGAGCCTGGAGCAGCTCCGTGGAGCTGCTGGCAGAGACTGCACCGGGGCCGCACCCCTAGGAGCTGGCAGCTTGGCGGGAGCCCCACTTGCAGAACCTGACGGCCGGGTGGCAGCCGCTGGCCATGTGTGTTTCTAAGATGGGCTACATGGGCTTCACCAGGGAGGCGGGTTCTCAGCTGCCCTTGGCATGCCAGCAGCTGCACAGGGCCGGTTAGGCCTCAGGCTGCAGAAGGGTCTGCCCAGGGCTGCTCAGAGCACCCGCTCCTCTAGCCAACTCCCAGAGGCTGCAGCTGCCACCTGTGCTCACGGGGTGCCAGTGTGCCGCGCTACCTGTCGTGGCCCCCCATGCACTACTGCGCCCGGCAAGTCTGAGGTCTGCCTGGACAGTGATGCCTGCTGCTGCCGTCTTCCTGTCTCAGATGACCATGTTCCCATAACTTGTGTTTCTGCCGGCATTTTCAACTATCTTAAAAGGTCCCTCTCCATCATGGTAGCCAGAGGTCATCCGGCCTGCACTCTCCGGCAGGCCCCCCGGGTCTTGCTGTCCTGTGTGTCGGCAGATGCAGTCTCCCGGTGAAGGCAGGGGTGTGAGTGGGGTCGTTTCCAGGACACGGGAAAGCTCGGTGGTTGCCACCTGCTCTATGTCCCCATTTCTGTCGAAGGCTGGCCTTGCAGAGCTCTGAGGGCCACTGTGTTGGTGACGTGCCCTTCCAAGGCTGAATCTGAGGGGTCGCTTGGTGCCCCGTGGATGCTGGGTGCATCCTGCCCCTGCAGCAGTGGGCTTCTCGAGGCTCCTGTGTGGCCGGCTGTGCTTTAGGAACTCCTCTGCCCTCGTGCCCTGGCCGCCACGCAGGCGACATCCAGGCGCAGTAGGCGCCCTCCCCACGTACCCTGGCCCAGCGTGGTCTGCTCTCCCTAGACCTCCAGGCAAATCCTGTGGTGCCCCCAGGGCTTCTGCAGCGTCTCACCAGGCCTGGGTCGCAGAGGGCAGGGGACAATATGCTGGTCCCCCTGGGGATGTGATAGGCAAGGTCACACCCAGGCCTGGGTCGCGGGGCACAGGGGACAGTATGCTGGTCCCCCTGGGGATGTGATAGGCAAGGTCACACCCAGGCCTGGGTTGCGGGGGGCAGGGGACAGTATGCTGGTCCCTCTGGGGATGTGATAGGCAAAGTCACACCCAGGCCTGGGTCGTGGAGGGCAGGGGACAATATGCTGGTCCCTCTGGGGATGTGATAGGCAAGGTCACACCCAGGCCTGGGTCGCGGGGCACAGGGGACAGTATGCTGGTCCCCCTGGGGATGTGATAGGCAAGGTCACACCCAGGCCTGGGTCGTGGGAGGCAGGGGACAGTATGCTGGTCCCCCTGGGGATGTGATAGGCAAGGCACACTTGTGACGAGGGGCCTACTACCAGGAGCCATGCCTCCTGATGGGGCCAGGAGAGGCCCAGCAGGAGGTGAAGTCTGTCCACACTGGGCAGCACAAGCCTGGTCCTGGGCCCTGGCAGACAGTTCAGGAGGGAGATTGGTGCTTTTCTTGGGGACTTAGGAGTGTTTTAGGCCCCTGAAAATATTGCGTAAGTTCTTTGATGGTGGTTTCTATCTTGGTGGACTTGGGCAGAGACTGCCAAGTGTCCTCCCAGGGTACATGAGATGTGGGCTGGCCCTGCGGAGAGACCACACTATTGCCGGTGACCTCGGGGCAGTTCTGGAGAGCTAGGCTGGAGCTGCCGCTGGGCTGGGCTGGGCATGCTCCAGGACGGACGCGTGGCAGCAGAGGCCTGCAGCCGGGCTGTGCACCGCCTTGAGTGCTGGGAACCTGCGTGCCAGAGTGCGCTCTCTGCCCCCTGCGGATCCACGGTGTGAATCAGACACAAGGGTCTGGGGAGCTTGGGCTCCTCTGTTTTGGTAAGATGCTCTGCTGGCGGATGACTGGTTTGTCCTCATTTGATGAAAGGCCGGATGGCGAGCCCTCCCCCCCTAACTGACACAACCCAGAACAGAAACAGTCAGGGAGCGTCTGTGGCGTCCGCCTTGATGGCGCTGCATTTAGCTGTAGACGGGGGTCCCGGGCGCGCTGTCCACGGAGCGGGCACAAGGACTGCATCTCAGCTGAAATAAGCAACCAAGGTGGCCACAGGCTGAGGGGGTCTGGGTGGGGCGCAGCAGCTGGCCAAGGGCCCACACCTCCCCTGCAGGGACAGAGCTGGGCTTCCCTCTGCCGCTTGCGCTTCATTTGGAGTGTAGGGCGCGTGGCCCGTAATGGTGTGGGGCGCCTTTCTTGCTGAGCGAACACCCCCACTCATTGTTAGTAGCTTTCTGGGCCTCACTGGCCGGCCCAGGCCGCCTGGGATGCTCATGTGACTGGGACACCGGAAGGCGAGTGTCCCTGTCGCAGCAGTACCTCCCGCCAGCTGTTGTGCCTTACATGCTCCACGTGGACCTCCACCCCGGCCGCTCCTGACCCATGTGTTGAAACAGCTCAGTGAGGGGTGCACTGCCCACCTGTCTGTGCTGGAGCAGAGCCTGCCCGCAGGGAGCAGCGCCCGCAGCCTGGTCCAGCGGGTTCCCGGCCCGCACTGCAGTGTGCTGCACGGCTCCTGTGCTCGCTGTGGTCCGCGGTCGAGAGAGCAGCCCCTTCCGTTAAACCATTCCTGTGCCCAGAGGGGCTATGACTGCCAGTCACAAGCCTGCACAGCAGCCAGGCTGCCACGTCCAGCCGACCCCATGTCCCCTTCTTGGGCCTTCTGCATCCCTGTGGGTTAACCATTTGGCATGTCACTGGGTGGAGGGGGGAGGTGCCCTCGCAGAGCCAGCTCCCAGAAGCATCATTGTAGATCGACCGAAACAGGTGGCCATCCAGCAGTGGCTGTGTCCTCCCTGGGAGCACAGAGGAGCCTCCAGGTCCCCCTGGGAGCTCAGTGCACCCTCCAGGTCCCCCCTGGGAGCACAGCAGAGCTGGGTGCAACCCGTGGGCTGTGCGCTGCGTCTGCCCACTGCTGCAGCATGATGTGGGGTCAGCACTTGCTGCTGCCCAGAGGGGACGCTGCATTTCCCTCGTGTTTTGTCTCTCCTGGGTCACGTCTGGTGAAAGTGGGTTAGTCAAACCTAGAAGAAAGGAATGGTTGTCCACGTCGTCATTGCCATGGTGCTTGCTCTGCGTCCCTTCCATTGGGTCAGTTTCCCATGTCTGTCTAAAGTATAGTGGTTCCTGGTTTGTTTGTTTGTTTTCCTGGTACCAAGGATTGACCCAGGGGCACTTACCCACTGAGCCACATCCCCAGCCCTTTTCTTTTTGAGACAGGTCCCCACTAAGTTGCTTAGGGCCTTGCTGCATTGCTGAAGCTGTGATCCTCCTGACCTGCTGGGATCACAGGTGTGCACCACCACACCTGGCTGGTTGTTCGTTAATCGTCAGAACCATGACGGCAACGAGGTCAGAACGAGCTTCCCGGCCGTGCTCCTGCTCGCAGTCCTGAGTGCACTTGGCCCCTCCAGAGCTCTCCCAGCCTGCTCTGGGTTTACCTGTGCTGAGTCGTGTAGGTGTGGAGCGGCAGGCTGCGCTCGTCGCCGGGTCTCCTGGGTGTAGCACCTGCTGTTGAGGCTGGCTCTGTCCCCACCCCTCCTGCAGCGAGGGTCCGCCTGGCTGGGAGCCCTCTCCCCACGTGCCTGCAGCTGCTCCCTTAGCTGCCCATCGATCCTCCTGCATGACGCTGGGCACTGTCCCCTCGTCTCCTCCCTGTGGTTGTTTACTTGATGAGCCTTCAAGGAACTGGTTTTATTTATCAGGTTTTTTCTGTTTTAGTTTACATTTTCTTTGTGGTGCTGGGCACGGAACCCAGGGCCTCACTCGTGCGAGGCGGTGTCGCCCGCTGAGCTGCACCTTGCCCCTCAGGTGTTTTACCAAAGCTCTTTCCTCAGCCGTGCCTTCCGTGGGTTGCCTCCTGCTCCTGGATGGAAGGGCTCATCCCTCAGCACCGTGAGCTGCAGCGGGGTCCGCTTTCCGCCTCGCCTGTCTGCTGGCAGGCGCACACACGGGCTGTGCCTGCAGCCATGTCCCCGACCCCCTGCCCGCTCAGTGCTGGCGCCTCTCTGGACGCTGAGAGGTGCTCGGCACGCTGCATCCTGGGGGCCCATCGGTCACCTCTGCCCGTCAGCTTCGGTTTCTTTCCACTGTCCAGGCAGTGGTCTAAAGACTATGCTTGTGAGGGTTAAAGCACTTAGGCTCACGGCTTCTAAAAACCCACAGCGCCTCGCTCACCTCTGCACCCCAGATCCTGCTCTCCCAACCCACCCCGCAGCACAGAGGTGCCTCCCGTCCTCCGCCAGCGCCGCCTCTGAGTCGTGTGTTCCGGGGTGTTCTGGGTGTGATGCCTTGGACGTGGCGTACTCCCCGTTGAGCGGTAAGGGCGGTTCTCACGCATCCCTAGTGTCTTCTCCCCGTCTTGATTAGCTATGTCACAGTGTTCCGTTAATGGACCGACCGTTCCCTGGGCTGCGTGACTGTGCAGGCGTGGCGGCTGCTGTGTCCTGCCGTTGGTTTCTCCCACTCTGTTTTCCCTGGAGCTGACAGTGCCCCTTCTTTTGTGGTTCACTTAGGTTTCTACCATTGTCCATGTTTCACCCATGGATTTCAGGTTTTCCAGTGCAACTGCTCACCCCTCCCGGTATAGCCCCCCACAATCAAACTCATGAAATAGTCCATCATCCGCACGTCCCTCCGCGTGGAGGCTGCTCACAGTCTCTCAGGCCTCACTCGGGGAAGGCGCTTTCAGGCCTCTGGAGTTGGAGACTGTGGGGCAGGTGACCGCCAGTGAATGTGTCCCTGTCTGCATCCTGGGCATCCTTGGGATGCACGGAGGGGGTTGGTTGGTCATGCTGGCGATGCTCAGCACTGCCGGCCACTGTCCACTGCCCACCGCCGTCTCCTTCCCACCCGTGACCTAGTGCGGTTTAAGTAGGATCACTCGCAGCTCTTTGCCTGGCCACTTGTACGGAGAGACCCCTAGAAGCTCAACTGAGCTGGACCTTGTCACTGCTTGTCACTGAGCTGTCCCCACTGCATTCACATTGCCCTGGGTTGTGGTAGCAGCCGAGAGCCCAGAGAAGGGCTCGTGGCCCCTTCAGAGAGTGCCCTGGCTGCCGGCTGACTCTGCACCTCCAGAGCTCCCTGGCTCGAGGGCCTCTCGTGGGATGTGGTCGCATGCAGATGCAGGGCCAGTAGGCCCCACCTTCAGCAGTGTGAGTGGCAGGAAGAGCCCTGTTGACACAGTGTCCATGTGCCGGTTTCTTTGATGTTTGAAGACTCAGTGTAGCCCCCTTGCTGCAGCAGCAGCTCTAGTGTGCGGGCTTGTTGGAGGATCAGGTGGGGTGCAGCCTGCTAATGGTTCCCAAGTGTGTCGGGCCCCTTCTTGAGAGCGGCCTCCCCCTGCCCAGGACGTGTGCCTCTCCTGAGCAGTGTTCCCTGCCTTGGCTGCGAGCGCTCTGGCTGGCTCTTGGAGTGCTGCTGGGCTTGCCTGGGCCCAGCCTGCTGGGTGTCTGAGGAGGAGCACACCCCTGCCACCAGCTGTGTGCCCGGGGCGTGGGTCCGAAGCACCAGAGGAGATTGCCTTGTAGTTCCCTGCTCCGGAGGACTGGGAGGGAGCCCGGAGAGCCCCGCCGGCCCCACCCCACCCTGGTCGTCATCTGCAACACTGAAACCCCACAGCCAACACAGCCCCGCCTCAGTTCAGGGGAGCTGCAGACTTGTCGGGGTTCTGCAGTTCCCACCACAGCCCAGGGCCACGCGGCTCCTCCAGACCTGGATCAGCTCTGCCCAGGAGCCCTGGTCCCTCTGCAGAGGGTGCTGGACATGCTCACCACTCCTGGGCCTCCCAGTGGACGCAGTGGAAATCACAAGACTGGTGTACTCAGAGTGAATGTCGGCCGAGTGGACGTCACACCCTGTGACCCCTTTCTGTCTGCTTCTGGGAAGAAGCTGCAGAGGGTACAGCAGCATCACAGGCTGGGCTGTGAGGGGGCTTGCTGTGTCCCTGTCTTGGTAGGGCATGATCTGGGCATGCATCAGCGCTCACGGGACCTGGCCAGGAGAGCAGGAGCTGTGAACCTCCCAGCCTGCCCGGAGCCTGGTCACCTGCAAATCCAGGCTCTGTCGGACTCCTGCAGCTGCTCGTCTCAGTGCTGGACTTCAGCATCTGTGTTCTTACGTGTGTGAAGAGCCCAAGTGTGAAGTGCCACAGAGGAACCTGTTTGCAGACGGTAAGCACACACAACAGGTAGCGCTGCTGCGCTGGATTTGAGGACTCAAACGGACCACGCGGATGTCGAGACGGCTGCCCTCTGCAGAGACGTTGGAAAGCACATACTCGCAAGTCACTGTGAAGTCACTGTGTAGGTGGCCATGAGCACATGAGGTGATTCAGTCGTGAGGGAGCTATTTCTTAAACCAGCCACAAGCCACCGTCCCCTGGGCCACCGTTAGGAGGGCTATTCTTGGGCACTGTGGGAGGGGCAGGCTCGGCGGGAGCTCTGAGTGGGGCTTCCCTGGAGGACGCATGGCCAGCGGACAGGAGCCTTGAACACACAGGCCTGTGAGTCTCCAGCCCACATCCAAGTTTTCTGAAGCAGGATTGAGGATGTGACTCAGATGACTCATATGAGGACTCCTCTCTCCAAGCGTCGATAGGAGAAGATGGACATCTCAGGGCTGAGGGGGACGCAGTAGCCACCCGTGGGTGGTGGAGGCCTCTCAGTTACGTGGAGTTGGGGTAGAAGCCTTGTTCCTTAGGGAATGAGGCCACGGTGCACCAGGAGGTAGCTGTGTGGGCAGTGCTTCGCCCGAGCACGTGAGCCAGTCCCAGGCAGCGCCCTGAGCTGCGCTCCAGCTCTGCAGAGCGAATCTTGCTCTGCACAAGGTGGAGCTGGGCGGATCACCACCGGGGCAGGACCCAGCTCCCCCATGCCTGTCGCAGTGGGAAAGTCCTCCTTGGGAGACTGGGGGCTGAAACATCTCCCATTTCAGTTTGGAGAGACCTACTTTCTGAGCTGTCCTCCAAGTCACCTAACAGAATTCAGTCAGTAGGAACTCGCAGGGCTTTCTGTCCATCTGCACCGGGCGCTGTCCCAGGAGGAGCTCTTAGTGCTTGAGCTGGGCAGCGGGCCGCTTCCCAGGGGCCATGCAGCTGACACCTCCATGGGGTTTGCCTCAGGTCCCTGGGAACGGCCACCCTGTGTTACTGACACTGGAGAGTGCTCGTCGTCGGAAGAATGCGAGCTGAGTGTGCCTCCTCGTTGCAGCCCTGCACCCGAGTGGTGCTGGCCCTTGGCACCTGCCTGAGACGTCACTTCCATTCTCGTCTGGAAGACGGTGGCCTGCTTCTGTAAGTGCCCGCGGCCTGTCACAGAGGGCGGGGGTGTCCTGAGTGGGAAAGCCGCCCTTCTCCCGAGTGGCTGTCCACCTTTGCCGCCTGCAGATGGCCCCCAGGGTGGCTGGGGGTGATGGCAGCCGCCCTCAGAATGTCGCTGGGAGCTGAGCGTCGCTGTGTGGGGACGTCCTGGTTCCTGTTGGTTGGGCTGTAGTGTGCCTGTTTTGTTTTTGATCTTGTTTTGGCATTGTGACTCGCTGAGGTCCTTGCGTCCTAATTCCTACCTTTGCCACGTTTGGGTGCTCTTGCTAGCTCTCGGTGTGGCTCTGCCTGCACCCTCAGGGTCCAGCCACGGGAGGCTCGGCCTGTTTTCCTGCGTCTCCGTCCCTGGTTGAGCAGCTTCCTGTCTGCTGCCCTGTCCTGCTCTTAAGCTCACCTGGTAAGGCTTCAGCCCTGTGAGCTGGTTCTTCTCTCGCAGCTTTCTCTGCCCGGTTTCCCTCTGTCCTGTCTCACGAGCATGCTTTCCTTTGGGTCCTCAAGCATACTGGCAGACACTTGGCCTCGCTGGCTGTGGACCATAGAGCCAGTCGAGGGAGGCAGCAGGCAAGACGCCAGCCTGTGGCACGGTGCCAGGTGCCCCGGGGGGGCAGCACACAGTGGGCGGAGGCCTGCTGGCAGGGGCTGTGTCCAGGGACAGCTCCTGGGCAGGGCCACAGGGATAGGAGGACACGCAGGGTGGCCAGCCACAGTCTAGCTGCAGTTTCTGCCCGCGGCCAGCATGTGCCTGTCCTTGGATGACCCAGATCACCTGATAGCAGAAGTGTGATCTTGACCGTGCTCCCAAGGACAGCATTCTGGAAGTTTCTCCTGGCAACAGTGTGACATGCCACCCTTTTGTCCAGGTCCTGCTTGCTGCCCTCCATGGGGCACACACTCTGGCCTGCTTGGCCACTTGGTGTCCACAACACGTTGGGAGCAGGCTGCCCCAGACCTTTCAGGACGGCTGGAAGTGGCCACGTCCACAGGGCACGGGGCACTTGGGGAGGAGGAGGGCGTCTGCCACAGGCCTCCTGCAGGGGCTGTGGGGCCGCCCTGGGGTGCGTGTGGGTGGCAGGGGTGGTGTGTGAGCCCACCTGGGCCAACATGCTGGACTGTGACAGCCTGGTCCATTAGCTTCCTCAGGGACTCCCTGCTTCTGCCGTGCAGGGGGCTAATGACACGTGGGGCATCAGGGTCACCAGGCTGCACACAGGCGTTTGCCTACACGAGGTACAGGGACGTGTGCTGACCCGTCTGCGTTTCTGGAAGTGACCCACACACCACGCAGGCACACCCCAAGACGGCTGGGAACTGGGGTCCAGACCCGTGCTGCCCTCCAGAGATGCCTGCCCCGTGCAGCCACTTAGGTGTACATTCAGCTGAACTGAAGTTTAAAACGTGGCATCTCCTGCCCTGGTCGCCCAGCTGCATTTGGAGTGCTTGGAGGCCGGTGGCCAGCAGCTCCTCGGCTGCCCGGCACCCAGGGGGAGCCGCTTGCTGAGCTCACTTCTCGGGGTTCTGGCGTCCCTGCGTGGGAGGCAAAGGGCAGCGCGGGCAGCGCGAGCAGCGCGGGCAGCGCAGGGCACCCTTCAGCCCGGTGCCTATTTGGGACGTGTTAATATGGAAAACTCCAACCTAAATGTGATTCCGCGTTTGGTCTGTCAGGAGACGATAAGGCCAGCTAGTCCTCACCATGGACCTGGCTCTCAGGCTGGCCAGATCGAAGCAGCAGGGCACACTAGGCTCTGAAGTCTGGTCGTCATGGCAACTGGGATCAGCAGCGCTGCCACAGGCCCAGATACCCCGTGTTCCCACGAGGGTCACCATGAGGACATGAGGGTTACAAGGTCACTTCCTGTTCTCTGCATGCCCAAGGACAGCCTTAAAATGCATGGTGACTGTTTGCCAGACGCTTCGTAATCGGGAGCGTGTGGTTCATCCGACTTGGGTTTGAAGCATGCAGCCAGCCTGAGAGCCAGCCCTCAGAAGTGTGCGCCTGTGGACACTGAAGACCTGAAGCCTGGCCAAGTCCTGCGTCCCCCTTGGCCTGGTTCTTGTTGCAGGTCAGGCTGTGCTGCGCTGCTCGTAGGCGACACCCGATAGCGGTGTTCCCACGACGTGACCCGTGGCCCAGGGGCCAGAAGGCTGGCGGGGAGATGGCTGGGCAGAGCCTGGCCCTGAGTGTCCCGCCCAGGGCACCACAGCTGGCTCCAGACCCAGGCAGGGTGGAGTGGAGCAGAGCAGTGGTCTCTTCCTCAGGAGGCCCTGGGGGTCAGTCCTCCTGGCCCTGAGGGCAGCCTTGGTATGACAGAGCTGGGACATCTGCTAGGGAGGGGATAGCTCTGTGGCCATCCAGCAGGGAGGTCAGCGGCCTGGGCATGGCCCCTCGGCAGCACACCATCTCTCAGGGATGCACGGCAGCGTCAAGTGTGGACAGTTGCCCAGGGCCACTGTCAGCTGTGGGGGGTCAGTAGTCAGAGCCCACTCCCAGGTGACAGGCTCCAGCTGGCCAGGTCGGGCCACTGGTCACACATGCTGAGGGTGTGGCCCTGTGGGAGCGCCTGTGGGCTGAGCCGCGGGCGGGGCGCCCGGGACTGCAGCTCTGTTTCCAGGGTGGGGGTCTCCAACATGCAGGCCCCAGGCCGAATCTCCCCACGCACCTAAGCTCAGGCGTGGCTCTGCGAGCAGTGCGAGCAACGTGAAGGAAGGGCCACAGTCGGCACTCGAGGAAGCAGCAGCCCAGAGTCCCTGTCGCTGGCCGTTTCCTCCACACCACCGTGGCTGCTGGAGCCGGCCTTGGGTGGAGCCTCCACCCGCCCCGCCCCGCCCCGTGGAGCTTGTGCTGTGCAGATGGATGCACAGCACCTACCCTAAAGTCAGGCACAGAGAAGTGGAGTCTGACTCCTTGATGTCACAGCCAGGGCTGGCCACGTCCCGTGCCTGTGACCGCCAGAGCAGGAACCTCTGGCTGGCAGCCCTTCCCCACTGCAGTGCAGAGCAAGATGTTGGCATGGTATTTCGTGACTTTCCATCCTAAACCCAACCTGCAGAAACTAAGGAAACTTTTAAAAGCTGCTGGCTCCCTCCTGGGCCGTCATTAGCAGCCCCTGGGGTGGCAGAGGGCGGGCCGCTCAGAGCTGGAGTGACAGCCAGTCAGGAGGGAACGCTTTGCCCCTTTCTCCCTGTTTTTAACGGCGAAGCTAATGGATTTCCTGTTCTCACGTGGATGGTGGCTGTCACTTTTGAAGGATCCATCTGTACTGTGCTTAATTACCTTAAGTAACTGAAATAGTTTCTGACAGAGCTCCTGAGGCCTGGTTTTCTTTCTGCAGTGGCCATTGTGGGGACTTATCTCTGTTGTTTTAGTCACATTTCTTCTGGGTCGGAGGTGGCTCGGCCTCTGACATGGTGACGGTCAGATGCTGCTGCTCGTGCCACCTGCTGGCCCGTCCAGCCCCCGCTTGGCAGCTCTCCCCTAAGCCTTCGCTCCTCACCGTGACTGAGCACATCTGCATCCCGGCTGTCCCCGCCCTGTGGCAACAGGAAGCACACCGTGACTTGGCTGTGTCCTGCCCTGTGGCCGGAGCAAGCGGTTGAGAACATGCCTGGCACGGGGCCTTCTGGAGGCCCCCTGCTCCCACTCTGCAGCGGCCCCAGGCCCTGCGTCTGGTCCCAGGGCAGCCAGCCCCTCACCCACTGGGTGTGGTCCCGTCCCCCCATCACCCTGACCCGGCCACTTGTCACGTTGGGTAGCCACGGCCTCCCTGCCCTTCCACACAGCTCAGCGTGGCCTCTAGCCAGTGCTTGCTCGGCAGGTGCCCCCCGCCCCTCACCAGCACTGCCCCCGGGTCGGGGGTGAGCCTTTCCGCCCTTACCATGGGAGCAACTGCCCAGCATGGGTCTACCTGGCTCCTCCCCTCACTGGCCCCTCCCAGTGTGTGACTGCTCCTGCCGTCCAGTGGCACCACATCCTTCTGGCTCCCGGGTGCCACAGCAGAAGCAGTGCAGACACCCGCTTCTGCATTGCTGTGTGGGAGCAGGCGACGCAGAGCTCAGCCCGGGAGTGCCAGCCCCACCACATGAGGGCGAGCGGGCTCAGGCTCGGGTGGTGCCAGTGTCCCTCCAGAGGCTGCCAGCTCCTGTCCTGCACTGGTCACTTGGCCTGAAGTGCCCCCTTGCCAGCCCCCCTTGGGATTTGCGCAGCGTACTTTGAATCCTGGATCCAGTGGCAAAGTTATTCCTTGGTTACTAAAGAGTAGATATTAAGCTGGACATAGTGGCAGGTGTCTGTGATCCCAGTGATTCAGGAGGCTGAGGAAGGAGGATCACAAGTTCTGGGCCAGCTTCTGCAAACTCACAAGACCCTGTCTCAAAATAAAAAGGACTGGAGAGGGACTGGGATGTGGCTCAGTGGTAGAGCGCTTGCCTAGCATGCGTGAGGCACTAGGTTCGATTCTCAGCACCACATATAAAATAAATGAATAAAATAAAGGTCCATTGACAACTAAAAAATATTTAAAAAAAAAAAAAAAAAGGACTGGAGATATAACTAAACAGTAGAATACCCTGAGTTCTGTCCCCAATACAGGGAAAAAAAAAGGCGCAGTGGTTCACGCCTGTAATCCCAGCACTTTGGGAGGCTGAGACAGGAGGATCGCGAGTTCAAAGCCAGCCTCAGCAATGGCGAGGCGCTAAGCAACTCAGTGAGACCCTGTCTCTACATAAAACACAAAATAGGGCTGGGATGTGGCACAGTGGTCGAGTGCCCCTGAGTTCAATCCCTGGGACCAAAAAAAACCCATAAAAAACACAGATATTGAATGACTCAGGACCTCACCATCTACGAGGTGGGCACTGTGAGCCCTCACAGAGTTGGAAGGAGACCCTTCCTGGGCAGTGCCAAGGGAGTCGCCAAGATGGAGTTCCTGGTGGTGGTTCTGTGTTCACAGCTCAGAGCAGCCATGTGACACTGGCGGTTGTGTGACAGCAGGGGCTGCACTTGGAGGCTTAGTGCAAAGAAGCCGCGTTCTCTGTACCCTGCACCTCCCCACTGTGTGCAGAAGGAACGGAGAGCACCGCAGCTCTGGGCCTGGGCCTGAGCAGGGACAGGAAGTGTGGATTCTTTTTTTTTTTTTTTTTTGGCACCAGGGATTGAACTCAGGGGCACTCGACCACTGAGCCACACCCCCAGCCCTATTTTGTGTTTTATGTAGAGACAGGGTCTCACTGAGTTGCTTAGCGCCTCGCCGTTGCTGAGGCTGGCTTTGGACTCGCGATTCTCCTGTCTCAGCCTCCCACAGTGTTGGGATGACAGACCTGCGCCACTGTGCCCGGCTGGAAGTGTGGATTCTTAATGGTAAGGGCACATGGTTGAAGTTGGTTGCGTGGGGCCTCCTTGCAGAGGCGCTGGCTTCCCCTCTATGCAAGGACCCCTGTGCTGGGCAAGAGCAGCAAAATGCTCCCAGCACTCGGCGTGTGGCCCTGGGCAGTGCCCTGGGCAGCACACTGGTGGCTGGCTTTCTCTGGGGATGTGTCCTCTGGCACACTGAAGGGGAGGACAGTGGCTTCCTGTGCACTTAGCACAGCTGCTGAGGCCTGAGAGGTCCAAGCAAGGAAAACCAGCAGATGGGGCTGCAGTAACCCTCCCCTTCCCGGTGTGGCCACAAGCCACAGCCACCAGGCAGCTTCTGCGTCCCTTGGGAAGATGGGCAACCTAGCCAAGACCATTCCGAGCTGGGGAGGGCGAGGGCGAAGGGTCCTGTCCGAGCGGGACAGAGCTCCTTGCACGCAGCTCCTTGCTGCTGGAGGCAGCTCGTCTCCTGCCTCCTGCCTGTGGCACTCAGGTGTGTCTGTCTGCCACTGTGTATCAATCACTTTGATTGGTGTCACTCACACTGCATGTTAAAATTCTGCCCCTCACATCTGCAGAGTGAGGTGGCAGGCGCCAGGCGCTACAGAACAAGTCCCTCGGAAGCTGTGGGCGGCACAGTGATTGTCACAAAACCAGCTGCGCCCTGGCCCAGGGTTGCTGGGAGGCTCAGCCAGGCCCCGGGGCCTGAGGGTGGCCGTGCGGGGTGCGGGTGTGCTCTGCTGCCCCCGGGGCCTGAGGGCGCTCTCGCCTGCCAGGTGGAGATGGGGTTGGCACCTGTGGACTTCAAGGTGCTCCTCGGAACGTGGCGTCTCTGCAGCAGCTCACTGCCGTGTTTATCGGGCCTCCCACGCACCTCCAGTCACAGGTTCACGGCACATGCCACAGCCATGTGACGCACAGGTGGATTCAGTGCGTGGTCAGTGTGGTTACCCAGGAGCAAGACCTGGTGGGCGGGCCTTGCGGTGAGTCCTTAGGCTGAGGCCGAGGCTGTGTCCGGGAGCAGAGCCTCCCAGCCATGGTTTGTGGTCGAGTGTGAGGCTCCAGTGAGGGGCTCGCTGGCTGCCCCGTTTCCCTCTGGTGGTCAGAGGGCAGATGGGGTGGGGCCAGGGCTCACTGCCGTGGTTTCCCTCACCTGCACCAGACCTGCTCCTTCTAGAAGCTTCCTAGGTGGAGCTGTGGCAAGGACACGGTCTGTGGGGAGGACTCAAATGCCATGTGGTGCGGTGGTGCCCGGACTCCCCCTGCACAGCCCCGGAGCGCGCCAGCTGCACGTGCCCAGATGGGGTGGTGCTCAGGAAGCGGAGCTGGCTCCTCCCTGGGCTTACAGCTGCCACTGGGCCCTTTGGCGACAGCCCCGAGTGCGAGGCTCGCAGGCCTCGCTCTGACGCCACTGGAGGGGGCATGCCTTGGTGACCGTTGGCCCCGGGCAGCTGGGCCCTTTCACCCGCGGGCAGGGCCTGTCAGAGCCATCCAGTGCTGCCCGCCCCTTCTGCGTCAGGCCAAGATCTCCTCGGGAGGTAGCCATTGAACTGGGCCAGCGACAACCTGGGCGCCACAGCCTACAAGGTCGGCGCGGACTCCCAGCTGGCAGCAGTGGGTGGCCCTCTGTGTGGGGAGGGCCTTTGTGAAGCCTGGTAAAGGCAGTGCCCGCCGAGGCGGTGGCGCTGGCTCTCGCCATGTCCCCTCTAGGGCAGTTCTGGGTCAGAGTTTCATGAAAGCCCCAGCACCCCCACCGTTCCTGCCACTCGCGTCTCGCTCAGCATGGGACGAGCTCGTGGGAACTGCCGTCCACTTGATTCACATCTCCCCGGTTCTGCTGGCCCAGGACTCCATCCAGGACCCCGGGGATGTGAAGTCTCTTGGGCTCCTCTCAGACTTCCCTTGTCCCTGATGGCGGGTGTTTTGGGGAGCCCATCGGGGTCTGGAGCCTCCCGTCCACCAGGACTAGTCTGTGGTTCCTGTGGCTGGACAGGGGCTGGGCTTGGGAGGGAGACTCGGGCGCCTGCGTGCACCCCACAGACAACTTTCCTGCCCCTGTGGTGGGGCAGGAGGGCCGCACAGCCCCCGCAGGGCTCGGCCTCTGGTCTCCTTGGTCTGTTTGGCCACTTAGGTCAGTGCAGACCCTGGAGTGTCTTATAGTTAAGATTTAATATTAATCAGGTTCCCTCTCATCAGCTTTTAATCTTAAAGTGATCCCTGTACACAGAAGGGCTCCGGGCGTGGCCTGAGGGTGTGCTTCCTGGTCCCCTGCCATGCACGTGTATGTAGACCCCATGACTCTGCAACCGTCTGGTTGCAGGCCCTCAGAGCACATGGCCCTGTCCCCAGCACCCCAGAGAGTGGCACCTCAGTGGGGACTGCCCAGCAGCCATCAACTTGGCAGGCCACCTCAGCAGGTCCAGGAGCGCACTGACCGCCTGGGCTGCTGCTGTCCTGCTCCTGGGCCGACGGGTGGCAGTGTGATGAGGACCCGCCATCCCTGGCGGGGGCTTGCTGGTAGCCTCCTTCACCTGAGGGCAGGCTCCTCCCGTGGAGTCCTCTTGGCGAGCCCGTCAGGTTAGGGTACCCCAGCCACGCCTTCCCACGCCAGCCTGGGCAAGAGGCTTTCTGCAGAGCCCCTGGTGGCACGGTCCAGCAAAGGGCTCAGATGCGATGCTCCCCAGGCGTCCTCATGACGTGGGGAGAAGGGCAGCGGAGGGTGCGTGCCCGCCGGCCCCAGGCCCTGGTCCTGCTCGGAGCTCCGGGTCTCCTTCCACAGAGGCGTCTGCCGTCTGGGCGGCGTCTGAGGTTCTCTGTTGAACGGGGCGCGTGCGTGGTTGGCGTTTCCTCCCGCTGAGCGTGCCCTCTGTCTTCTTCCCCACCCAGGCTGGGAGTCGCAGCTGCTGGAAACAGGGTTCCTGGGCATCTTCCTGTGCCCCTGGTGGACTCTTTCCCGACTGCCCCGGCACACCCCCATGCCCTGGACAGTGCTGTGGGGCTTCCGCTGGCTCATCTTCAGGATCATGCTTGGAGCTGTGAGTAGGACTCTTGTTGGACACGTTTCAGGAATGACGTGCCCAAGACACGTCTGATGGCTCTGCTGGGCTGTGTTGGCTCTGTGGGGCGGGACACCTCTGCCCAGGTCACTTTCTGTGGGAAGCAGCAAGAACCTGTGGCCTGTTCCCCAAGGAGGTGCAGGAGGAGCCACCGATGGCTTCCTGTGCCCTCCCACAGGAGTGTCGGGCTCTCCAAGGACGGGAGCAGCCTGCCACCATAACAAGGTGCAGGGGTGCTTGGAGTCCCAGACCCAGGTGCTGCTGGCTCCACCCCACGTGTCTGCCTGTCCAGGCTCCTTGGGACCCAGCTTGGCTGACCTCAGACTCCAGGGCAGTGCGCGTCTGTCCTGTAGCAGGCTGGGGCCCTCTCGCATCCTTTGCCTGGAGCTGCTGCCTGTGCCCTGCTGAGCCCTGCACAGGATGCGGGAGGCTCTTGATTCCACAGTCACCCTGAGTTCCTGAAGCATGAGTGGGGTGCCCGTGGCTCTGTCTGTGCCCCGTGGGGAAGGGAGTAGGGTGCCGGTGGCTCCTGTCTGTGCCCCGTGGGGAAGGGAGTGAGGTGCCCGTGGCTCCTGTCTGTGCCCCGTGGGGAAGGGAGTGGGGTGCCCGTGGCTCCTGTCTGCCCTAGCCCAAGGATGCCATCTTAATCAGCTTTTTCATCACTGTGACCAAAAGACCCGATAAGAACAATTAGAGGAGGAAGGTTTATTTGGCTCACGGTTTCAGAGGTCTCAGTCTGTGGATGGCCAACTCCATGGCTCTGGACCCGAAATGAGGCAGACCCTCCTGGAGAAGACTGGTGGAGAAGAGCAGCTCAGAGCATGGCGGTCAGGGAGCAGAGAGCTGCACTCTCCAGGGCACAGCACAGACCAAAGGCACGCCCTGTGACCCACCTCCTCACTCACCACCCAGGTGACCCATTCAGGTGCACTAAGGCATGGTCAGGTCAAGGCTCCTAACCCAGCCCTTCACCTCTAAGCCTTCTCGCCCCACCTCACACAGGGGCTTTGGGGACACTTCACTGCTAAACCAGAGCAGACATGCAAGTGGCCTTCCCCGGCTGGCCCCTGGGCCCTTTCCTTCCTGCTGTCCGCAGCACAGGAGCCCAGACTCTCGTGCCCCTGCCCAGGGTGTCACTGCAGGCCCAGCAGCAAGGGGGAGATGGTCATGCTGACCTTGTGCCTCACATGGATGGTGGTCACCAGGGGCACTTGCGAGGCTGTCTCTGGGCAGTGGAGACCTAGCAGCTCCCCAGATCCTGCTGATTTCACATGTGGATGTGGGAGCCACCTGAGTCCCAGGAGCCCACTGCACTTCTCTGCCTGAAGTGTGTCGTCCTGGCGCGTGAGCCTCGGCAGCAGGTCCCTCTGCGTCTCTGTTCCTGTGGATGGGGCTTCTAGGAGGGCCCTGGAGGCAGCAGGGCATGGCCCACCACATCCAGCCACGTGGGCAGCCAGCAGCCCTCAGCTGCCCACACTGGGCTGTGGACACCCTGGGCTTTGTCCTGCCCCAGTCAGGCGTGTGTGGGACCGTGGCAGCCAGGCGAGAGGGCAGGCAGGTGTGTGGGGCCCTCGGAGAGCAGGGATCCTGGAGGTACGGGAGGTGGGGGTGCACGCGTCAGGGGGCTCAGCAGTGGCCTTGCCCCCGGCCCCACAGGCTGCTGCTGTCTCCGTCCGCGCCGCAGTGGAGGAGGGTGGATGCTTCCGGAGGCTCTCGGCCGTCCCTGGAGGCCGGGCCATGGTCCGGCAGCCGTGGTGTGAGTCAGCAAGCACAGATGCACGAGGCCTGTCAGACCGTGGGGTGGCGGCTTCTTGGGCGCAGCAGCACACAGCCAGGGCCTGGGGTGCAGGAGCCCAGCTCTTGGAGGGGCCTTGGGGCTGTTTGTGCGTGGCTCTGGTGCCAAGAGTCGAACCACCCCCGGGACGCCTGACAGAGCTCCCGAGTCATTAGCACGTTCTCAGGCGCCATCTATGGCATTTTGATTGACTGTCAGTGCCAGCTGGAGAGAAATTGCCAGGTGCGCTAAAAGGTGTAATTACTGATACCGTCTTGGGCTGGGTGTTATTAATCTTCTGCAGTGGGAAGCCGAGAGCGTTGGCTTGATGAGCAGTGACAGCAGCCGTGAGTCTGTGTGGTGGGCAGGCGAGCGAGCGGCCCTCTGGGGCCACGGGGCCCGAGAGTCTTGCTCGCGGCCAGTGCTGGGGTGGTGGTAGGGTGTTTCACCTGCCCTGGAAGCCGAGGACACAGTACAGACCCAAAGGTACACCCCCAGTGACCCACCTCAGCACCACATCCAGAAATGCAGTTATGTCCATCTGCAACTGGAAAAATATTTTAAAAACAAACTCCCCGGCATCCCTGCCCAGAAGGCCAAGGGGCCCTCGCCATGGAGTCTCCTGAGTGAGGCCACGCTGCAGACATGCAGTGAGCTCCGCCACAAGTGACCTGCAGCTGCTGGTACAGGAGTGGCCATTTGCGTCCCAGGGGAGGGCACGCAGAGGGGGTGGTCAGCGTGGGGCCTGCAGGCCCTCCCTACAAGTCCTGCTGGAGGGTCGTGGGAAGGACTCAGTCAGCAGCCCCTGAAGGCTGTGCTTGCCGTCTCCCCTGTGTTCCAGGAGGACAGGAGAGACCACGTGAGGCTCTGTCACAGCCACCCGACAGGCTGCAAGGGCTCTGGCTTGGGACTCTGGTGACCGTGAGGCTGAGCACCTCTCCCGCCCGTTGGCCGTGTGTGTGTCTTGGTCCTCCGCCCATTCTCTATCCGGGTCACCGCTGTTTGGTGTTGCGTTGGAGGGTTCGTTCTGCGTTCTGGAGTCAACCGTCACCCCACATGAGGGTGGCAGGCACTCTCTCGCCTTCCGAGGCGGTCTCTTCCCTGCCGATGCCTCCTGTGCCAGGTTGTTAGGCCCACGCGCCCCACCTGTGCCCCTGTGCCGGGCAGGCGGAGCAGCCAGGCCCCCGCCACCCCACCTGTGCCCCTGTGCCGGGCAGGGCGGAGCAGCCAGGCCCCCGCCACCCCACCTGTGCCGGGCAGGGCGGAGCAGCCAGGCCCCCGCCACCCCACCTGTGCCCCTGTGCCGGGCAGGGCGGAGCAGCCAGGCCCCCGCCACCCCACCTGTGCCCCTGTGCCGGG
>CM053415.1:34692288-34719275 GCA_028644305.1 Xerus rutilus
CTCTCCTGGCTTCGCTCTTGCGCTTGTTCCCAGCTGGGTCCCCGGCTCCCTCCTCGAGGTCGGGCTGACGCCCTGGGCTCTCCTGTCCTCGCCCTGTTGTGACCCATGTGCCTCCCGGGGAGTCAGGAGCCGAGCCCTGAGGCAGCCTCTGCTCTCCTCCCTCCCAAGAGCGGCCAGCTCTCCAGGGTGTGCGGTGCCTCCGTGCACTTCAGCCTTGTCTCTCTCCTCTGTGGGGAGCACCGTGTGCCCGCAAGCCACTCTGGGCAGTGCCCTCGAGAGGCAGCACGTGCTGGCGAGGACGTGCAGGCGAGGGACCCGTCCCTGCTGGAGTGTCAGCCAGCACAGCCATCGTGGGGGGACAGTGGGGGACCCGTCCCTGCTGGAGTGTCAGCCAGCACAGCCATCGTGGGGGGACAGTGGGGGACCCGTCCCTGCTGGAGTGTCAGCCAGCACAGCCATCATGGGGGGACAGTGGGGGACCCTGCCCTGCTGGAGTGTCAGCGCAGCCATCGTGGGGGGACAGTGGGGGACCCGTCCCTGTTGGAGTGTCAGCCAGCACAGCCATTGTGGGGGCACAGTGGGGGACCCGTCCCTGCTGGAGTGTCAGCGCAGCCCTCGTGGGGGCAGCAAGGAGGCTCCGTAGAGTTGGGGACGACCCCGACCCCACGTGTGCAGTGTCCCTTGTCAGGCACCTCTGAAGGAGATGGTCAGCATGTCGCAGAGGCATCCACCTCCTGTTGCTTCACAGTTGTGCACAGGAGCCGGGTGGGAAGGACCTCAGCGTCCACGCCTAGCAGGACGGATGAGGGACCCAGGGTGGGTACCCAGGGAGCCGCAAGTCCTGCCCTTGCCACACGTGGTGAGCCAGGCTTGGGGAGGACCATGGATCCTGCTCAGCTTGGCAGAGCAGGGGAGGAGAGGAGCGGAGACCATGGCCGGAGGACACGTTCCCACCAGAAGACGCAGGCTCTGGGCTCCGAGGAGTGGGTGGTGGCTCTGGGTGACGACCAATGTGTAGCCGTGGAGGCACCAGGAAGGCGGCTCTCGGGAGTCCTCGCTGCACACCAAGGCGGTGGGCGTGCTTGCCAGCTGGATGCTGGCGGTTAGTTCGCAGTGCCCGCGGGTGTCAGCCTGGCCTGTTCCAAGCCTCACGTGCACAGCTGTGTCCACTGAACCTCAGCAAAGATGGGAAACAACATGTTTAAATGAGGTTGGTGGCCAGATTAGTAATAGTGGATTAATAGGAACTCTATCCTATCTCTGCAAATCACAGGATTTAAAAAAAAAATAAATCATTAAGGCTGGGTGTGGGGGTGCACTGTAACCCTAGTGACTCGGGAGGATTGCATTCGAGGCCCTATGCAACCTGTGCCCCTGGGTTCCACCCCCAGTACCAAAACTATATAACTAAGTAAAAATAAATCGTTAAAGGGAAATATGTGCAACTTTATGTGCATAAATTAAGCAGCTTAGATGAAATGGCTACCAAGACTGCAGAAGAAGAAATAAAAATCCTAACTATTTCTGTAGGTTGAGATGCTTCAAATGAACGAAAAGCACGTCCCACCAAGAAGGCCCCCCAGCCCAGGAGGCTTGAGGGACGTGTCCCTGGAAGTGTCTCAGGAGTACTCCAGCCTCTGACAAGCAGAGCGAGGGACAGACAGGTGCCCTCCCCGAATCGGGTGGACCCACAGCTCGTGGAAAGCGTGAGGCTGGACAGCAAGGTGTCCCCCAGAGCGCACCGTGGCTCCTCGTCACGGTCGGTGCCCTGCACCCCATTCGCAGATCAAAGAAGCCAGAGAAAGTAGCGGGTGGTCTCAGTGGAGGCAGCGAAGGCGTCAGGCACAGTAAGACCTTCACGATCGACAGCAAGTTCTTGGCGAGCTAGGACTAGAAGGCTGCTTCCTCGACCCGGTGGATGGCCACGCGAGCGGCCTGCAGCCGGGGCGGGAGTGGAGAGGCAGGAGCAGGGCTGGGTGTCTGCAGGGCCTGAAGACCCCGGCCTGTACACGAACGCGGGAACAAGGGTGGAGCAGAAGTGAGATGGCCCGTGCGCAGGCCCCACGTGAGGACCACCCAGGCAGGGTCCCGGACAGGTCCCTGCGTCCTGTACGCTGGCAGGAGCTGCGGAGCCCTGAACTTTCAATGCAGCGTTTGTAACAACATCCAAACCACAACACAGGCGGTTCAGTAGGGGAAGTGCTGCTTACAGCCCGGGCGCCACCACGCGGTGCCGCGGGCTTAAAGGGACGGAAGTGGGTGGGGAGACGTGTCCTGTTCAAGGTCCTGAGTCCAGCACTGAGTGTGTGTGGAGACGCGAGGCCCGTCGTGGTCAGAGCGCTTCAGAGGAGGAGGAAGGTGTAGGAGTCACTCCAGGAGAAACTGTCCAGGTGCCGTGGCAGCGAGGACGGAGGCACCATGGGTGGCCTGCAGTCGCACCGAGCGAAGCTAGACACAAAGGGGCCTGTGCCCCCAGCCCTGCGTGAGTGGTGCGGCACGTGCGGAGCCCAGGTGGCCTGGGAAGCTGCTGGGGGGGCGTCCTGGGTGCCTTTACTGACCTACACCTGCAGCTGCTACAAGCAGGTTGCTCTGGGCTGATGGGTTGGGCCTCCGCCGGGAGCCCCAGAAGGACGACCGGAGGGCAGCAGTCCCGCCAGGCCAGCTCGTCCGTGTTCTCGGCTGAGCACCAAACGTGTCTGGGGTCCTAGGCAGACGGCCGGCTCGGCCACCCCTCCAGCCCAGGCGGACGCCGTAGGGTGCACCCACCTGCAGCGGCTGCTTCCTCTGCTGCTCTGGGTATCGCTGACCTCAGGGTGGTGTTCAGGGCTGTTCCCTCCACGATGGGCCAGGCAGGGTGAGGTGTCAGGAAGAACGCAGGCGTGACCCTGGGTGTGCCTGCAGCGGCTGCCTGGGCCCAAGCTCGGACCTGGTTCCTCTTTGCCCCTGCGCTGCCCTGGTCACAGCTACTCACCTTGGGCTTGCAGCTGAGGGAGCCACATGGCCACGGGGCAGAGAGCAGTGGCCACCCACTTCCTCCTGCCACCACCCTGCACAGGACAGGGCAGGTCTCAATCCTCCAGGGACAGGAGCAGGCACCTGCAGAGGCCTCACCAAGCAGCCTGGGGTGGCTAGTCCTCGGCTGCCCAGGACCCCAGCGCCTGCTCCTCTCCCCAACTCTGGGCAGCCTGTTGGCTCCTGGTCTTCAGGCCACTCACAGGCTCCCCAGCATTGCAGGGCTGGGCCAGGCCAGCAAGGAGTCCGTGGTGCTGCAGGGGCAGAGGTGGAGCAAGGCCCAGTGTCCCTGCCCTCCTGCTGTTCCCGGGGACGGCCCTGGGTGCGTGATGTGCACGTGTGCCTCCCCGGGAGCAGGAGCGGCATGGGTGTCCAAGCGAGGTGCTGAGGGGCTCGGTCACCCTTGGTTCTGCCGTAAAGAAGGGTGCGCCTTGGGAGCCAGGCTTCTTGTGGGGCTGCACCTCTGTGGGGGCAGAGGGTGTTCCCCGTGCGGCCCTCTGCAGTCACGGCTGTCCTTGAGCACTGTCCTGCGGGACCTTCCTGGACGGGTGGGTGAGTGCTCTCGCTGAAACACAGATGAGCCAGCGTCCACGTTGCTGGGACTCCTCACACCTGGACAGTGCCCAGGGGACACTTGTTTCCACTTTGACCCCTCAGTGATTGAAAAGCTGAGAGCCTGCATCTCCCCGCACCCCCCACGCAGACCCCTGCTGCCTCTTGCCTGGAGGGGGTGCACACGTCTCCCCCTACAAGCAGCCGTGTGTGGAGGCGTCTGCACACCTCCCTCTACTCGGGGACCCATGTGGGTGAGCTGCAGCCGAGGGGGGTGCAGGCCTCCGTGGCTCACGGGGAGCCGGGAGCGCACGATTCTGGGGAAGAGCAGGTTGGACACAGGGCCTGCGAGGCACTCCAGCCTTGTCAGCTGGGGGCCCCTGCGCTGGCCTGTGCCCTGCACGCCCCTCTGCTGTGCTGGTGGCACGTGCCACGTCTCCTGAGGTTAGACTGGTTTGCTTGTTGCTTCAAAAGCTAAGAAGCCGGTCAAAATGGAGCAAGGCCGGAGCTGAACGGCGGTCTCCAGTGAGACGCCTGCCCTGCTGGGGCCGAGGCACTGCCTCTGGGTGACGGAGCTGCAGCCTGGGAGGAGAGGCAAGAGCGCGGCCCGCAGAATCAGCAGGGACGCGGCTCAGCCACCTGTGTCACTTGTCGAGGTGACCTCCCCCAGCTGCGGGCTGCAGAAAGCAGTGGCAGGAGGCCCCGTGTTCCCAGGCTGCTCCGGGTTCCCCAGCCGCCGCGCGGGGCCTTGACGTGGCGCACCTGTGGCCCACCCTCCGCGGCACCCACGCCTGGCTGCAGCACCCAGTAGCCAGGCCCTCTGTGCTGCTCACACACGGGCTGTCGTGGCCTTGCAGAGAGAAATGATGTGTGAGGTGGAGAAACGTCCAGACGGCAACCGCTTTCAGGTCAGAGCTGGCAGGGCCCCAGCGGGCTTTGTGCCTGAGGGGCCGTGACAAATGTCCCCACGCCGCAGTTGTGTCTGAGAT
Organism: Xerus rutilus; assembly: GCA_028644305.1. Taxonomy (NCBI): domain Eukaryota; kingdom Metazoa; phylum Chordata; class Mammalia; order Rodentia; family Sciuridae; genus Xerus; species Xerus rutilus. The sequence continues at coordinate 34,696,842 of CM053415.1, forward strand.
GCTGCTGCGAAGCTCTGGGGGTGTTAGGGACGCTTTGGGCCAGCGGGTCTGACCGCACCGATGAGATGGGCAGATTCCTTGAAAAACACATCCAACAGAACTGATAGGAAAACAGGAGACCTGGGTGGCTCCCTGTCTGCTGAGGAAGTCGAACTTGAATGGAAAACCTTCCAGAAAGAAACCCTAGCCCCTGCGGCTTCTCTGGGGACTGTCCACACGTGTGGAGGAAGGAGCAGCAGGCCACGCAGGCCCTGCTGGGGCAGGACACTTCCTGAGGGGCTGTGTGGCCACTGTGGCAATGACGTGAACCCCAACAAGGACGCTACTGAGGGTGGTCGGAGCCCACGCCCTCGCAAGCAGAGGCCCCGCAGGCCTGGTGACTGAGGGCGTGGGGTCACACTTGACGTCGTCAGGCCGAGAGAGCACTGGCCCAGCCTGCAGGGGCTCTGGGTTCTACCTCGAGTATGTGAATGAATTATTTTTAAAAATTTTTAATCTATTTTTTTTCACTTATTTTTTTATGTGGTGCCGAGGATCGAACCCAGTGCTTCACCCATAAGAGGCAAGTGCTCTACCACAGAGCCACCACCCAGCCCTGGGGACAAGCACTTTTGAAAATCAGTTTGTCATTCACTGCAAGCACGGTCAAGGCCCACTGATGAGCGCGAGGCCCGGTCACGGGCGTCTGAAGGACCCGCAGAACAAACACTCACGTGAACCTGGCAGCGGCGGCACCTGAGCCCACGGCCACGCTGCCACGTCACATCACACGGGGCATGGGCTTGGAAAAGGGTGAAGTTGTTGGTCACAGATATGAGCGTGTGTGTAGAAAACCCAGAGGGACCTACCAAGCACTGCCGAGGTGACGCTGGAGGTGAGGAAGGCCTCAGGCTAAGGGTCGTTAGGACAGATGGCATCTCCATGCTGTTCAGAGTCAGGCGGGCGGTGAACATGCTCCCTGCAATTGCCCCAGAACTCCTTCGGGCACGTCGTGACGGCTCTGATTAAGAATGTTTAAGACGTGTGCATTAAAAACTGGAGGACTTTGCTGACGTGCATTTCAAAAGAGCTAAATAAATGCAGAGAGGTGCCGTGTCCGCAGAGCAGGAGACTCAGTGCTGTGAAGGCGTGTCTCAGTTGAGAGGATATCCACCAAACCCTCAGAGAGCCGCCTTTTTTTTTTTTTTTTTTTTTTGAGAAATTGGAAAACTGATTGTAAAAACTTCGTGCACTCAGGATCTTGAAGATGAACAGAGTGGGAGGGTTGTGCTACCTGATTTTACAGCTTATCTTAAACCTGAAGGATAGTCTTCTCTAAGCTAGAAAAAGATAAACAGAACAGTCCAGGAACAGACCCACACCGCGGCCACGCACAGATATTCGACCCTGGGGCTTGCTGGATCCAGGGCTGGAGTGATCCCGTGCCTGCGTCTGGAGGAATAGAAGGGAGCTCAGGCCGCTGTTTCAGGAGCTCTCACTGCAGAGTAGCTCCTGCGAGGGGTGGGCAGTGGCCACGCCTGTGCAGTCCATGGCAGTCCTGGAGCACCCAGCCCTCCGCAGGAGGATGCTGGGCACAGGTCTGGCAGGGTGTGCCTCTGCATCCAGACCCGCCTTCCCCAGGCTGGAGCCGGGAGCCGGCCCAGCACCATGTGGGAAGCTTGCTGGCATCGTTGGCAGGGCCTTTCCTGTACAAGGACACAGATGCCGCCCACCTCTGCCTCAGAGCAGGACTGCTTGCCGCTGCAGGGTCCCTGGAGCCCCACTGGAGCCCCGGGGCCTGGGCGTTCAGGAAGCGTGCGGCTGAGATGGGGCGACTGAAGGCCGGCGACTGTTCTGAACAGGATGAACCAGAATCACTTTAAAAGCTGTTTCCATGTTGGAGTGTTCCACCCCCGGAGCTCTCTGGGAGATGCTCGGCCCGGGGGACGCGTCGGGATCGTGGGCGATGCTGACAGGTTGGTGAACAGGGTGGAGACACCATTAGCGGAGAGGAGCGAGGCATTGGCTAGGAAGCTGAGCCGGAAGGCCTGCTGGAGCTGCGGCCCTCGCTGACCAGAGCGCCTCTGGGAAAGCCGGGCCGCGTGCCGCACGGATGTGGGAATGCAGCGAGACCCCGCAAACACCGGAGCAGCCCACTCCTCGCCCAGTGTCCCAGCTCCCAGGCGAGAGCAGTTTCCTAATCTGCCCGTTACTGCAGCGTGGGCAGAACTGAAGACAGGCTGCTTTCCTCCCCGCCCCGCGTCCTGCCGGAGCCTGGGAAGGGCGGGCCTCCCTCTCCCAGCCTCCCCATGCCCCCCCAGCCTCTCCCAGCCTCCCCCAGCCTCCCCACTCCCCTCCAGCCTCTCCCAGCCCCCCTCCAGCCTCCCCCAGCCTCCCCCAGCCTCCCCCAGCCTCCCCGTGCCTCCCTGTGCCTCTGACCTCCGCTATTGCTCTGCGCCGGGCCTGTGGCAGGAGGACGGCTGCTCTCGGGGCCTGGAAAGGCATCCAGCCCCTAACACCTCGCAGAACTGACCGCTCCTCGCAGCCCCTCGTCAGAGGCTGCCACATGCGGGGGTCGTGATTCCCAGAGCGTCTCTAGGGTCTCGGGTGGTGCGGAAAACCCACAGAACAGCGTAGGGACCCCTCCTCCTAAGGCACGCTCCGGCCAAGGGCTTCACCCAGCACAGGAGCTGCCGTGCAGGGACGCAGGTGCAGCTTCCGTCCCTCGCGCGGTGCCTCCTGGTCGGGAGGGGACAGTGGCCTGCGAAGCGGCTCACCCCGCGAGGGGCCTGCCGAGACTGCGGCTCTCAGGAGGGCCACTCTGCATGACTGCGGTCGATCCCTGTGGAATCCTCGTCCTCTCATCTGCCGGTCAAGCCGGTTGACGTGGTGGACTAGGGCCTCGTGGGTGAGGGTTTGGCGCAGCCCTTGTATGGCCAAAGGCCCAGGTGTTCCAACGCAGCACGACCCTCGCTCTGCCCCGGACTGCCACACAAGGGCAGGGCTTGGCTCCGCCTGGCCAGCATGGCCCCGTGCTGGCCCTGGCTCTGGCGAGGCCAGGCGGCCTTCTGGAGGCTGGTGTGCAGCCCAGCCGTTGCCTGGCCGCTGGGGTGGGCAGTAGAGCTGCCCCGATGCTCATGAGAGTGCTCGTCCAGGCCGCGCCGTGGGACACAGCAGGAGAGCAGCGTGCTCAGGTGGAGGCCGTCGCCTGCGGCCTGCAGGCCACCGCAGTTAGGAAAGCGCCCGCCGTGCTGTCCTGTGCCAGCCACCTTGGTGCCAGGGGACTCTCGGGGCCGGGCTTTTCTCAGGTCAGCCCGTATCTTTTGGTACAGCTGGACTCGGGGAGTCTGTCTGAAGCAGAGCGCGCGGGGGACGCTTCTGCCTCGCAGCAGTGCCCTCGTCCACGGAAGCACGAGACAGGCTCTGGGACGTGTCCCCGGGACACCAGGCCGTAGGCAGAAAGAGATCGCTGTAGCCTGAGGTGTGGCATTGGTCCCCACAGCTGCTTGCGGGGTCCCCAGGGAAGCAAAGCCCCTGGGCAGACGGGCCCTCACCCCCAGCGAAGTCCGGAGCCACCCGGAGCCACAGCTGTCCTCTTCACACGTTCGGCTGGGGCAGCCCGCGTGCAGCAGGAGCCGTGAGGAGGGTCTGGGCCCGAGGGCCTCCGAGAGCAGTGCCCGGCCCCGCTCAGGGGCCCCTCTGTCAGCCCGCTCGCTTCCAAGCCGGGAACAGAAGGCTGTGGGCCGCCTGGGGCTCAAAGGGGGCTTTGTGCTTTGACACTCACTCTGGAAGGAGACCCCTGGGCCCTGGTGTCTGCAGCGCTGGAGGAGGGTGGGGGGAGCACCAGGACCCCCGCTCCAGCAGGAAGAGTTCAGGTTCTTAAGTGTCTCACATCTGCTTAGCATTTGAATGACATTTTAATTATTTTGTTTTTTTCTCCTTTTCCTGGTTTGAATCTCCAGAGTCCTGCCCTCGGGTTCTGAGGGCTGGGGCACCTCGCTGGGTTCCTGGTGTCAAGGGTGGTGGCTGAGCCTCCCTGACCAGTGGATGTATTCACCAGAAGCGGGCAGAGCCGCCCATGTGGGTGCAGGACGGGGCCTCCTGCGGCAGGCTGGCCCAGGTCCTGGCCAGCGGGAGTTCCCGCTGGACGCCTCCCCGTCCCCGGTGCTTTGTGATCCATGCACACCCGTTGCCACAGACGTGGCTTGTCCAGGTAGCTCCTCCCGTGAGTGCACGGCAGTGCTCCCAGGACACGGCACAGCCGACTCTGTGCTGCACGTGGCTCCCGGCAGGGTCTGCAGGGCCCTGGGGACCCCATGCTGGCCCAGGAAGCGGCCCCTCCAGAACCAGCTTCACAGCTGGGTGCTCCTGCAGGGGCCGGGCTGGCTCCGTGCTCACCAGCTGCCGTGGCCACAGCCCTTCTCGGCACTGCCACCACTCAGCCGTCCCCTGGACTCCACATGCCACACACCCCATCTGCACAGGGCCCTGCCCCGTCCCCGTCACCCTGCCTGGAAGACTGCAGTGGCCATGGTCTTTGCCAACCACTGTACACTGCCCCTGCAGCAGACCCTCCGCCACCCCGTTCTTCCCTTGTAACAATTGGCTGTGTCGACCTGGACCCACCCTCCAGTGCTGACCTGCGTAGCTGGGATGGTGTTGTGCAGGGGTCATCAGTTGCCATCAGCTGGCTTTAGTAAGCACGCTTGTCAGCTGAGGCCTCGGGTGGCAGTCCCAGCCCCTTCCCAGAGGCTGACTGCCCTTCCTCGAGGTAGCCAGCCCCTGTGCCTTCAATGACTCTCGGTCGTTTCTCTAGCAGACGGGGGCTGGGTCCCTGGGGCCTCCTGGCTTCCCGTTTGGCTTTTCCCTGTCCTCCTCCTGCCCCTCTCCTCAGGCCATCCCTGTCAGCCCATCCACTTGCAGGCCCGCCTCTGTGAACTGGACGTTAGTGCACCCCCAAATCATGTGTCCAGTTCTGACCCCCTATGTGTGGTGATGTTGATACCTCCCAGCACCCCTGCGAGGGGATCAGTGTCCTGACAAAAGGGTCCCCCCAGAGACCCTTCACCCTCTTTTCTTCACATGAGGGCATAGCAAGCGGCTGGTCATCTGCAAGCCAGAGGTGAGCCCTTATCGGAACCAACCATGCTAGCTGACTTCCAGCCTCCAGACTGAGAAATAAGTCTCTGTTAAGCCACTGTCACAGCAGCTGAGGCGCCGGCTCCGGGCCTTTCTTCTCTGCACCTTGGATGTGCCCACCCACTTTTGCCCTGCTAGCATATGGCCTTCTCTGTGCCCAGCTGGACCTCACAAGAACAGTGAATGATGGATGGATGAGTGGGTGGGTGATGGATGGAATGATGATGGGTGAGTAAATGAGTGGGGGGTGGGGTGACATGTATGTGACAGATGATGGATAGGTGAGTGAGTGAGTGATGGACGGGCAAGTGGGTGGAATGATGGGTAGGTAGATGGACAATGGGTGGGGGAATGGTGGTGGATGGACAGATGAATGACCTATAGATGGAAGAGTGGGTGGATGGGTGAGGGATAGATGATGGATCATGCGTGGGTAAGTGGATATTGGATGGATGGGCAATGGCGGATGGGTAGATGGATGAAGAATGGCTGGATGCATAGGTGTTGGATGTGGGATTGACGGATGATGGATGGATGATGCTGGGATTATGAGTGGATGTTCAGTAGGTGATGGACGATGGACAATAGATGATGGGTTGGTGGATAAGTGGGTGTTGACAGATGATGGGTGCATAGGTGAGCAGATGTTGGACAGATGGCTGGATATGAATGCATGCATGAAAGGTGGATGCATGGATGGGTGGTTGAGTGGATGGTGGAGAGACGTTGGGTGGATGACTGATGACAATAAATGGATGATGACAGTGGATCATGGGTGAATGAGTTGTTAGATGGGTGGGTGAGAGATAGATGGATTATAGATGCATGGATGATGAGTGAGTGGGTGGTGGGTAGATAATGGAGGAATGATGGATGGCTGGATTCATGATGGATGAGTGAATGTTGAAAGGCTGTGGATAAAGGGTGAGTGAGTGGATGTTGAATGGATGGAGCAATGGTAGATATATGATGGGTAAGTGAGTGGTTGCATGCGTGGGTGGATGGTGGGTGGATGATAGGTGAGTGATGGACGATGTGTTGGACGGGTAGGTGGGTGGTGAACAGATGATAAGTGGATGACAGGTGGATAAGTGGTTATTGGATGGATGATGGAGAGCAGATGGGTGGATGTGGGGATGGATGATGGGTGCGCGGGTAGGTGGATGAATGGGTGAGTCGATGGAGGATGGATGGTTGCATGAGTGGATGTTGGATTGATGTGGATAGATGATTGGAGGGTGCGTGCTGGTTGATTGGATGATGGATGGTCGATGCATAGATATTGGATGAGTGGTTGATGGATGAGTGGTGAATGGAAGATGGATAAACGATGGATAGGTGAGGCATTATGTAGCACAGACCTTTGGTGTACGGATGATGGGTAAGTTGAGAGGATGCTGGCTGTGTGGATGCGTGGTGGGTAAGACCATGGATGCACGAATGATTGGTGGATGTATGAAGGGTGGACAGATGTAGATAATGGCGGGTTGATGGATAGTGGAAAACTGATGGATAAATGGTGGGTGGATGATGGATGAGTCATGGATGGATCATGGATGCTTGGGTGATAATGGATACATGATGGATAGGTGTAGGAATGGGTGTTAGATGAGTAATTAGATGGTGGGTGAATGATGGATGGTGGGTAGATTGATGGGTGAATAAATGGATGAGGGATGGATGATGAATGGTAGATGGGGAGTATTGATAGATGATGGGTGGCAGGTACTTGATGAATGAATGATGGATTCATGCATAATGAGTGGGTGGTGGGTCCACCATGTACAGATACATGATGGATTGATTTTGAGTGAATGAATGATGGATGTTGGAATGGTGGATAATGGATGGGTGGATGAGTCCGTGTTGGATGATGGAGAGATGACGGGTGATGGGTGGGTAGACAGCGGATGGTGAGTGGATGGTTGATGGATTGATAGGTGCAGGGATGAGGTGGTGGATGATGGGCCAGTGGGTGTTGCTTGAGTAGTGTTAGGGTTTGGATATTAGGTGTCCCCCAACAGCTCATGTATGAGACAACGCAAGGTTCAGAGGGGAAATAATTGGCTTGTGAGAGCCGTAACCCAGTCAGTGAATTAATCCCGACAGGGATTAACTGAGTGGTAACGGCAGCTGGTAGGGTGCGGCTAGAGCAGGTGGGTCATGGCGGCATGCCTTTGGGGTGTGTGTATACTGAGCTGGGCTTAGTCTCTGCTTCCTGTTGTAATGTCTTACGACGCTACCCTCTGCCACACTTCCGCCATGATGTCCTTCCTCACCTTGAGGAAGGGAGCCGCTGTCTGGACTGAGACTGCTGAAACTGGGCCCCCAAGTACACCTGTCGTCTTCCAAAATTGTTTTTGTCAGGTCTTTTAGTCACAGCAGTAAAAAGCTGACTAAAGGGGCTGGGACTGTAGCTCAGTGGTAGAGCGCTTGTCTCGCATGCGTGAGGCACTGGGTTCGATCCTCAGCACCACATAAAAAAAATAAATAAAAAAGATATTGTGTTCATCTACAACTAAAAAAATATTTAAAAAAAAAAAAAAAGCTGACTAAAGCAAGTGGGTAAATGTGGATGGATGGTGGGTGGACCATGGATGGGTGAGTGGTGGGTGGATTTGTGTCTGGATCACGGGTGGATGGGTGGGTGAGGCTGGATTATGGTTTGTTTTGTTTTTTGTTTTTTTTTTTTTTTGGTACTGGGGATTGAACCCAGAGGCACTCGACCACTGAGCCACATCCCCAGCCCTATTTTGTGTTTTATGGAGAGACAGGATCTCACTGAGTTGCTTAGCGCCTCGCCATTGCTGAGGCTGGCTTTGATCTTGTGATTCTCCTGCCTCAGCCTCCCAGAGTGCTGGGATTACAGGGGTGCACCACCGCACCCCGTGAGGCTGGATTATGGATGCATGGACAGTGGGTCTGTGGATAAGGGCTGAGTTGATGAGTGGACGCTGGCTGTGTGGGTGCGTGGTGGATGGGTGTGCTATGAGTGGATGGTGATGGTTGTTGGGTGCGTGGGTGGGTGCTGGTTACAGATGGTGGATAAACCATGGACAGGAGAGTGATGGGTGCCTGGAGGGTGGTGGGTGGGCTGGGCCTTCCCCGGCACCCCGAGGGCAGGCTGGCTTCGTGGCTGAGTGCTCCTTACCTCGAGCTCAGGCTGCGTGGGAGACCGAGGTTGGAACGGAGTCTGCATCCTGGGCTGAGGCTTTAGCTCTGGTGAAACAGTTTTTTCCGACTCATGAACGAATCACACCTAATGTTTCCAGGGCCCAAGAGAAAGCAGATGGGGCACAATGGCTGTCCTTGCAGGCACTGGTGGCCAGGTCAGGGCCTCGGGACCTGCTAGTTGGTGGCATCCGCATTCTCTGCAGCCACACTGCTTGGGGTCCTGTGTGACCCTGCCCTGCAGCCTCCCCGGCCAGCGCCCCTGGGCCCTCACCACCGGTGAGCCCCGCTTGCCCCCTGGGCCCCAGCAGTGGTGGCTCCTGGGGAGACCCTGTCGGCCTGAGTGTGGGGTCCCGGCATATGCTGTCCCACAGCAGGGACGGCCGCAGGTGTGGGGGCGGTGCTGCCCCGGCCCCAGGGGTTCACGTCCTCTGTGTGGAGAGCAGCTGGTCAGCCTGCAGCGTCTGGAGCATGAGGTGGGTGTGTGGACGGAGTCCATCCCTGTCAGGCGTCCTGCTGCATCAGCCTGGTGGCACCTAGCGACACCAGGAGCAGTTTCAGAGGAAGCCGGCCGGCCCCGGCTCTGCAGGGCGGAGCCGTGACGTGGACCTGCTCCACCTGCAGCGGGGCCCTGACCCACGCTATCTGCTGCCTCGCCCCTGCAGGGCCTGATCAAGATCCGCGGGGACCAGTGCTGGCGAGACCTCACCTGCCTGGACTTCCACTACGAGGTGAGCACCGGAGGCAGGCCAGTCTCCCTTCACTGGGGACGGCCCCCGCTCCTGCCTCTCGGGAGGATCGCGAGGAGGCCCGCAGGGTGTCCCATGCTGCCAGCTGGTGGACAGGCGTTTGACGACCCTGGTGGCAGGTCCAGCTGGGCAGCAGCTCCCCCGGGTGTAGGGCGGCTGCCCTGCGCCTCCATCACTCGGAGCAGGTGTGACTCCCCTGGGCTCGGGTCTCCAGGGGCCGCCCAGGACTTCGACCCCCCCGACAGTCCGTCCCGCAGGGCTGTCCTCCAGGCCTCTGCCCCTCTGCCCAGGCTCAGGTCCCCTGCTGGAGCTGCGTGTGTGGCCTCACTGCTCGGGGCTTCCCGTGTGCCCCAAGCGCCTGGCCCCCGAATGCAGGGTGCCGCCTGCTCAGTGTGCCTGCGCGCCCCTCGTCCCGCGTCATGCCAGCCGGCGGGTGCAGGGACATCGGTGTTCGTGCTTGGCTTGACCAGCACATCTTGAGTTCAGTTTCTGAGGCCGGGGCCTCCCTCCCTCCTGTCAGATCCCCGAGGTCCCATCTGCCTTGTGGAGGTCCAGATCTGATGGCCAGGAGCTGAGTGGTCTACACTGTAGGGTCCAGAGCCTTAGACCTGACAGCCTCTCAGCTCCAACACCGCCCTCATGCAGCATGTGGACCCCCCCCAAGAGCTGGTGGGCCACGCTCCAGCAGGTGATGGTGACTGCAGCCGCCTCAGCAAAACTGTCCACAGGTGCCCCAGGAACAGCTCAGCTTTCAGACTCTACAGAGGGAGAGAAGTCCATGCCACTTACCTGCTACCCGCTTTGGTCTTGCTCAGCTACCCTGAAACACACACTATTGAGAACAAGTGCTCTTGGGGGCCAGCCTGCTTCCTGTGTCAGCCTCTGCTCTGCACACCTCTGATCCCAGCCACACAGCAGGCTGAGGCAGGGGGATGGCAGGTCCCAGCATGGGCAGCTTGGTGAGACCCTGTCTCCAAATAAAGACGGCAGGGGCTGGGGATGTGGCTTGCTAAGAAACAAAAATGGAGAGGCAGCTTTTCACCCCCGATTCCTACCTCTGGACAGGTTTGGCTGGCAGTGCAGTTGAAAGGGGTTCTGTGACCTGCCTGGAGCCACCACGCCCACCAGGGGCACCTTGCTGAGGGTTTGGGCAGCGCTGTGGCCGTATGAGCTGCCTCGCTGCGTTGCCTCGCCCCAGGCCCCGTCTCTTTCTGCACCTCCTCTTCCCTCTCGGTCTGTCTGTCTGTGTCTGTGTCTCCCTCTCATGGTCTCTAAGTCTCCATCTTTCCCTGTCTCTCTGTCTCCGTCTCCCTGTCTCTCTGTCTCTGTCTCCCTGTCTCCGTCTCCACCCGTCCTCCGTCCCCATCCGCTCTGCCCGCTACCTTGCTCTGGGCCGCGTGACTGTCTGCTGGCCTGGGCTGCGCCCGCCTGGCTCCCACCCTGGGAAATGCGTTGACGTCCTCTCCTGCTGCTCTTAAGTCCTGCGGGCCTGCTGGCGTCCACCAGGCTGTGTGTGTGGTTGGTTCCAAGTTGAGCAAGAGCAGCCGGCCTGCAGTCATCCCCACCCTGGCCGGCCTGGAGCTCCCCGAGGCAGGGTTGGTGGCTGGCTGTGGGCATCTGCGTGCTGCAGGCCATCGAGCGTGCGTGGCCTGGTGCCCACCTGCAGTCTGAGTGTGGCCAGCTGGACACCCAGCCTTGCCTTGTCCTTCTGTGTCTCTGGCCAGGAGCCTGACGTTCCTGCCTAAGGGCAGCTTTATACAGCACTTCTGGAAGTTTCTCTGGGGACGAGGAGATCTCACTTCCTGTGGGGATCCCAACCTCTAGATGCTGTAGGTGGGAGGGTGGCCCCAGGCCATGGCACGGGCAGGGCTGACTCACAGGGTGATGTGCTTGGCCACGGGTGTGCCTGTGTCCTCAGACGGTGTCCCACTTGGGCTCAGGAAGGACGGCAGCAGATTCCCTCGACAGTTCCTGATACAAGAGAAAAGGCCCGAGCTGTGTCTGCAGCCAGACCCCAGCGTTGCAAAGGGCCCTGCTGGGCTCTGCCACAGGGGAGTCGGGGCTTGAACACCGTCCTTTAGCCCCGCTGCACAAGGTGCTTCCCTCCTGCCACCTTCTCAGGCGAGGGGAGCAGCCCTTCCCCCGCTGTCCCCTCTCACTGGGATGTCCAGGGATCTATGGGCACAGAGGTGCTTCACTGTCCCTGTGCTGGAGCAGATGCTGTCCCATCCCAGCCTTGTGTTGATCCCCCTCGAAGGTTCTGTCCACTTGGGACACAACTCCTCAAATCCCCTTTGCCCTGTGAGGTGGGGTCAGTTGCCATGACCCCAGACGCTACCACAGCTGCAGGGTGAGCACAGCCCAGGCAGGGGCAGGACAAGCCCGGGCCGGACGCCCAGTGCTGGTGTGGGAGCCGCAGCCGAGGGTTCTGTCCCCCAGCGCAGGACCCCTGGCCACCACTCTGCAGACCGGCTCTGTGTGCACAGGGCTGGGGCCATGCCATCCTGGAGCCCCTGCCACCTGGGTCCACCTTACAGCTCGGTGACTCGCAGGCCGCTCTTGTCCCTGCAGACCCAGCCAGTGCCCAACCCCCTGGCCTACTACCTGCACAGGACTCCCTGGTGGGTGCACCGCTTCGAGACGCTCAGCAACCACTTCCTGGAGCTCCTGGTGCCCTTCTTCGTGTTCCTGGGGAGACGGATGTGCATCCTCCACGGGGTGCTGCAGATCCTGTTCCAGGTGAGCCGCAGCCCCAGCCTGTGCCCGTGCCGCCGCCTCGGGAGGGCTCCGGGATGCTGTGCCCCGCACCGCGCCTCCCGAGGGAGCACCCTGGGGCCAGCGAGGGACTCCCTGTGCTATGGATCCAGCCCTAAAGTTTTCCTTAAGTTCTAGAAGTTTCCTTTCACATGCAGTGTCAGCCCTCCAGGACTGGGGTTCCTAGAGCTGGTCTGCTTACGTCTGCGCGGTGATGAGTGTTCTGGAGTCGAGTGGGTGCCAGCCCGTGCTCTGCCCCGTGCTCTGCCCCTTGCTCTGCCCTCCCAGGCTCCCCAGCGAGGGGCAGCACCACCCCACAAGCATCTTGAGCATTTCGGGCCAGCACTCCCCATAAGTGCTGGAATCCGCTCATCGACTTCCAAGAACAGTGGGGGTCAAACTTTCTCCTGGGCACTGTTGGCTTCTGCTGGTGTGAGACACCAGTGAGGCGCACAAGCCTGCGTCCTCCTGATGCCCACAGCCCCTCTGGACAGGGCCAGCGTCCTGGTGCCCACAGCCCCTCTGGACAGGGCCTGCATCCTCCTGGTGCCCACAGCCCCTCTGGACAGGGCCTGCATCCTCTGGACAGCGCCTGAGCCCTTGTCCTGGGCTGGGTCTCCCTACCCTGCACACATGTCCACGGGGCTTCCAGGGAGATCTGCGCAGCCGCGGTCACGGACTTCGTGTCCGTGTGCGGAGGACGGGCCGCCCCTGCCTGCAGGCCGCGGCAAGCCTGAGTGCTTCATCTTTCACAAGACGAGCTCTGGAGGATGCTGTCGTGTGGCGGGCAGGTGTGTTGAGTCCACAGGGGGCTGCCCCTGTCCAGAGCAGTGTCCCCTCCCAACCCCAGCCAACAGGAGCCCATGGACCCATGTCCTGACCGTGCTGGGGCAGGAGTGGCTCCTTGCAGTGGGTCGGGCTCCTTGATGGCCAGCAGTGTTAAGGGAGCCCACTTGGGAGGGCTGTCCCAGACACCAGCACACGTCTGCCTGTGGAGCCTGGGGTGACCTGGTGGCTGTGATGTCCTTGGGCTTCACGGTGCTTGGGCTGTGGGTGGCTCTCACCCAGTTTCTTCCTGCTGCTCGAATGGGAACCTGCCGTGTGCCCTCAGTGGGGACCTCTCCCCGGGCAGCCTCTGCACCACATGACGCTTGGGCCGCCGCAGACGTCCAGGAGCCTGCGTGGGTAGCCAGTGCCCTGGGCTGTGGGTTGGCCCCTCCCTCCTGGTGAGCTGGGGGGGCGGCAGCAGGCGGGCGCTGTGTCCCCAGAGAGTGTCAGTCTGCATCACTACATCACAGACACCTGTGAAGAGACGCCTCCCCTTCGCCTCCCACACGCTGGGCAGCTCTCCTGGGGGTGAGGAAAGGCCATGGCAGCGCGAGTTCATGGAGTGCCTTGTGGCCAGTGGACGAGCTGGGCCTGAGCCCAGCCCTCTCACCCGCTCCCAGGTCTTGCCCGCCACGTGAATCTCTTCCCATGCAGACAGAAGACCTCCAGACCTGAGGACTTGAGAACATTCCAGATCCCAAGCATGGGAACCAGGCATTGGCCCTCAGGCCTGCTCCTTGGGCCAGTCTGTCCAGGAGCTCTCTCTGTCATAGCCTGTAGCACATACCTAGCGAAGAAGGGGCAGTGCCCGGGGAAGGAGGAGCACCCGGCGGGGAGGAGCACCCGGGGAAGGAGGAGCAGCACCCGGGGGAAGAGCACCCGGGGGAAGAGGAGCAGTGCCCAGGGAAGGAGGAGCACCCAGGCGAAGAGCAGCGCTCGGGGGAGGATGAGCAACTGGGGAAGGAGGAGCACCCAGAGGAGGAGCAGCGCCCGGAGGAGGAGCAGCGCCCGGAGGAGGAGCAGCACCCGGGGGAGGAGCAGTGCTCGGGGAAGGAGGAGCAGCACCCGGGGGAGGAGCAGTGCTCGGGGAAGGAGGAGCAGCACCCGGGGGAGGATGAGCATCCGGAAGAGGAGGAGCACCCAGGGAAGGAGGAGCAGCACCCGGGGAGGAGCAGTGCTCGGGGAAGGAGGAGCAGCACCCGGGGGAGGATGAGCACCCGGAAGAGGAGCAGCACCCGGGGAGGAGCAGTGCCTGGGGAAGGAGGAGCAGCACCCAGGGAAAGAGCACCCGGGGGAAGAGGAGCAGTGCCCAGGGAAGGAGGAGCACCCAGGCGAAGAGCAGCGCCCAGGGGAGGATGAGCACTCGGGGGAGGATGAGCAACTGGGGAAGGAGGAGCACCCGGAGGAGGAGCAGCGCCCGGAGGAGGAGGAGCGCCCAGGGAAGGAACAGTGCCCAGGGAAGGAGGAGCAACCAGGGAAGGAGGAGCACCCAGGCAAAGAGCAGCGCTCGGGGGAGGATGAGCACTCGGGGGAGGATGAGCAACTGGGGAAGGAGGAGCGCCCGGAGGAGGAGGAGCACCCAGGGAAGGACAGTGCCCGGGGAAGGAGGAGTGCCTGGGAAAGGAGGAGCACCCAGAGAAGGAGGAGCACCCGGGGAAGGAGGAGCGTCCGGAGGAGGAGGAGCACCCAGGGAAGGACAGTGCCGGGGAAGGAGGAGCGCCTGGGAAAGGAGGAGCACCCAGAGGAGGAGGAGCACCCGGGGAAGGAGGAGCACTTGGGGGAGGAGGAGCAGTGCCTGGGAAAGGAGGAGCGCCCGGAGGAGGAGCAGTGCCCAGGGAAGGAGCACCCGGTGTTGGATGAGCACCCAGGGGAGGAGGAGTGCCCGGGGAAGGAGGAGCACCTGGAGGAGGAGGAGCACCCAGGGGAGGAGCAGTGCCCAGGGAAGGAGCACCCGGCGTTGGATGAGCACCCAAGGGGGGAGGAGCACCCAGGCGAAGAGCAGCGCCTGGAGGAGGAGAAGCACCCATGTGAAGAGCAGCGCCCGGGGAAGAAGGAGCGCCCGGAGGGGGAGGAGCAGCACCCGGGGAGGGAACAGTGCCAGCCTGGCCACTGTTTCTCAGGGCTGAGCACGTGGGCAGCACCACGTGGCTCCTGCACAGAAGACTCCATCCAGGACACTGTGCCCTGGGACACCATGCATGGTGACTATGTGGGATTGGCCCCTGCTGCCCCAGGATGGGACGTCAGCACCCGCCATTGAAGACGGAGGTCAGAAAACCCGATTGTGTGGTTGCACTCCCAGCCCACAGACCCAAGAACCAGGGGACCCAGTGGTCTGTGTCCCAGTCCAGCTTGGAAGGCCCGAGAACAACAAGCTCCACGTCTAGGGCAGAAGATGGATGTCCCTGTCCAAACAGAGAGCAGTTCACTTCCTGCCACCTTTGTGTTCTGCCCAGGCCCTTGGTGGGTGGACAGTGCCCAGTGGCATTGGACAGGGGTCTGCAGTCTCCTGGTTCCAATTCCAGTCTCTGCTGGGAACCCCACAGATACCCCAGAAGTGCTCAGACACGCCCCCCGAGGGTGGCAAGCCCGCGAGAGCGCGCATGAGTCACCAGCCGGCTCTGTGCAGCCTGCTCCACAGCCCACCCCAGCCTCACCGCCGCAGGATGCCCTGTGCCGAGTCGCGTCTCCAGAGGAGTCCCAGCTGCAGAGCTGCCTGCCTCCTGCTGTCCTTGTCTCCCACATCTGCGTCCCTCCTGTGGCTCTCGTGCGGGGACTGTGGCCCTGCCTGGCCATGGTGTCCTGCGCTGACTGCGCAGTAGGCCGTGGGGGTGCCCTGCACTCTGGCGTGGCCGCTGCCCCTTGGCTGCCCTCCTTCCATCCTCACCCGTCGCTCTGTCGGAGCTCACCAACCGGCCCGTCCTCCCCGTCTGGCCCTCAGTCTGACCTCCTAGGCAGGCTGAGCTGGACCTGTCCTTCAGGGACGTCTGGGACCTTCCTTCCAGGGCCTGAGCAGCCTGTGGTCTCATGCTGGGGCTTCTGCAAGGACACCGTTGCCAGAAGCTCAGCTGGAGGCCCATGTCATTGGCCACCTCCCGACTCGTGCTGCCGCTGAGTGGCTGTCCGTGGTTCTCCTGTAACAGCTCTTGTTTGCTGCGGTGCTGGGCAGGGAACCTGGGTCCTGGGCGCCAGGCCAGCGCCCTGCCTGTGGCCACCCGGCCCTCATGGAGCTGCCCCCATCTCGACGGCCTCCCTCCTGGCCCAGGCTGCGGCTGATGCTGTGTCCTGCTCATCAGCTGCCTTCTGATGGGCAGCTCGCTCAGGTGTGAGTCCCTGATGGCCTCCGCCTGTGTCTCCACGCACATCCTCTCCCAGCCCTGCTGACCTGTTCCTGGTGCCCCTCTCCCAGGGCCAGATCTAGGAAATGCCGCTGTGGAGCCACAGGGCCCATCTTCTGCCCCACGGGTGGGCTCCATATCCAGCCAGTTGTGGTGGCAGCACAGGCTGTGTCCCTGTCACCCCGACCCAGAGCAAGGTCACAGCACTGCTGGGGACCTGGGGCTCAGTGCTGGGGAGGCGGGACTCTCCAGCAGCTGCATGGAAGCCCGGGAAGGGGCTCCTCCCCTGGTGGCCCTGGGTGGGTGCGCTCATGCCTGCAGCTGTGACCCGAGGTGTTTCCCAGGTGAGCAAGCACCATGGGCCGGTGGTGCAGGCATCTCTGGGTCCCCTCTGTCCTGTCCTTGGTGTGCAGGTGGACCCAGGCTGTGCTGTGTGCGGTCAGCATGCAGATGCAGGCAGGAGCCCTCTGGGCTGTGTCCTGGGCAACTGTGGGCACTGCTCCCTCCCTTGCCACACCATGCCCTCCAAAGCTGGCATGCAGCCCTGGGCATGTGCGAGTGGCCTTCCCATGTGTCTAGGGCCACAGTGAGGTCACGGGGAGGCTCCTCCCAGGTGTGAGTGGGCACAGCTAGGACCCCTGGCCTGAGGCCTGAGGGATGCACTGTCCAGTGAGCAGGGGCAGAAGCTGAAACTAGGTGAAGTCCAGCACCTGCCCTCGAGGGGGCAGAGACCCAGGGGAAGCCAGGGTCATCCAGTGAGGTCCCCTTGCAGCTGTGGCCGAGCGGTCAGGTTGATCCCCAGAAGGCAAGAGGCAGAGCTGGTCAGCGTCCAGCAGTGGGTGCCTCCCAGGTTTCCTCCCTGGAACCCCTAGGGCTCAGCTTGAGGTCAGACCCACCACCAGCCCTGGACCCCCATGCGTGAGGGAGCTCGGGACTCTGAGCAGCCCACCTGTCACAACCACAGCTCCTGCATTCCTGAGCCTGCCGGCCTGTGGCAGGGTGCTCAGCAGACCTCCAGTCAGCCCAGGTCCCCCTGGAGCACCAGCAGGCTGGCACCAGCAGGCCCGGGACCCTGCCCGGCCAGCAGGGACTGGTGGAGAGGCCAGATTGCAGATTGGGCCCAGGGGTTCGGGAACAATATAGGGAAGAATAAGAGTTACTTTTGAACTTGGAACCAGGAAAGCTAGTTCTCCAAATGGATCCAGGAACCCCGTGAATCCTAGTTCATAAGCTGCTGTCCTGGTCCACAGAGCCGGCGACGGAGCCCCGCTGCCCTGCTCACTGGCCGCAGAGCCCCCACTCTGCCCCAGGACTGGGCTGAGACTGAAGCCTGGGGCGTGGTGGGGTGTCTGCCCCACTCCTCCAGGCTGCACTGCGGCTGGCCATCGCGATGTGAGGACAGGCCTTGGTGCGCCAGCCTGCAGCCTGGACACAGCCATGGGCTGGCGGGCACCAGCGCCGCGCTCCTGAGCGGCCTTCCTCCTGCGGGCTTCCCAGCACAGTACTGGCTGCTGTCCACAAGTCCTGGTCACCTCCTGTCACTCTGGCTGGGCCTCAGCCCTACACTACTTCCTCCCAGCTGCCTTGTCCTGAGCCCTCCGCAGGGCTTGGTCAGCCGCTGAGCTGTGTGCATCCACAGCTGGACATCCATGGGGAGGGCTCTGGAAGCGCAGCCCATGAAGAAACCTGTGAGCAGAACAGGGACAGGTCCCGCAGCTTCGTGAGGGACACACACCTTGGGCTGGGCAGACTGCTGGGTGGGACGGGAGCACTGGCTGTGGACGCAGTGAGCTGACCTCTTGAAGTGTAAGACCTCACCTGCGGCTGGGCACGTCCACAGGCAGCTGGCAGGCACGGCCACAGCCGGAGGAGGGCCATGAGCACACCTCAGCAGCTGGGGGGCCAGCCTGCCCCGAGCCACTGCCCTGGGCTCCAGGGGTGGCAGCTGGACACAGGCAACACTTCACCTCGGGGACAACCCACGGCCCTCACGGCCCAATTGAGGCCAGCCTTTATGACCACAGCAGAAGCTGACTCCACCACATCTGCCACAGGACCATCTGGGGCTTGCCCCTCTGCTGCTCCAGGGAGCTCTGTGGGGATGGCCGTCCTGACCGGGGCCCCCCGTGGGTCAGGTGCATCAGCACTGGACAGGAGGGCAGGGCCGGCCTTCCTCATCTCCCACCCAGCCACCACCATCCGCTCTGGGCTCGCCATCCCTCGCAGGCAGCCCTGCAGCATGGGACACCCGCTGCTGGGCTGAGCAGGAGGTGGCAGGGTCCAGGCCTGCGTGCACATCTGCTCTCGGCTGAGCAGGAGGTGGCAGGGTCCAGGGCTGGGTGCACATCTGCTCTCGGCTGAGCAGGAGGTGGCAGGGTCCAGGGCTGGGTGCACATCTGCTCTCGGCTGAGCAGGAGGTGGCAGGGTCCAGGCCTGGGTGCACATCTGCTCTCGGCTGAGCAGGAGGTGGCAGGGTCCAGGCCTGGGTGCACATCTGCTCTCGGCTGAGCAGGAGGTGGCAGGGTCCAGGCCAGCCTGGGCAATTTAGCAAGACCCTGTCTCAAAAAGGCTGGGAGCTGGATGCAGTGGTGCACGCCTGTAATCCCAGCACTCAGGGAGGCTGAGACAGGAGGATCACAAGTTCAAAGCCAGCCTCAGCAATGGTGAGGCGCTAAGCAACTCAGTGAGACCCTGTCTCTACATAAAACACAAAATAGGGCTGGGGATGTGGCTCAGTGGTCGAGTGCCCTGAGTTCAATCCCTGGTGCCAAAAAAAAAAAAAAAAGACGCTGGGGACCCAGCTCAGTGGCAGTGAACCCCTGGGTTCAACCCATGGTCCCAGGCCCTGGAGCAGACAGACGGGCTCAGAGGCACCTCTGGGGCTGCACCTGGCTTCATTGAGGTGTCCTTTGTGCTGGGCACGTGAGATGGGATGGGCACGGGAGCAGCCAGTGCTGGAGGCCCTGCCTGGCACTGGCTCAGCCCTGCCCCACAGGTGGTCCTCATCCTTAGTGGGAACCTGAGCTTCCTGAACTGGTTGACCATCGTGCCCAGCCTCGCCTGCTTTGATGACGCCTCTCTGGGATTCCTGTTTCCCTCGGGGCCAGCTGGTCTGAAGGACAGAGCCCTGAGGCTGCAGGAGGAGGAAGCCCAAGGGGCGCCGGCCCAGGCAAGACGCGCAGGTAGGACACAGCAAGGACAGCTGCATGCTGGCCAGCCACGGGACGCCCCCACCGCAGGCAGGGCCCGGCGGTGGGGAAGGCCTCGGCCGTGGTCCGGGAGCCGGGACAGCCAGGCCCTGCAAGGGACTGTGGGTGGGGAGTGGGAGGCCAGCGGGAGTGTCCTGGGCCTCCTTGAGTCTCGAGGGCAGCAGCCGGGCCTCCCAGGGACAGGCCACGGGGACATGCAGCTCCTTCCCAGGACTGGGAGCCGCCTGGTGAGCCCCGGGTCCCCTCTGCAGGCCGTGCGGCACGCCGTGTGGTCGACCTCTCCCTGGGTGTCCTCGTGGCCTGCCTCAGTGTGCCCGTGGTCCTCAACCTGCTGAGCGCCAGGCAGGTCATGAACACCACCTTCACCTCGCTCCGGATCGTCAACAGCTACGGGGCCTTTGGAAGGTACTGGCGGCCATACACTGGCCCCTGCACCCTGGGGGGAGGCAGTGCCCATGCCCCGTGTGGCACAGAAGACCCACGGGCCCTGCCTCGGCTCCCCACAGCGTCACCAAGGAGCGGACAGAGGTGATCCTGCAGGGCACAGCGAGTCCCAACGCCAGCGCCCCCGATGCTGTGTGGGAGGACTACGAGTTCAAGTGCAAGCCGGGCAGCCCCTGGAGGCGGCCGTGCCTGATCTCCCCCTACCACTACCGGCTGGACTGGCTCATGTGGTTTGCGGCCTTCCAGGTGAGGGAGCGTCGCCTGCCCTCCCCAGCGTGCCCTGGGTGCTCCTAACAGACCACAGCTTGGGCTCCCCAGTGGGTGCCCGTGTTGGGGGTGGCACATGCCCAGGGCAGGACCCTCTGCCCTCACAGTGCCATCCTGGTCAGGAACAAATGGCCTCAGCAGGGTAAGGCTGTGGGCAGGTGGCCAGGCCCCACACAAGGCCTGGACAGTGGGGCCTAGACAAGGGAGCAGGGCTGTACACAGATGAGCGACCCTCAGGCCAGCAGGTGGCCCTGATAGGAACCTGGGAGGCCCGTATGCAGTACAGTCTCAGTGACCATGCTAAGAATGGCTGGGGGCCGGGCACGGTGGCCACGCCTGTGACCCCAGCACTCGGGAGGCTGAGGCAAGAGGACCACGAGTTCAAAGCCAGCCTCAGCAATGGCGAGGCGCTAAGCAACTCAGTGAGACCCTGTCTCTACATAAAACACAAAATAGGGCTGGGAGTGTGGCTCAGTGGTCGAGTGCCCCTGAGTTCAATCCCTGGGACCAAAAAAAAGAAAGAATGGCTGGAGAGTGGGGCACACCGTCTGCACCCCGACTCATGAGCACTGTCCCTGCAGACCTATGAGCAAAATGAGTGGATCCTGCACCTGGCTGGAAAGCTGCTGGCCAACGACGCCCAGGCCCTGTCCCTGCTCGGCTCCAACCCCTTTGAGGGCAGAGCCCCGCCCAGGTGAGCCCCCTCAGCCCTGAGTGGCCTTGACCTCGCGGGCTGCTGGCCCACACCAGCCCTGTGCCCAAAGGGACCCTCTGGCCAAGGCTGCAGGCAGGGTCTCTGCAGTGCCGATGACAGCCGGGAGCAGTCCTCAGGGTCAGGGACTCGCTGGACCCGTGGACAACTGCCACCCCAGCTTCCCAGACGCCACGCTTAGAGGAGGGGCACTGAGGGCCCTGCGGTGTGCAGAGCAGGAGCCAGAGCCCAGGAGAGGGGCTGCGGGGGCCGCAGCCGGGGGCAGTGCAGTCCCAGCTGGTCCTTCATCCTGACAGAAGATGCTCCTGTTTCCCCTCAAGAAGCCTCGGGGCAGCTGCACCCTGGAGCTGCCCACAGCTGGCCAGGCAGCGGGAGGTCTACAGAGGCGGCAGCAGCTGTGCCGTCTGGCAGCCCAAGCAGGGGGTGCCCTGCCAACAGGCTTCTGGAAGCCCTCCCCGCACTGCCCAGGGCCCCTCAGGCAGGCCACCAGACCTGGACCAGCACAGGCCCCCAAGGCCGTGGGTCCCAGGTTTGCCATGGCTGGGCCTCTCCGCTCTGGTCGGGGAGCTGTTTCTCCACAATTGAGGCAGTTTCCTCTGACCCTCTGGCCAGGCTCCTACCCTGGGTTTGTGCCATCCTGGCAGCCTACGCAGGGCCACTGGAGCTGCCGTGGCCTCGGTCCTGAGGGCAGAGAGAACGGGTGGCCCGATGCAGCCGCAGGCCTGAAGCCAGGTGGAGGTCTGGGGAGTGCCCGCCTGCCTGTGGAGGCTGTGCCTGTGGAGGCTGAGCCCGGGGAGGGCCTGGGCCAGCTCCTGTGCGTGGGCCACACGTTCACTTCCAGGGGAACATCGACCATGGCCACAGAGCTCGCGTCCCTGTTCCCAAGGACAGCCGAAAGCTCTGGACGCTGCAGAGACAGGTGGCCCTGAAGCGGAGCCCTGAGGCGGAGGCTGCTGGGCCTGCTTCCTGCCTCGTGTCCTAGAGCTGCCAGCCAGCCGACGCAGCCAGAAGGCCCCCAGAACGCTGGCCCCGTCCCCAGGACAAGCAGCCACAGCCACGCAGGACAGTCACGGAAGTGCCCCCAGCCTGCGTAGGCCGCTGCACTCTGAATGTGGAGCCCCTGCCCACGAGCTGTCAGAGGCCGCCCAGCAACGGGTCACACCCAGTGGACAGCGGGCCATGTGGGCCCCACCCAGAACATAGGCAGCGACCACTAGTCGCCAGGGGGCCTGGTGCCGTGCAGAGGACAACCCACTCCCAGGGATGTGCCTGGTGAGCTGAGCCCGCAGACCAGGGGCCTGCACAGCCGCCACACAGGCTCCACTGTGGGTCTCGTCACCTCCCACTGTGGATGGCACTCGGGCTGGCCACGCCTGGACAGTGGAACAAGGCCGAGTGGGGAAGGTGTCAAGGGCACGCGGCCGTGACAGGTGGCCCTGCAGCTTCCCCGACAGACCTGCGAGAGCAGAGTGCCACCCGCAAGACTCCCTTGGCACACCAAGGCGGGTGTCACCATAGCCAGCCCTGCCGACGTGCCCAGCCTCCACCCAGAGAAGCGCACAGGCCCCGGAGGAGCAACCTCCAGGCAGACCTGCTGGTTGGCAGGCACAAGGACCGGCGTCCCGGAGCGTCCCCGGAGCCCGTCCTAAGGCCACTGTTGGACACCCTGCTTACACTGAGACAGTGCACGGAGGCTGCCTGGCCGTGACCGGGCAGCAAGGTCCCCAGGTGTTTCCCATAGAGCCCCCGCTTGACTCGGGCTCCGGCACCTCCAGCCATGGTGTGTTGCAGTCCCCGCACCCACTGCCCCAGTGCAGGAAGGGTGTCGGGACAGCCCCAGGCCC
>CM053415.1:34719375-34732861 GCA_028644305.1 Xerus rutilus
GAGTGACAGGGACACCGCAGTCCCCGCACCCACTGCCCCAGTGCAGGAAGGGTGTCGGGACAGCCCCAGGCCCTCCTGTGCTGGGAGTGACAGGGACACCACGGAGCCCTCCAGGGCCGTGACCCTGGTTTCCAGGAGGGACTTTCAGGGTGCTCCATGTCCACTCGCTGGCCTCAGCCCCCAGGGAGCACCAGGAGCCGTGCAGGCTGGGCAGTGGGCAGGCCCAGAGCTCTCTGCTGCCAGCCACCCCCTCCTGGAGCACACGCCTCCCCGGGACCCACGCCTCCCATTCCTGAGGGGCCAGTGTGAGGGACTGACCAGCTGTCCCTGTCCCGCAGGTGGATCCGAGCAGAGCACTGGCGGTACCGGTTCAGCCTTCCCGGGGGCAAGCACGCCGCGGAGGGCAAGTGGTGGGTGCGCAGGCGGATCGGCCCCTACTTCCCCCCGCTCCGCCGCGAGGACCTGGAGGGCTCCGGGGGGCAGCACGGGCCCCTCTAGGCGCAGCCACAATAAAGGCCAGAGGCGAGTGCTGCTGCCTGAATCCCCGCTGCACGTGTCCCTTCCCAGGGGATGACGCCAGGCCCACCCACAGGGACAGCCCTGGCACCAGGCCTCCGAGTGCTGCCCCTGCCTGTCCCCTCGCAGGGGATAGCTGCCCCGGGGCCCACTGCCCATCTCGGGAAGCCCCGCCCCGAGCTGCTCCCACTTGCCCGCAGCCAGGCCGCGCCCTGGGTCAGGTTGCCCACAGCCCATCCAGACGGGGCAGCTTCCCTGTCCTGAGCACCCGTAGTCCACACCTGCACCCCACATCCTCAAGTGGTCGGCCTTTGAGGTGCGGACAGAGCCACCGTCCTCTGCTTGTGGCCGCGTCCCCAGCCTCCTCCTGATGACCTGCAGAGGCCCCAGGGATGGCAGTAGCGTGCCTAGGGGTGTTAGGGGACGCTGTGCTTCCTGGGGGGTGGGCTGCAAGGCCCCTGGAGGAACTGCCCACCCACAGTGCCGCCCGGCAGAGACAAGCTGGGCACAGTGGGGGTCTGCAGAGCCCCTCGGCCTGCCTGGGGGGGTCGGCCCAGGTGGAAACAGAGGGACGGTGTTCTGGCTCCCAGGGAAACAGGCACCCTGTGTCTGTGGGGACAGACAGGCCTCAGAGCAGGGAGCCCGGAGCCAGCCAGTCTGCCCACAGCAACCTCGGGGCCGCCTGGCAGTCACAACCCACGGGCCCTTCCTGGGGCCCCCATGAAGGGTCTCCGCAGGCACAGCAGCAGTTAGAGCAGTTGGGGACCCTCCCCAGGAGAGGCGAGCTGGGGAGGTCCCCTGCCAGGACCATGGAGGGGTCCCGGCTCCCATGGTGCTGCAGCAGGTCCAGCAGCCAGGAGGTGACAAGCCCTGGAGGGAGGCCCGCAGCCACCGCCCTGCAGTCCTGGCAGGAGGGAGGGTGGCCCATCCTCACCAGGGCTGGGCAAGGCGTCCTCTGCCTGGCAGCCCCTGCAGGGAAGCCGGGGAGGGCCAAGCCAGAGTGGCTGCACCACCCCGGGCAGATGCCCCGCTGCCTGCCTGTCCACCACTCAGTGTGTCCATGAGCCACGAGGGAGCCGCAGGATGAAGGCAGCCTTGTCTTCTGGGGTGCAGCTGCTGTGGGGTGCAGAAGGGGCTCAGGGTCAGCTGGCAGTCTCCCTCAGCAAGCACTTGTCTCAGGACCAACCCCAGGGTCTGGTCACCCTGGACATCTGCTTACCTGGGGACGCCACAGGGGCCTGAGGTCCTGATGGTGACCGATCAGGCCTCCCTCCAGCTCCGCCCACCACTGGTCCCCAGCTAGGGAGTCTAGTTCCTCCACCTGGAACCCTCCCGAGGACCCTCACTGAGCACAAGCCCCAGCCACATTTCTGCTACGCCGGGACTGCAGGGCCTTTGCACTGGCTGCCCCTGTGCCATGTGGCCCTGGCCACTTCAGGAGGCAGGGCTAGGGACCTTGTCTCCACAGCAGGCTCCACACTGGTCTCCTGGGTCAACTGCCCTGGTAAGGGGGGTCAGGGCCTTGTCTGTGCGTCCTACACCACACGCAGCTCCTTCTGGACAGCAGCTGCCTGACCAGCTGGTGCACTGTCCCTGCACTCAACTCCCACCACACGGTCCACAAAGGGCAGCATTCCTGGCTGCACTCAGTCCAAAGTGGGTCAGAGTGTGGGAGGGGAGCCCGGACGGGGCCCTCTCCTGCTGGGAGGTGTGTCCTGGGTGGAGCCAGGGGCGGGGCCCTCTCCTGCTGGGAGGTGTGTCCTGGGAGGAGCCAGGGGCGGGGCCCTCCACCTGCTGGGAGGTGTGTCCTCGGGTAGCTAAACCTAACTGAGGAAGCGGCCTGTCCACGGTGGTGGCCAGAAGAGCTGGATGCCCAGGAACTAGCCTAGCCAGGATGAGTGGACAGCCAGGGGAGAGTGGCCTGTGGCCCAGGCGACCTCTGTCTGGAGTCCCTGCCTCGTCCACAGCAGCAGATCTGATTCTCAACCTTGTGTAGTTGCAAATGACAAGCGTCTTGAAAGTGCTGAGCTGGAGGCCTCGCTGGTGTCAGAACCTGCTGCAGAGCTGCAGCTCAAGGCCATGGCACCGGCAGGCCAGCAGCAAAGACAGACCTTCTGACAAGGTGCCGGGGGCCCAGTGTGCTGGACCCTTCCGCCACATGCAGAGATAAAATGGGAGAAATCCCAAAGGAAAGCCAGACTGCAGACGCAAATGGGTAAAGCCAGGGGACACCCCTAGGACACGGGACAGGACACCGAGCTCAGCGGGACTGGAAGACCTGCAATCCATGTCCCAGGTGTGGTGTCCAGAGCATGCAGACCCCAGCCAGGACCCAGCAGAGGACGTGCTCGGAGCCTCCTGCAAAGCAGCTCAAACCCCAGGGCACACCTGGAGAGAGTCCCTGGATGTTCTGGGCCACCAGGGAAGCAGAGATGAATGTGAGGCAAAGCTGGGTACAGCGGTCACTCTTCCAGCCAGCCCAGGAAGCGAGAACAGGACGCTCCCCGCATCATTCATGACAACCAGAGGGCCGTCAACCAACTGATGGACAGTGCGGTCCACAGACAAGGGACCCTGGAAATGAGGCTCGGGAAGGGGCCAGGTGTGGAAGTGCCCGTGTGACTCTGCCTGTGCCAGCTGTCCAGAGGGAGTTCAGCAGCAGGCCAGGTGGCTGGGAGGAGGGAGCGGCCACATTAGAATGGACGAAATGGTTGGCTTCACGGTCACGGCAGTTTCACCTCTGGGTTTCAGAACACAACACAGGCCCCCTGAGGGATAGGACCCCGCCCAGGGGCTGGAGACCCACACAGGACATCAACTGTGTGGCTGACGGCGGGGACGCTGGCTCCCTTCTGTGTCTGGCGAGGCCCCGTCACAGGCATGGATGGCAGCTGCCGAGGACACGGGGCCAGTGGGGTTGGAGACTCACTGTTGCCACCTGGGCAGCCCCCAGCCACCCAAGCCCGGCCACCAGCCTCGCCTGTGTCCTCCCAGCATGTGGCAGAGGTCTCCACATGTATCCGGTGTTGGCCAGCAGCGGGGACGGCTCACTTGGATTCCCAGAGGTGAAGAGCAGAGGCCCCCTCAGTCGCCCCAAAAGCCACACATTGGAGGGGAGGGAGCCCCAGGGCCCTGCAGAGGCATCAGGCACGCTAGGGAGGGGTGGGCGGCCATGTCCACCTTGGGTCAGGCAGCAGGGACCACCTGGTGGCCTGCAGACGTGACAGTGATGCCAGCCCTGCAGCACCTGGGCCGCCACCCTGCCCAGTCCTCACCCATCCAGTCCTGCCCAGGCCTGGGTACAGCAAGCCACCTCCTCCCTGCAGGCATGTGGCCCCTAGCCCTGCCTGGGCTGAAGGGCAGGTGGCAGCCACAGACCCAGGTCTGGACCGGCCAGCTGGCTGCTCTGGGGCTCTGCCTCAACCCTAGTGCAGACGGTGGCCAGACCGCTCCAGGTTTGAGGTCAGCCCTGGGAGCTGGCAGCTCAGCCACAGCCTGCCTTGACTTGCTGGGCATCGCTGGGCCCTTGCTTGCCAAGAGTTTGCCAGCACTGATGTCCATGTGCTGCTGAGGGACAGCAGAGCCCCTCTGCAGCACCTGCCGTGCCTTATCTTCTCCCTGACCTGGAGGCCGTCCCTGCAGGCCCCGTGTGCTGAGTGGCACAGCCTCATCTGCAGCCACGCAGCAGAGCTGGACACGGCCCAAGTGGAGAAGGGGACACTCAGGCACAGGAAGGGGGAGGTACTGAAGGCCAGGAGCACCCTGCCTGGTGGCACAGAGCCCTGAGGACATAACACTCACCCAAGGACCTTGGTGTGACCACAGAGCCGGGTTGGGAACCCTGTCCAGGAAGCCCTGTCTGGTTCCGTGAAAGCGTCAGGGATGAAGCATGATCTAGCCAAGGAGACGTGCCCGCAGGCCCCGCACGGCAGGGAAGATGGGCTGGCACGGTGACCCTGGATGCACCATCTCAGATGTCCCAGGAAGAGGAAGAGCCGGCGACTCTGCCCTGGGGAGCGTGTTGGGCACCACCCACCTGCACAAGCCAGGTGGTGACTCCACAGCCGCACAGGCACTGCCCATGCCCTGCACTGCCCCAGGGCCTCCCGGGAGCAAGCACAGCTTGGGGACGTCCATCAGGACCAGCAGGAGCCCCGGCCTCTCACGTGGCCCCTGGCGGCACACCATCAGAGCATCGGATGCCAACACTCGCCCAGCACAGCGCTTTCCTGAGGAGGGGTCCCCAGGGAGAACGGGGGCCAGGGGGACGCACCAGTGGGGGAGGCGGGGGCTGGCGGGCAGTGGGCTCGGGCGTGTCAGAGGCCAGCGGCTGTGGCATAGAACAGGTGTGTTTCACTTGCATAAGTCGCGCCTGGCTCTGGACAGCCCCGAGGTGCCACGCTCCCGACCGCCCACTCAGGCTCCTGCTCACAGTGAGTGCCACCCCCCTGCGCGTGCTCCTGGGTGAAGTCACTGGAAAGGGGACAGGCTGCGGCCAGCCCATTCGGAGGCCTGGTGTGCGGGCAGGAGGGGGACTGCAGGTCAAGGCCACACTGCTCACGGCGCAGACACAGCCGCACGCTGCCACAAAGCACCCATGCAGCAGCGCTGTGAGCCAGGGCCATAGCCTGTGGGAGGGCAGAGCTGGGGGCCAGTGGGCTCCGGCCTCCACTGCTCTTGACCCGGGGGCCACACTGGTGTCTGCTCTGGACCTCATCTGAGCTCAAACCATGGTTTTTTTTGTTTTGTTTTTCTGGTACCAGGGATTGAACTCAGGCACTCGACCACTGAGCCACATCCCAGCCCTATTTTGTGTTTTATGTAGAGACAGGGTCTCACTGAGTTGCTTAGCGCCTTGCCATTGCTGAGGCTGGCTTTGAACTCGCGATCCTCCTGTCTCAGCCTCCCTAAGTGCTGGGGTTACAGGCGTGGCCACCGCACCTGGCTTCAAACTATGTTTTTTGTATGTGTCCCCATTCAGAGTGACCTGTCACAGCCTCATCCAGCCCTGGGCCCTGCTGCCTTGGGCACAGGGAGCCTCGTGCTGGAAGTGGGAAGGGAGAGGGGCCCTGGCGAGCCCCCTGCTCTGCCCTGCTGCCCAGCCTGCTCCGTGCCCTGGTGACTGCTTCCTGTGAGCTGGGCTCCAGTGGTGCTGGCGGACCCGACACAGTCTCCGCCCTGGGCCTTGGAGCAGAGGCGGGAGACAGCCTCTCCTGCTGGGCCAGCCAGGGAGGCTGCCACTCAAGTGGACAGGACAGGCAGGGCCACACTGCCCCCAGGTGGCAGGCAATGCCCCTTGTCCTCAGGGAAGGTCAGGCCCCTCGCCTGGCTCCAGCGGGCTGCACCTGGGCCCAGCACTGGTGCCAGCCCTGCAGCTGTGCCCTCCCTGGTGGGCACATTTGCATCTCAATGGCCCGGATTGACAGGGAGGGAGCAGCTGTCTGGGCACCGGAGAAGCCGGACAGCTTGTTCCTTGGGGTGGGCTGGGGCTCCCTCAAGTGGCCTCATCTGCCCACATGGCCCACACAGCTCTGGTGGGAGAGCACCCAGCAACGCCCGCAGTGCCCGCCGCCCCGCGGCAGCCCCGCAGCTGCAGGACTGGACAGCTGGGCTCCATCCCTGCCTGTGCTCTGAGAGCTCGACGGCCCAGGGCAGAGGTCGGGCCAGGCCGAGGCCTGGTCAGCACCCACCCAGGGGAGGCCTCCGTCCCTCTTGTGACTGTCCATCCCCTCACTGGAGCGTGAGCTCCACCCGAGGATCAGCCTTGTCCCCGATGATGCCACTGTAGTGAGCTGGGTGGTGTCCCAAATCCACCCTGGACCTTAGGAAGTGACCTTTGGGAAGAGTGTCCTTGAGAAGTGACTGAGGGTTGGGAGGTGAACTCTCCCGGGTTGGGCGGGTTGGGGGGTCGGGCGGGTCAGCGTCTGCAGACCCAGTGCCAGGCGCTGGTGGGAGGAGGCAGGTGGAGGCGGAGACCAAAGCAGGAGGGCGTCCTGGGGAGGCTGAGGGAGCGGCCCTGCCACACCTGTGTTCTGACGGGGCCTCCACCCTGTGGAGCCGGCCCAGGTAAGGCCCTTTGCCGCAGCCCCTGGAGACCCACACGCTGCCAGCGAGGAGCAGGTGCAGGGTGGCCCCGAGTGCCCTCCACCACACATGCAGCCAGGCCGGCCCCCACTCCTGCTGGACCCCAGAGGGCCGTGGGCACTGCTTTCCTCTCAGCCAAGTGCTGGGCCATGCAGGCCGCTTCCCAGGAGGGAGGGACAGGCCAGGCTGCAGGGCCTTGGGATGTTCCCGGGGAGGACCACGGGCACCAGGGGCCGCCGGCCCCGCTGGCAGGCGGTCCCGCCACCCCTCCTCGAGCCCGGCCCGTCCAGGGCTGCAGGGCCCACGGGGCAGCCTGCTCACGAACACCAAGGCACAGAGCCAGCATCTGCCAGGCGTGCGCTCGGGGCTGGCAGGGTGCAGCCCGAGCCCTGGGGGAGCAGCCGAGGCCCCCGAGCCCAGGGGCCCCCTGGTGGCAGCTGGCCGAGGCCCTCGAGGCAGCTCCACACTGACCCACCACACGTCATCGAAGAACTCCCCCTGCCACGTCCCCATGGCCAGCAGAGGACGCCTGAGGGGCCCTGTTCCTTCCTGAGTCGCACTCTCCCTGTGTGGCCACAGCGAGGGTCCCCAGCCAAGAGAGGGTTAATATCACAAGGAGGGGACTCCTCTGCACCTGCTGGGGGCAGGTGACAGGGACAGCTGGGTATCACCTGTCAGGGCCTTGGCACCACAGCTGTGCTATAGCACAAGCCTAGGACACTGAACTGGTTGGACACAGTCCCTGCGCCTCAGTCTGCTGGCAGGAGTCAGGGACAGGCCTGCCAGAGGGGTGGGCAGCGTCCACCTAGATCCTAGGCCTAGACACCATGGTGCTTGCAAGGACCCTCTGCACTCAGGGAGCCCGGGGCTGGCAGGGACAGTGCTGAGCCCAGTCCCTGGAGGCAGTGCCTGGGGAGCATCCCACGGAAATGGGCGCTGCTCCTGCCCTTCCCTTGGGGCCCGCACAGGGCCCAACGCAGGGCCAGCAGCAGCCTCCATTCCAGTGACAGTGAGAAAACAGCCCTGGTGACAGCAGCCGGTTGTCACGCTGAGCTCGTCCTCATGCCCGTAAGACAGGGCCCTGGAGGGGCCAGCGTCTGAGCCAATCCCACACCACGACCTCACCTCCGAGCTGAGAACCAGGAGCACCTCAGGCTGCCCCCTCCCTCCCTTCAGGTCTGTGGGTCCAGCTGGGGCAGGAAGGGGCCCCCAGGAGCTGCGTGGGGTGGGAAGGACCTCCCCGATCCTTGAGGGAGCACAGCTGCCCAGGCCTCGACTGCTGGCTTCCAGGGCTGGAGAAGACATGGGGGTGGTGGCCTGGCAGGGCAGCCGCTGGAGACTCTGCCCAGTGGTGGCTCCCTGATGACTGTCTCCCCGGCTGCCTCTGACTTCTCCCGTCGGCCCCGGGGGCTCAGCACTCAGGGTTGAGACGCGCTCTTGGCCTCCAGCCACACTGGACTCAAGAGGTCTCAGGCACCTCCTCTATGCACGTGCTCAGCGCTGCATGTAAGGAAGGGACCAGGCTCGGGAGCCCCGACCAAGCCCAAGTGCAGCGGGGGGCTGGAAAGCCCATGGCTGCTGAGACCAGATCGCAGTTAAGGATTCGGGATGTCCAGGGCCAAGTGCCTCAAGGCAGATCCCACAACAAGCTCACACGGTCTCTTCAGAAACCAGGGCACGAGGAAGCTCCCCAGTCCTTGGGTCAGGACAGTCCATAAAACCACAGACCAAATGCCTCCCAACGGGCTGAAGGGAAAATCCCACAGGCGTCAGCAGGTGGAGCCACACAGCAGCCCGCGGGTGGGCCCCGCCGTCCGAAGCCCCTCTGTAGGAGCACGGTGGACTGCCGAGGGGCCGTCCTCGACCCACAAGGGCAGCTGCAGAAGACCCTGCCTTAAAACAGCACAAAGGGGGCTGGGGCTCAGTGGTGGAGCGCTTGCCTCGCATGCCTGGGGCACTGGGTTCCATCCTCAGCACCACATAAAAATAAATAAATAAAGATTTTTAAAAAAACAGCACAAAAGGCTGGGCTCAGCTCAGTGGTGGAGCACCCCTGGCCAGTCCTCAGGAAGGAGAATGGCCAGGAGTGCAGCGGGACCCAGGCCCAGGGAGCCCGAGGCCAGGCTCCGTGGGGAGGGTCAGCTCAGGCACCTGCCTGTCAAGACTCCAGCAAGCCATGGCAGGAATCAGGACCACACAGCCAGTGACCCCAGCACCTCACTGGAGGAAAGGAGCCGTGCCATGGAGGGTCCCAGGGCCCCAGGGACATGTGGGGGACCCCCGACCTGTCCAGGGATGCACGAGGCCAGGAGGCACTGACGGGCAGCAGCACACGGCGGAGGCACCTCCCCGAGCACAGCCAGGTCTGGCACCTGGGGTCCCACTCAGCTCACCCAAAGGGCAGCCGCCAGCCCAGAGCCCTGGCCCTCTGTGGCCCTGGCCCAGCTCTTTACATAGCTTGACCGAGATGCTTTACCCGCCAGGGTGTCCACCGCCCACCCCCGAGTGTTCTCCCCTGGACGGGAGCCCCGGGCTGGCACAGCCACCCCTCCTCCTGCCCTCCTGCCACAGGTCGAGGCCTGTGCCCCATCCTCCTGGTCTGAGCCTCCCGCAGAAGCCGTCAGTGAGAGGCCTGGGCTCGGGCAGGGAGCGGGCACGTGAGCCCCACCACGCCCCACCAGCCGACGGTGCTGCGGGCTCAGCCGGCACCCTGGGCATGAGATGCAAGAGGGTGCCTTGCATCGCAGCCGTAGCCCATCCACCTGCCTGGTGACCCTCTGCGGGGCAGTGGGTGGACCCGCGCTCCCCAGGTGCTCCTCACCCCCCGCCCCGTCTGCTAGAAGAGGCGGTGGTGCCTCGGCCTCCTGTCCCCCGGGGCCTGAGAGCAGAGTCAACTCTGGTGGCCTGCCCAACGCCAGGGGGATCCAGATCGACACCTGTGCTCCCTGCCCTGCGAGCTCAGCGTGGGCCTTCGTGGGACCCGCCTGGCTCGCCGTCTGTCCCTCAAGGAGCAGCCAAGTCTTGTGAAGTCCGCTGGCCCTGCCTGGGCTCGGGCCTGCCCGGGGCTTACCCCGCAGCTGCCCGCCGCGGACACTGGCCTTTTCCTGAGGAGCCATATCCGCCTCCTTCGCGGAGGTGGTGGGCACTGCATGGAACGAGCCCAGCCTGCCCGCACGCATGGACTGGGACCGGCGCTGGGGCCCCTGAGGCCGCCCAGTGTGCCAAAAACCAGGCAGCTGTGGGGCCAGGCGCTGCCTCCCTCGGGACCTGGACAGGGCCACCCCCCAACCGGCCTCCCTGAGAGGTGGGCTCAGGGCAGCAGCCTCCTGGGCCCAAGTACCTGCTCTCCCCCGCCCCACGTGCAGGCTGTCGCCGGGAGAACCCAAGGGGCTTGTCAGAGATGACCAGTGTGACGGGGCCCACCCTGCGGCCCTCCCCCTGCTGGCCACAGTGGCCTGTCCTGGGCCTCATCGCCTGACCCATGTGGTCACTGCTGCTGGGGAGGGGCGGGGAGCGCCAAGCAGCCCCAAGCCCCATGGGCACGGCCGGGCCATCTGCCTGCAGCTTGCTGCTGCCAGTGCTGCTGGGACCAGGCCGGGGAAGGTGGCCAAAAGCACCACCCAGAGCAGACGGTGCCAGCCTGGAGCCGAGGCGCCTCACGGAGGGCAGCCTCTGGGCGTGCGGGCACCTGACACTCTGCTCGGGGCACCGCCCAGGGCCACACCAGGCAGTGGCTAGAGAGGACTTCACTCCCGCGCCCACCCACAGCCACCTCGGGACAGCCGTGGCCAGGACTGGATGGGGCAGCGGGTTGACTGAGGGTCACCAGCCCAGGAGGCAGCTGCCATGGGCGGGCAGATGCCGAGAACTGGGCAGCAGCTGGGGCAGAGGCCACCACGAGAGCCAGAGTCTCCTCATGGCTCCTCAGCCCCTGCCCATAAGTGATGCCAGCAGCTCAGCCCCAGTGCCCCTCAGTGCCCAGAGCCCTTGCAACAAGACACCAATGTCCAACAGTCACTACTGGCCCAGCCGTCCTGCACCTGGTCCACCCAGGAGAGACTCACACAGTGCACACACCTGGCCACAGCAGCCAGGGCCAGGGCCACACAAGTGTCCACTGGTGAGCAGTGAAAACCCAGCCCCGTCTGGAAGAGGAATGAGCCACAGTGCCACAGCATGGTGGCCCCAGGGACACACGATGCCAGGTGAGAAGCCAGCTGCTGGGGCCAGAGGGCCAGACTGACGACCTCACAGAACCCAGGACAGGCAGAGGCCAGGCCATAGGAGCACCACCAGGCAGGGAGCAGGTCTCCGACCAGGCTGTGGACATCTGGAACTGAGTGGTGGTGGCCACGGGACCCTGAGACGGCACACACCAAGCCTCAGGCCCAGGATGAGACAGGGACACGAGCCAAGGGTCACCCAGGTCCACGCACAGGCTCCCTGGGCTCCCCACACCTGGCCCTGTGCATCCACCACAGGCTGAAGGTCAGGTGGGCCCAGAGGAGCCTCAGTAGGCAGGCGAGTCAGAGGAGCAGAGGGCAGCATGGCCTGGGCTGGCTCCTGTGGACAAGCCGGGTGCCACGGGCTGGTGCCAGGAGGCCTGGAGGGGCAGGGTCCAGGACCTGCCCGCTCCACCCCATCCGCGGCCACCTGACCACGACCCCCACAGGTGTCCCTCATGCTCCACCCAGCACACCTGAGGCCCAGAGTGTCTCACTCTGGTAGGAGAGGTGGCTCAAGGTCCAGCACGGGTCCTGCAGGGTCTTGGGAGGGACTCCTGGGTGACCTGAGGACCCCACATAACTCCTCCCAGGACTGGGATGCCGCAGCGTCTGTGGGGGTCCCTGAGGCCAGGGTGTGCTGGAGCACCCAGAGGTGACAGGTGGACGGTGGACAGCAGACAGACAGCAGGATGCATGGACGCCGCAGTGCCATCCTGTGAGGACGAGAGCCTCTGCAGCGCGGGTCCTCCGTCCTGCAGCCTCCGACCTTCCACGTAAAATGTCTCTCGGGGACCTGGACGCTTAGTCTCCTCCACGGACCAGACACTCCACTCCCTAGTCCACAGCCCTGGCCAGGCAAGTGCTGCTGCTGCCACCAGCCCCTCCTTTCCAAATGCCCATGCAGCCAGGGCGGGTGTGGCTTCACTTCTGTGTCAAGGTGACTGACACCAGGCTCCAGGAAGCAGCAGGTAGTGGCCTGGGCGGTAAGTGGACTTGGCGAGTCAGCCGCCCGGTGCAGGACCACGCAGGCCTCCACCAACACCGAGGCCGGCGCCTGCCCAGTTATCTCCAGACCATGGAAGAGACCTCGTGAGACCGTGGCTGACCGCCCAGGAGCGCGTGCCTGCCCAGGCCCTGCTACAGCAGCCTGCAGGCCCAGCTGCACACAAGGGGCCTGGGGTGACTTGTGACTTCTGTGACCTCTCAGTTCACACTCCAAGGCACCAAGCCACCTCCCTCGACCTAGCGACCCCCTCCGGGAACGGGCTCCCTGCCAGGTGAAGACAGGGGAGCCCGTGGCTGCTTCCCCATTTTTGCTGCTGCAGGGAAGCCCGCAAGGCTGGCCAGGCCAGGAGACCCCGACGGGGGCGCTGGCAGGTCTGGGCCTGGGGAGGGCCTCCCTCCAGAGGCACCCGTGTCCTTCATGGAATAAGGACGGGCGAGTGGGCTGCACACTGTGCCACTCTCCCAGAGGGTCCTGAAGCCACTTAAGAGGGAGGCCCCCAAGTCACCGCTGAGCTCTGTCACTGAACGTCACAACAGCAGCGTGCATGCACAGAGAGCAGAGGGGGTTTGTACACCTGCACGGACACGGCCAGGCACACCCCAGAGCAGGAGGCCAGCTCTGTGCAAGGGCTGGGATCACTGCTGGGAAATCCCTCTTTTCCAGTGCATGAGGGACGCCTAGGTGTTAGGGACCACCGCAGGCTCCCCCGAGGCTCTGCACAGACTCCAGGCCTTCCCGCTCCTTCCCCCTCACACCCACAGTCAACAATTCAATTGCCAGGACTGGTCACCATGAAAGCCACAATGCC
This sequence comes from Xerus rutilus, assembly GCA_028644305.1. Taxonomy (NCBI): domain Eukaryota; kingdom Metazoa; phylum Chordata; class Mammalia; order Rodentia; family Sciuridae; genus Xerus; species Xerus rutilus. The sequence goes on from CM053415.1 coordinate 34,732,016, forward strand.
TCCAAGAATACACTAACTACGGATCCGCATCATTTACAAAGAAGAAACTCTGGAAAATACCACTCAAGGGTGCACGCCTGTGATCTGAGTGGCCCTGGAGGCCGAGGCAGGAAGATTGCAAGTTCAAGGCCAGCCTCAGCAACTCAATGAGAACTTGTGAGAGAGAGCTGGCCTGGGCGCATCCTCAGTACATAATATGCAACAAATATCAGGTTTGTCAATCATATAGCTTTGGCCATAGTTCCATCTTGTAACAAGTTCCGCATTCCTGTGAGTAGCCACAGGATGCTAATAGCATAGTTACCAGATGCTAATAGAATAGGCATACCCTATGCACCCTGTAGCAGATGCTAATAGAATAGTCACACCCTATGCATCCTGTAGCCTTGGAGGACAAAGGGCCTCTTAGCATATATATAGAAGGACCTGAGTCTGGAGGAAGAACTCTCTATGGATGGATCTTGCCCTGTGAGTGTGTGTGAGTTCAATAAAGGAGGCTCGCTTGCCTTGTTCTGTGTGTGTGTGTGTGAGTGATTTTTCATCCGCGGCTCCCTCGCCTGACTCGGTTTCCCTTTGTGCTGGCGCGGGCGCTGGCATCCGGAGGTCCCACCGAGATCCCGGAAGAAGGGAAGGAACGCCGACAGACACCCCGGGACTGGCCAGTAAGTAGGGGGTGAATTGTTAATAGTGCAAGATAGGCACTACCCACAGTAGGGAATTGTTGGAAACAGGGAATTATTAATAGTGCAGAAAGATGGGCACTACCCCCAGTAGGGAATTGTTTGAAGATCCGATCGAAACCCTGTTGAGGAAACAGGGTACGGGGCTAGAAAGGAGTACCCAGTC
>CM053415.1:34733361-34749386 GCA_028644305.1 Xerus rutilus
ATAGTTACCGGATGCTAATAGAATAGGCATACCCTATGCACCCTGTAGCAGATGCTAATAGAATAGTCACACCCTATGCATCCTGTAGCCTTGGAGGACAAAGGGCCTCTTAGCATATATATAGAAGGACCTGAGTCTGGAGGAAGAACTCTCTAAGGACGGATCTTGCCCTGTGAGTGTGTGTGAGTTCAATAAAGGAGGCTCGCTTGCCTTGTTCTGTGTGTGTGTGTGTGAGTGATTTTTCATCCGCGGCTCCCTCGCCTGACTCGGTTTCCCTTTGTGCTGGCGCGGGCGCTGGCAAGAACTTGTCCCTAAAAAAGAATAAAAAGAGCTGAGGATGTAGCTCTGTGGGACAGCACCCCTGGGTCCAACCCTCAGTACAAAAAAAGAGGAGAGAAGATGCCCCACTTGTGACATAGTCAGGCCCAGCCCCTGGTGGTTGGGAGCAGCCTGGCCCCTCATGAATGGGTGCTGTCTCCTTTCTGCTGAGGCCCCAGCTGCAGCCCGCCTGTGTGTAAAGATCCTGCCTCCAGCAAGAAAGAGAAATGGTGAAGCCACTGGGACTCTGCGTGTCCCCAAAAGACAGGCCGACACCCTAGGCCACAGGACCCTCTCGCGTGGACTCAGGGAGGCCGGTCACTGCAGGTGTGGTTAAGACAAGGTCCCATGTCGGGTGGCCTGGTCCCTGGGAAGGGAGATGAGAACCATCTAGAGGAGGGGGTCTTTAGAAGGCCTTTAGGGGAACCAAAAGGGGCCTCAGTCGTGAAGAGTGGGTGCCGCAGGGAGTCTGGCGGTCCTGTCCGTAATACAGTCCCGGTCTTAACTGGATCCAATGTAGACACTTCAGTTACAGCCCTTCCCTTTGCCCACCCACCCCAGCCTCCAATCAGGGCGCAGGGGCGGTGGGCTGGAGGTAGGAGCAGGTGGACTGCCTGTGGCCAGGTTCCCCCGCAGCCCCTGGCACAGGAACGTGTGCCCGCCCACCCACTTCCCGGCGCAGTCTGAGTTCCTGCAGCTCATCTCTGCAAATGCCCGAGGAGCCCCGACAGTGCCCTGCTGTGGGCACAGGATGGCCCTCGATGGCACCTGACCCTCCACCACCGCAGAGCACGTGGTAACAAACTGCCCAGAGCCTGGCCGTGGGGCCCCCACGCTCTTTCCTTGGACTGGTAAACAGGCTGCGTGGGGCATTTGCAGCCCTGGGGCTGAACACTGATAGGCCACGAGGCAGAGGGGCCAAACCCTGGATCTCAGGCTCCGAGCTGCGAGAGGGAACATGCCCCGCCATACACAGACACGGTGGTAAGTCCCAGGTGGGGACATCGGCGGGAAAGACCCTGGCCTGGGGTGGGGAGCAGCTCTGGGCTGCTTCTGCCTCGGTGCGGGACAGGAGGGGGGTGGATCCCAGGCTGAGGCTGGAAACCACTCTGTGCTGGTTAAATGCAAATGTGACTCTTTCAAATGCTAATGGACGCACAGGGCCTCCAGGAACCAGCAACAGGACACAGCAGAGACTGCCAGAGGAGGGGGAGAGCGGAAGCAGCCCGGCCAGGACGGTCCTGTCTGTGTGGGCCCCCGGGGCCAGAGGAGGCAGGGGACAGGCTCCACTGACCAGAGGCAGGGGACAGCCACAGAGGCAGCTGACCACCACGTTGGCAGATTCAATTGACCAGCAGTGCTGGGCGGCCTCCCGGGACACAGCGGGGCTGGGGAGACTGACCTAGCAGGATGACTTGAGAAGTACCTGTGTCCCCTCAGGGCCCAGCAGGGGCTACCGAATGATCCTGCCCCAGAGGGCCAGGGAACTGCTTCAGCCTGGCAGGTGCCAGGACCACGTGCCAAAGGGCAGCGGCCACCTCTGTCAGTTTCCAGAGGAGGAACCTGAAGCAGGCATGGACAGCCCTGCAGACATGGGGTGACACCTCCAGGGGAGACGCTCTGCTCTCCCTCTTCCTCCTCCCTTTCTGGAATGTTCCATGCTGGGGCCCAGTGGGATGGAGCCCGATGCTCCCTCGCCATGACAGGCACTACAGAGTCCTGTGGTCAGCAGAGATGAAGCCCCAAAGCCTAGGCCAGCTCCCCTCGAGGCAGGCCTTGCGCCTGAGGCACAGAAAACCCTCCGCATCAGCCATGGCTCTAAGGACAACCGTGGCCTGTGCCCGGAAGGTACGACTCTCCCAAGGGCAGCAAGCCCTGGGCAGGCGGGGGCACAAAGCCCAGCAGGGCAAGGTCGCAGGGCAGACCTCACTGACCAAAGTCTCCCTGCTGGGCAGCTCTCAGGCCAAGAACCCAGGTCTTGCCTCCTGCTAGAGCTGATCCCTGGCCCTTCGGGGAGAGAGGGGCACACGGTGGGCAGCAGGGGCCCAGGGAAGGGACTGACACACCTCAGGACCCCCAGAGGCCCTGCCCTGGCCTGTGAACCCCAAGTCTGGCTCTCAGTGGGCGCTGGGCCCCCGAGCCTTGCACCCAGGCCTGCCTGCCCACGGCGCGGGCCGGCACCATCCGAGCCCAGTCCTCTCTCCTTTATGTTTGTTCTGGAGCCCGAGCCTCAGCTGGTCTGCATCCTCTTTGAGATAAAAATCAAAAGCGAATCTTAAAAGCCATCTCAAAACCACAGCATGGCTGGAACTGAGTAAGAATGAAGGCTGGCGTTTCCTCCAGGAACTTCCTGCTCGGCCCAGAGGCCCTGAGTCAGCAGCACCTCCCCCAGGGCCCAGCAGGAGTCCTGCCCTGGGCAGTGGCCAGGACGCACAGCAGCCAGTGTGCAATGTGGGCCCATCGTTCAGTGGTGTCCCCTCAAAAGCACACCTGCCCGAACATCAGACTGTGACCTTCTGGAAACAGGGCTCTTGCTAGTGTGAACAACATGGGACTGAGGCGTCGTCTTGGGGACAGAGGAGGGGCCTCTCTAGCAGGAGCAGGGCCAGTCTCTGCCTCTGTGGGACTTGGTGCCTCTGTGGGACTTGGTGACATGTCTCAGGGCACTCCTGCCCTCACCCTCCCTGTGTCTCCAAGGTGAACCCAGGCTGCCGTCCTTGGTGGAGACTGCAGCCTGGACACTCACGTTCTCGGGAGCCCCCACTCAGGCAGCATCTGCATGTGGCAGGGAGCTTTGTGGCTGATGTTCATGTGGTTTTAAAATTTATTTTTGGTGGTACTGGGGATTGAACTCAAGGGCACTCGACCACTGAGCACATCCCCAGCCCTATTTTGTGTTTTATGTAGAGACAGGGTCTCACTGAGTTGCTTAGCGCCTCGCCATTGCTGAGGCTGGCTTTGCACTCGCGATTCTCCTGTCTCAGCCTCCCTGAGTGCTGGGATTACAGGCGTGCGCCACTGCGCCTGGCTTGGACTCAGGGTCTTGCATCTGCTAAGCAAGTGCTCTACCACTGAGCCACACCCCTAGCCCTCTTTATGCTTTGAGACAGGGTCTCACTAAGTTGCTGAGGCTGGCCTTAAATTCATGATCCTCCAGCCTCAGCCTCTGGAGTCACTGAAGTAGCAGCATGGCCTGTTGGCAGGGAGGAACACCATCCAGCCCAGCCAGGGAGGCGCAGACACCAGCAGAGCAGAGGAGCCCGGGGAGCACAGTGCTGGGGAGAGCCAGGCGCAGGCCACAGTCCCCGACTCCACATGTCCAACAGGGCATGCGCACCTGGGCGTGGGAGCGTCCCTCACAGGGATGAGCCTCCCTCTGGGGGATGGGCGTGTGGGGCTGATGGGTGGGCGCACAGGGCTGCACACCACCTGCTTTGACGTGGTTAATGTCATGCGAATGTCACCGCAGTGGCAGTGAAGGGCACAGCCAGGAAGTCTCCGCCTGCTCTGAGAGGCACCCTGCGGAGATCAGACGGACGGCCTCTCATCCCGCTCCCCCAGCAGCACCCCTGAGCCTGAGCCCCCGCAGCGCCAGCCTTTGATTCCTCCAGTCCCTGCAGGGACCCGGACAGACACCAGCATTTAAGCAGCAGGAAATGAACCCCAACCCGTGTCCCGTGTCCCCCCTGCCACGGAGCCCCCTGCCAACTCGCTCCCGCACGCCTGAGTGAGAAGCCATCAGCGCCTGCTGCACTTCCAGCATCCCCTCGACCCAGTCCCCAAAACAGGCCAAGGATCTTGGCAATGTCATTTTAAAATGCACCCTGAGCGGGGCGCGGTGGCCACGCCTGTCATCCCAGCACTTAGGGAGGCTGAGACAGGAGGATCGCGAGTTCAAAGCCAGCCTCAGCAATGGCGAGGTGCTAAGCAACTCAGTGAGACCCTGTCTCTACATAAAACACAAAATAGGGCTGGGGATGTGGCTCAGTGGTCGAGGGACCCGAGTTCAATCCCTGGGACCAAAAATAAACAAAAAAACGCACCCTGGGGCCCACGAAGCCATCCATCCCTGGCACCGGCTGAGGCACCTCAGCTTAGGGGTATGGTTCAGTGGAGTTTGGGGTTCCCATGCCAAGACCACGCGGCAGGAAGGACGGGCTCTGGGAAAGGGGGGTGCGAGGCACCCTAGGAAGGTCAGCTGGTCCACACCAGGTCCTGGCACCGTGGGGCAGCCTTGGCACCTGGACAGTCCTGCCATCCACAGCAGCAAGACGAGAGCCCTGCGGAGCGAGCGCTGCGTGTGGCTGAGCTGGGACCCGCTGGGCGAGCCGCATGGGACTCAGCTTACAGGAGTGACCTCCTTCTCCTTTGATGCCCCGCAAGCAGGACCTGCTGCCCCACCCCAGCTAAACACGGGTCTGGGCCCCACGTGGGCCACATCGCCACCCCCGGGAGCGAGGGAGCCTCGCCTGCCTCAGTCTGCACAGCAGCCTCTAGGTGCCCCTGGGGGCAGAGCCTTGACCCTGCCTCCCTGGGGGACGGAGCAGGCAGGCCAGATCAGGAGTCCACTCAGTCCCTCCTCCGGCAGCCCATTTCACAGGCTCAGTGTCGTAAGGCCACCCATCACCCCGTAGAGGTTGCTCCCTGGGCAGGGGCCGGGCCAGGGGTCAGAGAGCGCGGCTGGGGGCGCAAGTTCACCTGCTCCCAACAGTGAACTCCAACTCACTCCTGGCCAGGTGAAGGGCCCTTGTGGAAGTCCAGCCCAGCGGCCATCCAGGGTCCCTGGGCTCTGCCAGGAAGACTACCGGCCAAACTCATGGTCAGTGCCACCCACCCCAGATCCCCGAGACCCTCGCCCTATCAGGAAACCATCCTTGAAAGTAAGGCCACGGTCAGGAGCCTGGCCAGCGGGCCTTGCACCCGCCAGTCTCAGCAAGCTGCCCACAAGTGCCCATGCAGGCCATGAGGCTGACCCTGCCCAGCTTAGCTAACCGAAACCAGGCAGCTCTTCCAGGGGACGCCAGGCCACTGCAGAGATGGTCCAGGGACATTGTTGGACGCGAGGGCCAGGCGGACACAGCTCAGCCTGTCTTGGCACAAGGAAAGCAGTGGCAGCCAGGCCCCAGGAGGCATCTTGGTGACAGATCCTCTGCGGGGCCAGGCCAGACCTGAGGGCGCAAGGTGGGGCCATCTTGGCTCCGTCTGGGGACAGCGTCCACGAGAGGCTGGCCACCTCTCTGAGACTGGGGCAGCTGGAGGAGAACAAGTCCACCTGGTCCCAGAGATGCAAGGAGCCCCCGCCCACCCTCACGCCTGGACACGTCCGGTGCTCCTCCTTCCCGCACAGTGGACAGGAAGCTGGACACAGCACTGGCTCCACCTCCCGCCCGGCAGCCACCATCCACCTGCTCTGCAGGCTGCGCCATGGCTCTGGCAGTGGCCGTCCCAAACCAGGCTGCCGCGGCTAAATAGCACCCAACACACAGACTCACCGTGCTGCAGGTGGCCGTCCAGGACACCCGGCAAGGCCCCGGGTACGAGCGCATCTGCCCCCGGGGTGCCCTGACCCTCTGCTGGATGTGCCCAGGGCAGAGGTGTGCGCGGCTCCTCTTCTGTCCCTCAGGCACCACCTTTAGCACCTCAGCTAAACTCTATTAAAGGAAGAAACCAGTGGGCGTGATGGCCACACCTGTAATCCCAGGGGCTGAGGAGGCTGAGGCAGGAGGATCATTAAAGCCAGCCTCAGCAAATTAGTGAGGCCCTAAGCAACTCAGCAAAACCCTGTTGCTAAATGAAACATAAAAACAGCTGGGGATGTGGCTCAGTGGTTAAGCACCCTTGGGTTCAATCCCAGATATTTAAAAAAATGAGGAAGAAATGAAGCCTTTAGGGCTGGTAAGGTGGTGGGATTGCCACATCTGCCAAAGGTCAGTCCTCGGGACAGCCATGGACCTGGGTGGACCACTGCAGTCAGCACCAGTTAGCCAGTCGACAGGCCTGCCCTTCAGGGTTGGGGCCCCAGGGAACTGCCTGCACACAACCACAGCAGGGACCCCAAAAGGCCTGCCCCGCAGCTGGGGTGCAGCTCGGGACAGGGGCTTGCCCTGCAGGAACGAGGCCTGGGCTCCAGGTACCGCACTGCAGGGCCGTTCCCACCGAGGCTGCTCCCCCAGACCCCCGCCTCCCGCCTCACACAGGCGGAGTTTCTGCCCGCAGGCGGGGACGCAGCCCCCAGTCCACAGCCGGCCACATGCAGCCCCCACACCAGGCCTTCGTCCCTCGGCGTGGCCGAGCAGCAGCTCGCGTACAGATGGACACTCGCCCAGGCCGCTCCCGTTGGTGGACGCTCTGTGGGGCTCGGGGCTGTTACTCGAGTACTGGGGACCAAGCCCAGGGCCTTGCCATGCTAGGCAGGCACTGAGCCACACTCGGGGCCCAGCCCCCTTCCACTGGGTCTTACAAGCATGTCACACACACGTGGAGTGGGTCGGGGCAGAGAGCATGGGGTCCTCGCCCCCGAGTCTGGCCCAGTGAGGGAGCCTCTGTGATGGAGGCGGCTGTAGGGGGGGATTCCATGTATGGTGACCGAGACCTGCAAATCAAATGGACAAAAGACATTCACAGAATAAAGAGCTTCATCACAAGTATGCGGGAGAACGAGCTAAACTAGAAACTCTTGCCCCTAAGTGACAGGGAGAAGCTTCCGGTGGGAAGAAATGAAGGTGGCCGCAGGAAGCACAAATGGCCTTGCGCAGCCCGTGGGGATGAGCAGGCTGGCCAGCAGGGGTGCCCCAGACGGTGAGGGAACATAGTGGTTGAGGCCTCTGCAGAGGCCAGGAAGAGACCTGAACCCAGGACAGGGCCTGGCCAGAGACCAGGGAGCCCTCATAGAGACAGGCTCTGCTGCCAGTGAGGCCCGCCCTGGAGGGCTGCAGGACACCTCACCCTGACGCTTACCAGGCTGGAGACTGGCCAGCCACCGTGTCCTCTGCACCCGTGTCCAAGGCCTGCGGACACAGTCACAGCTGAGTCCACAGAAGGGACAGCCTTCGCAGCACCAGACAGCACAAGCACCTTCCAACCTGACCGTCAGCCTGGAGGGTCTGGGGAGGGCGGAGGGGGCCAGGTGTGCAGGCTCAGGCCCAGGCCTGGAATAGTGTCAGCCGGAGTCGCCCAGAGAGGCCTCCGCACAGCTGGGATTCCCCCCGCACCAAAGCCTGGAAGCGGTGGAGGAGACACAGCCCAAGGCACGGGCGACAGAGGGAGGCCAGGGCTGCAGGGGCCCTGGGCACGTTCCCAAAGCCACTGAGCACATGAGTGTGAAGGCTCCAAACAGGAGCTCGTACAGAAAAGCTCAAGCTGGGCGGCAGCCACGCCTGTAATCCCAGCAACCCAGAGGCTGAGGCAGGAGGGTGGCAAGTCCAGGGCCAGGCTGGGCAGCGTGGGGACTATCTCAAGACTTAAAGAAAAATAAACAGGGCAGGGGACGAAGCTCGGTGGTAAAGCACCCTGGGTTCAGTCGCTGGTACCGCAAAAAATAAGTGAAATAAAAAATGTAAAAATAAATAATCCAAATTCCCAATGTTTCAGAAATAAAATAAGATCAAGAAACAATAACAGCGAATGACCCGGGGATAAAGACAAAGACCCAGTTTGCTCTGAGGCAAGAGAAGAAGAAATGGAAGTAACCACGGAAAATGAGGGCCAATTCCACAGAAATGCGTCTGAAAGCCAGCATCAGCTACTTCCTAGGAAGGCAGATGGTTGGAATGGCCCCAGGAAGCGGGCACACAGGTGGACAACAGGAGATGGGACAGGTGGGGCTGGCCCCTGGGGGCCACCCACTCGAGCTGGGGCCCGAGGCCTCGGACCACCCACGGCAGCCCACAGGCTGCTCCTGCGGCAGGGCTCACACACACGGGGCCCACCTGGGCCGTTTCCTTCAATTTCTCTGATTTTTTTTTTCTGCTCGCACTGGGGAAGGGGCCCAGGGACCCTCTACTACTGAGTTTCACACCAAGCCCCCCTGCCTCGTTTTTTTTTTTTTTTTTTAATATTTTGTTTAGTTGTAGATGGACACAATATCTTTATTTATTTTATGTGGTGCTGAGGATCGAACCCAGTGCCTCACACATGCGAGGCAAGCGCTCAACTGCTGAGCCATAACCCTAGCCCCCCCACCCCGTTTTTTAACAGCATCTCTGTACGTCGCCCAGGCTGGCCTAGAACCCGCAATCCCCCTGCCTCCGAGTCCCTGGTGAGTGCCAGGCAATCCCTGATTTTTATGTGCAATAAAGGAACTGTCAGAAAGAAGCCCGAGCTCCAGGACCCGACAGTGGTCACTGTGAGGCCAGCGCGTGCTGAAGGTCCACCAGGACGCACACCAACACCACGCACACACAGGCGGGTTCAGGAGGGGACCGTGCTCGCTCGTCCTGGAGTTCTGCGTGGCCCTGGGGGCACGGGTGAGGGAACAGGGTCTCGGGGGTTGTCCCTCAGAGTCACACAAACCTATAAGGACCTCAGTAACAACTCCAATTGGAAAACACAAAGAGGAGGGCCAAACTAGCTGGCTGTGAATTAAGCCAGAGGCCAGCTGCACCCTGAGGTGGGCGTGTCGGCCACAGGCCAGGCCCACACCTCGCACTGCCGAGGACCCAGGGCGTGCGTCCCCTGGCCAGCTGGCCATGCAAGGGCCGAGGGAGCGCTGCCTTCCAGGGCACAGCACTGAGCACCTGACCCAGGGGATGCCAGTTCTGCAGTGGGTAGTCGCAAATGGCCCCCTGGCCCCTGGCCCAGAGCAAAGGGACACCGCAGCCTGCTGGGCAGCCTCCCCACCCCTCCCAGTGCCCACTCTGTCTATGGAGCCCCACACGCCTGCATCTCCCTCAGCCTTCTCTGGTGGACAGGGCACCCACAGGCGATGGGCCTCTCGAGCCCTGGACCTTCTAGGAAGCCATGGCCAGCTCGCCTCAGGACCGTTTCCTCACTGAGGACAGGGCACGAGGCCACAGCACAAGCTGCTGACGTGAGGTGACAGGAGTCCTAGGTGCAGGGGGGACGCTGGGTCACCTGTGGGGCATCTCAGGCAATGCAGCCCCCAGAGCAGGGCACGACGGGTGTGCAGGAGCTGCACAGCCCCGGCCTGCCTGAGAGCCATAGAAGGTGTGTGTGCGCATGTGCCTGCATGGGGACGAGGTCCAACCCGGCCTTGCCAGGGCCACGCTTGGGCTTTCCCCTGCACCGGCGCCATCTTCCTGGACTTGGAGGCTGAGGGTCTCGCCTGGAGGTGCATGTGGTCAGCCCTGCAGGTGGCCGGCTTGCCTGCGGTTGCCTCTGGAGCCTCTGGAGACGATGCCATTGTGACCACAGCCTGGGCCTCGCCTCCACAAGATGGAGGGTAGGGGTCTCACTCCCAGAAGGACTGCAGTTGTAGAGCGGATCCCCAAGCCTGCCTCTGCCCCGGAACCACAGGACACAGTCCGTGGCGGACCTCAGTCTTCGAGCACAGGAAACCACCTCCACGGCTCCAGGTGAGCACCTGGCTGCCGCCCAGGACCATGCTTCCCAGGCTGGTCCAGAGACCCCCAGGGCCAAGAGCGGGTGGCTTCCTGTTCACAAGAGTGTTGTGGAATGTTCTAGAGGCACAGCTGATGTTCTGTGGATGCAGACGCAAATGCGAGAACCCATCAGCTGCCCACGAGGACGTCTGCAGAAAAGGAAGCCTCACTTCTGGCCGGGCCGGCACAGGGAGCTGTCCTGAGCAGGGCACGGCGGGTGTGCAGGAGATGGTTCCCACACCGCGGGCTTGTTGCTACTTTCAAAACCTCCCTTTTCCTGAGCAACTGAATTCCACAGAGATCACCCACATACGCAGGAGCAGAAAAACTTAGGAGTGTGAAGGGCCCCTGAGACCAGAGTCCCAGAGCCAGGCCTGGGCACTGAGCCCGCAGAACCCCAGATTCCACGGCCTGTTGCTCCACCTAGTGGCGACAGTGAGGGCAGCAGGCAGAGGTCCTGCACCACCCAGAGGGAGAGACACCAGCCCAGGGCGCACGGACCCTGGGCCCAGCCACTGCTGCTCAGGCAACTCCCAAGCCCTGCAGGCACCCTGGGCTGCTCATCTGCCAGAGTGGGGCCGCCTTCCCTGCCTTCACCAACCAGATGCCAAAGCAGCCCCTGCAGTGGCCACGGTGTCCCCAGGCTGCCCAGAGACCCCTGGGATAGAACTGCCCCTCTAAGAGCTGCTGTTTCTGTGGTGGGACCTGGATGCCTTCGTTTCTCAGCTTGGGACACTTCCAGCTTTGTGCCTCTTCAGGAGTCGCTGTGCATCCTTGGTGGATCCAATGGGGACCCTGGAGTGGGTTTGATCCTGTTCGTCCTGGGCACTAGGGATCAAACCCAGGGTGCTCTACCTGAGCCACATCCCCAACCTGTTCCCACACACCTATAACATTTTTTTTTTTTTGAGACAGGACCTTACTGAGTGGCCCAGGCTGGCTTTGAACCTGCAAGCCTCCTGCCTCGTGTCTGGAGTGGCTGGGATCACAGGTGTGCAGCACCATGCTGGCTCCTCAGCGGCTTTCAGGATCAGCTCTCAGCTCTCTCCTCACATCTCTTCACCTGTGCAGCCTCTTCCCCGTGTCCCCAACCCCACCCGGCACCCTCACCATGTCCCCTGTACGTGGCCCACCGCATCCTGAGGGCCATCTCAGCTCTGTGTTCAGGCTCACACATCCTCCACCCGTCCTAAGGGGGACATAGAAAGGCTTAGGCAGCCAGGGCAAGAGGCGGTAGGGGACAGGGCCAGAACAAAGGAGCAGGAGAGGGTCTCCTGCTGACGTCCTCTCCCCGCTTGATCATGGACACAAGTGGGGGACCCAATCAGACAGACTCATCCTCATGCTCCTGGAAGGGAGATCCGATAGAAACTCTGAAACAGACACGGCGACAGAGGTGGCACCCATCAGTAACAGTGAGAAGAGTGTGGGCTGGAGGAGATGAGGAAAGGAAACTCCGGAGGCCATAAAAAGAACAGGCGAAAACCCCACTGGATTCCCAGCTCTGGGGCTCCCTCACTTTGGAGAAGTCTGCCTCTGTGTCTGTGGCTGTTCAATAAACCAGCTGCTCACTTGCCACCTGTGTCCGCTTCAATTCTTTGCTGAACAGAGACAACAAACCCAGAGCCCCTAGACAGTAACGATCCGTGGGGTTTTTATTTCCATAACGGTATTTCTCGTGTAAAGATTCCTCCTTGTTCCTCTGGCTCCTGTGCCTGTTCTTGCTGTGTGGATGCTCTTCCCTCTATTGTCTCCTTGGGAATGTTGAACGTAGGTGTTTCGAAGTCCCTTCCGCTGTTTCTCTGCGGGCGCTGTGAACCCTCGGGTGTTCCCTGGGCTCTCCGCCTACGTAGGGACCTAACTGGTCATTCCTTTCTGCACCTGCCCAGGGCCGGGAAGGGCTAGGGATCCCAGGTGGGTTTTTGACCACTGTCTGAGTGACCTGAAAATGTGAACGGGCTCTTCCAAACACCGTCTTGGTCCGAGATGTTTGCACTGGGACGCTTCCTGGTAAAGTGACAAAGTGACAACACATTCATCCCACGGCTCTGAACTGGCTTTTATTTTCCGTTCCAGCATCGAGCGCACCCTGCTCCCCAGAGCATGCGACGAGCTGTGCAGGGGACAGGCTTAGGGACAAGGGCCGAGGAAGCGGAAGCGACCCAAAGCAGACGGGGCGGTTCCAGGCTTCCCGGAACTAAAGTGGCGCGCCACGGCCCCCTGCGCGGGGACGCCGACGGGGACCAGGCCCCGGGCATGCTCCGGCCGCCCCAGGGGCCTACACCGTTCCCAGTCTCCGCGGCACTTCGCACTCCTCAGGTTGCGGGAACCAACGACCGAGCCACAGCACTCGCTAAGCCAAAGGCGACCCGCCTCGCGACCGGTGCCCGACTCCAACATGGCCGCCCTGCCCACGACCGCGCCGCTGCCCGGCTCCAAAGTGGCTGTCAAGCCACACCCCTTCCGCTCAGAGCCGGAAATTGTCTCTCAGGGCGGGAGTAACGATGCTCGAGGTGTGCGACCCTAGCCGGCGGTGTGGCAGGGTTTGCCCTCCGGCCCGGGGCGTTTGCGAGCAGGGCCCGGCCTCGTCCCTGAGCCTCGCGTCTTCGGGGTCCGAGTCGGCATCTTACGAGCCCCCAGGGCCCGGGAACCCCCGCGTGCCGCCGGCCCGGGCCCGACCTGCCCCGTGGGATCCTGGGGTCCTGTGCTGACCTCTGGTGCTCCAGGCTTGGGCCCGTCCCATGGGACCTTCGGGCTCCATATGCTGACTTCATGCACCACAGCCCTGCCCTTGATGGCTTCCTGAGGCCCGGTCCCGGGTACCACTCAGGGCTCTAAAGCCTGCAGCAGGTGGTGGGTCACCATGGACCACCTCCTTCTGCAGGGTGGTCACCCAGCCCACACACCCCGGGCTGCACTCCACTGACCAGCTGAGCACCTGTTCTCCACGGATGTGTCAGAGCTCAGACTCCTGAGTGTGTTCTACTGGCTAGCCCCGGGCACAGGAGCCGCAAGGCCCAGCCTGGAGTATGCAGTCCAGGGAAAGTGAGGCAGGGGTCCTGGGGTGCCCTGGAAAAACCCTGGAAGACTGGCCAAGGAGAGTGGGTGCTGGTGAGCAGAGCCCTCTGAGGTGGCTATGCCACCCAGGAGGAGGGGGAGGCTGGCCTCCTGGCTGCACCCAGGACCCTGGAGGAAGGGAGGCGAGGAAGTGGCCTCTCTGTCCCCTCAGCCTTGCTCAGGGTTACATGGCACCCGGAGAGGATGCTGATGCTCAGTGGGTTCTTCTAGGCACCCCTTTGACTTCTGGTATATGTAACGGGCCCCTTCATGTTTGGGAAAGGGTTATCTGTCAAGTGAGCGTTCCTCAGGTCACCCAGTAGTAGGGACGTGGGGTCCCAGGGTGGGACTTTCCTCACCCACAGCATGCATGTGGACACCAAACCCAAGCCATGAAAAAGTCCAGGTGGCTTCTATACGAGTGCCTTGTCTCTGGCCCTGGGAGTGGGTGATGAGCTTCATGCTGGTCTGCTGGGGCATTTGGTCACAGCCACACAGCAAGATGAAGGAAAGACAACCCTCATGATCCTGTAGCGTCTGTCCACCTCTCAGCATGAACCTTGTAGCGAAAGACCAAGGAATGAGTGGAGTATTCTCTGAGAACTTCTGTTGTCAGAGCCAGGGTTAAGCTGGAGGTCGCCAGACAGGATTAGTTTCCCATCAAGGTGAAGTTCTTGGGTCTTGTCTGCCCTGCTGCCCGGCAGTCTTGGGCAGCAGCTGTCTTGGGCAACATTCGTGTCCCAGAGCTTGCTGCTTGAGCTCCTTGGCCCAGAGCTGTTCTGGCAGGCTGCAGCACACCCTCCCCTCCGTCTCCTGGGGTCCCTGCAGGGCACCAGACAGGTCCTTTGCCTTCCTTGGGGTTCCACATATTCCACCCTCTGCCCACCCCTTGCTGCCCTCCAACCTTGCCTTTGGGGTGAGGTTGTGCCCACTGCCCAGGCATCAGGGAAGGTGCAGAACAGTGACAGCCTGGGGTCACGGCTCTTTCCCTCCTCTTCTAGGAAGCCTGTGGGCGCTGGGGCTGTTTCTGTGTGCTCTCCTCCAGGGTGAGACCCATGTGCTGTGTGAGGCAATGAGGCCACTCAGAAGTTGGGACACCAGAGGTGAGTCCCACCGCTGGCCCCAGGCCTGGGTGTCCCAAGTGGGGCCTGCTAAGAGGCTTGGGGGCAGGGCAGTCTTCCTGGTCCAAGGACAGACTGACAGCTGTCTCCACAGCCCCTACCGGGCACACCCACGCTCACCAGGCTCTGGGGACACTGTGCATGTGAATCCTCAGTGGTCCACTGTAGGTCTAGACTGGGGGAGCATCTGTGAGCAGATCCCCACTCTGAGGAAACTAGTGCCGGCAAGGCCTGTGGAACTCAACCCAGGAGCGCAGGGCCACACCCGGGACAACAGCACATATTGGCCCAGCTGGGTGTGTCTCAGGGTACACACTGGGTGCTGGGACCCATCCCTGGCTTGGGCTTAAGCAGTGCTGACCTGATTAGAAGGGACCCACATGGCAGGAACTGCCTGCGAGTGCCAGAATGTTCTGGACATGACGGGATGGAGGGATCCTGGCCTGAGTTCAGAGCCCAGACGCACAGGCCAGGATGTGAACCCGCCCAGGACTGCTTCCTGAGTTGCTGTGGCACATTGGCCCGGTCCCTGGCAGGACCCACTCACAGGCCTGATGATCCACCAGGTTGGGGTGGGCAGGGGACTTTAGGCAGAGGACACAATGGCCCTCCTGGGGCCCTGGCCCCAGGGCAGGCATCAGGCACCCTGCAGACCCAGGAGGGGTAGGCAGCAGTGATTGCTCTGGGTTCCAACCTGGGCACCCAGCGTGCCCCTCAGCTGATGCTGGTGAGGCTCTGGGGAGGTGGGCCAGGCTGGAGGTCCTGCTTAGTGAAGGCGCTGGCAGGGTGAGACACTCTGGCCTTCTTGACCTTACTATCTCAGGGTGTGTCCTTCTCTGTGGGCCTCTGCTGAAACCAGAGCACCTTGTTAAGAGCTGTTCAAAGTGCTGTCTGGAAGCTGCCCCGTGGCCCCAGGAGCACGTGGGAATGCTGCCCACAGCCGAAGTCTTGGTGGGTCAGGGCTCAGACCGCCCGTGGTCAGCCATCAGTAACAAACGACTGGCTCGCCTCCTGGCCCCTCGCGACTGGGCTGCTCACGCCTGTGTCTGGAAGCCTGGCTTGTCGGTGCTGTTGGCTCCCCTGTGCCCTGGCCACATGCCCGTCCTTCCCTCTGAGACTCGCAGGTACCCAGGTCTGGGGACCAGCCATGCAGCTAGAGAGGGTGAGCACGCAGGATGGGTGGCCACTGCCTCTGGGGACACTGACTGGTTCCGGGGCAGGAGCTGCTGTCTCCAGCCATGTGGTACAGGTTTTGCCCTTATGATTCTCATGCCTCCTACCCACTTGGGGTGGGATGGTGGCTTTGCAGGCTCGTCGAGAATGGACACCTGGCTTTCAGCACCCCCCAGGCTCTTCACAACCACCAAGTTACAAAGGACCACTGTCCCCTGCTCAGAGTGTCATGGACAAGAGCTGTGTACTTGTGGCTCCCTTGGAATTAACTGATGTGGGCTTTGCACCTGATCAGTCTAAATTTTGGCACAGGGGATTGAACTCAGGAGCACTTGACCCCTGAGCCACCTCCCCAGCCCTATTTTGTGTTTTATGTAGAGACAGGGTCTCACTGAGTTGCTTAGTGCCTCACCATTGCTGAGGGTGGCTTTGAACTCGCTTGAATTGAGAGTTCAAAGCCAGTCTCAACTCCCAAAGTGCTGGGATTACAGGTGTGTGCCACTGCACCCAGCTTAAATTACTTTTTTTTTTTTTTTTTTTTTTTTTTTTGGTACTGGGGATTGAACTTAGGGGCACTCGACCACTGAGCCACATCCCCAGCCCTATTTTGTGTTTTATGTAGAGACAGGGTCTCACTGAGTTGCTTAGCGCCTCGCCATTGCTGAGGCTGGCTTTGAACTCGCAATTCTCCTGTCTCAGCCTCCCTAAGTGCTGGGATTACAGGCTTGAGCCACCGCGCCCGGCTTAAATTACTTTTGAAAATCATTTTTACTGAGACAGGAGAGTTGCAAGTTCA
>CM053415.1:34749486-34799500 GCA_028644305.1 Xerus rutilus
GTGGTCAAGTATCCCTGAATTCAACCACCGGTGCCAAAAAAAAAAAGAGAAACGAAAATCATTTTCAAACTTTCTAAGTATGAAAACTATCTAGTTTTTCTGAACTCTGTTTAACTTGTTAAACAGTTTTCTTTGACATCGTCCTCATTTTGGTTGTAAGGATGGGAATGAAGTCAGCATGTCCCCAGCTCAGGCTGGGCCTCTGTCCCAGAGTTTCCAAGAAAGCCCTTCACAGACCCCACCGTCCTGTAGGGCCACAAGCTTCCCGGCTCTTGTGGAGACCCCTGGACACACGTGGGTGGTGGGCTGAGGGCCCTCCGCCTTCCTGGATAACTGGCAGGGCTGAGGCTGGGGTCCAGGCTATCTCCTCCCCACACAGAGCTTCCAGCAGCCTTGTTGGGATCAAAATGTTGCCTCTCCTGCAAAGCCTGCCCTGTCACCTCCTTGGGACACCCAGACAAAAGGGCCAGCAGAGCCTGCCCGGAGCCCCATGGGCTGCGTCCAGGGAACCTGCTCTCCAGCCAGCACACCCCTCCTCCTTTGCTTGGGGAGTCAGGCACCTTGATCAACTCTGGCCTGAGCCCTAGTCAGTGTAAGGGGATCCGGCTCTGTGTCCTCTGCAGGACCAGCTGGGCGTGGACAGGGTCTTGGTACCTATCTCAAGCCAGGCCCAGTCACATGCCCCCTGACCCATGAAGAGTCAGCAGAAGGAGCCCGAGTGCTCATCAGTGGCCCAGTTAGTGGCCCAGTTTCCTGAAGGAGCCCCTGGGATGGAAGCGCAGTACCAGTCAGCAGGAGGGCTGGCACTGCTTCCCGAACGTCCTCCCTCCCTGCAAGAACTGCTGAAGCAGGTTACAGCCATGGCCGGGAGCTTCGGGGCGCGGAGTCCAGACTTGCCGGGGCCTTCTGGCCACTGCAATCTGATGATCCCGGCCTGTACACGTAGGAAGGGCTTCCAGGGCCAGCCTGAGCAGCAAGGTGCAAAGGGGGCTCGGGTGCCGTCAGGCAGGACGGGGCCTCTCAGGTTCACGAGCAGGTGACATCTCGAGGTGCTGCCCACAGAGCAGAGGCCAGGCACCTGCCTGGATGAGCACAACTAGTGGTGCACTTGGTGGTGGAGGGGACTGGACTCCCCAGAGGCTGGAAACACTACAGAAGCAGCAAGAGGTGGGCCCAGAAGCAGAGCAGAGGGCCTCTTCCCTCCCCACCCTGTGGTGGCAGAATAGTCAGCTCCTCTTGGGGACTTAGGCAGTTGGGCACTCATGGGGCTTGGACCTGGCAGCCTGGGGCTCTGTGCTGACTCCAGGCCCCCCCTCTGGTCAATGTAAATTGCATAGGAGTGGAATCTTGGCTTAGTGCCAAGACCTGCCTGAGCCCTGCACGTCCCCACTAGGGCCCAGGCTGCAAACACTGCTGCCTCCAGTGACTAGAGGGCATCCCCTGGTGCTCTGGCAGGTCCCCGCTCATCCTGCCTTGTCCTGGAGCCTCTGAGATGGCTCCCCTTCCCCCAGGACCATCTGCTCTCTTGTGCTCAGCCACAAGGACAGCCCAAGGCAGCCTACAACGGAGACCCTCCCACAGCCTCTGTTGGGACACATGCCCAGTCACTGCACACAAGAGGCAGGGAAGGGGTAAGCACTGGCCCCAGGGCCCTGGGGACGCAAGCATCCCCCACCCTGCCAGGAGGGACACCATCTGCCCTGAGAGGCCTGGCGCCCTTGGCTTTAAGCTCCCTGCCCTCCTAAACCCATAGTAAAAATAATCCCTCGCTCCCTGGCATGCCCCAGTTCCAGACGCAGCTGGATCTGGCACAGCTGCGGTAGACGTGAGTCGGGGCTGGGAGGCGCAGTGGCTTCACAAAGCACAGCAGTGAAGGCTGCCCACCAGCTCAGGGAGCCCCAGAGGACAGGGCACTCCTGTCCACCACCCACCCTGCAGGGTTCTACACTCTCCTGGGGAGGTTGGGCTGTAGGGCCCCAGGACTTCCCCTGCGACATCACGGACCCTGCTGCTGTCTACAGGCCTCCAGCCCAGGGAGTCCAGGAGCACCTGCCAAGTGCCAGATCCAAGCCTCCCCCAGGCCTAGCCTCTACAGGGACTGAGTTTGGGGAGCCTGGTCCTGCCCCCTCTGGGGCTGCTGTTGCTGCCTGGGGGCCCCTGCCCAGGACACAGCCTGTTCTGTGCGTCACCCAAGGGCTCCCAGGGGCACCTGGGCAGAGAGGATGTCAGAAAAGAAGTCTGAGGAAATGGGAGGTGGCCTCCGCCCGGCAGGTGGAGGGCAGGGCCAGTCCAGTGTCTAGTTCAGCGCCGTCACAGGGCCTTTGAGGAGCAAAGGAGAGGACTAGCAGGCATGGATCCCCAAGGGCTCGTGGGCAACGAAGGAATCCTCTTGCCCCAAACCCCCACAGACCTCCCAGTCCCAGCTGAGCACCTGGGCTGCTCACCACCCAGGCCAGCAGGTCCATAGCACTTTGGAGGTGGGCATGGTGCAGGGACCTCTGGCCATTCTCAGCTCAGGGCAGACTGGAGTGGCTATGTGCCCTGGCCCTTGGGAATGGGGGCCACTGCCTTGGAAGGGGGAACAGGAGCCAGAGCAGAAGCAGCTCCACAGAGACCAGGCCCCTGGGAGGACGGGCTCACACCCTGGGCCTCCCGGCCTTGCAATCTCTCCATTATTAGTGGGCACTACTGAGGGCCACCTGCACCCAGTGGGCTGCAGAAACTGCAGAGGGTCCTGCCCAGTTCCTCTTGGCTGGGAGTACTGCGGCGTGGGAAGACCCTGATCAGGGGGCCTCTTGGGCTGGGGTACAGATTTGGCCAACCCAAAGCCCCAGTACTAGGACAAGGCATCCAGGAGACCACTTAACGCGGCTAAACTCTCAGACCAGCTCCAGAGCTGACCCCGAGACCAGGCCAGTCCCGCACAGCCCACGCTGTATGTCCCGCCCACTGGGGGAGGCCGAGCTCCTAGGGTCAGCCTGGCCCTGAGGAGGCGGTGCCAGGGCCCAGGTGGCAGGAGAAGGCGGGGCGCCAGCCAGCACTCTGCCAGCCTCGCAGCTCAGACTCACTCTGCACGAACATCATTTGGTCCTCGCTGCCACCTCGCCATAACTTGGTCCTGTCATCCATCATTTGCCCCTTGCTGTCACCTTACAAAGTAAGTCCAATGAACAGGTCTCTTGCACGGAGGGAAACCGAGGCCCCGGGACTCGCTTAGGTCCGTCCCCCGGGGCCGACCTCAACTCCTGGGGCCAGGACAGCTACCCAGCGGGCCAGCTGATGGAGTGACCCCAGCGCCGCACCGCGGAGCCGCGTCTGTCCTGCGCCGTGCGCGCCGCCCGCAGTGCCCGCGTGCGCCGCCGTGCGCCGCGACCGGGGGCGTCGCGGGGTGTGCGGGCGGCGGCCGGGCTCCGGCAGCGGCGGCAGGTAGGGCGGGTGCGGCGAGAGCATGCGCAGGGCAATGGGCCCCCAGCCCCGAGGGTCCCACGCGCGGCAAGGCGAGCATGCCCATGTGGCTGTCCGCGTGCCAGGCCGCGGGAGAAGAGCCCCGTGCGCCGGGGTGGGCCGCTGGAACTTGGGTCCTTAGAGAGGGCACCTGCACTCCCCCACCGATTCCCGGCTCATTCCCACTCCTGGGTGACCCTCTGGAGACCCCTCCTATCCCGACGCCTCGCAGCTGTGGCTTGGACCACCGCCAGGCCCTCAGCCCTTCCCTTGGCCGGGGTTAGCGCAGCGCCCTGGGACGGAGATTCTAACCAGGACCAATTCCTGTCTGAAACAGGCGCCCCCAAAGGCGGAGCCAGTCCACTTCCTAGGTGAAGGACGCCAGGGCTGAGGGTTGGGGAACTGAGAGGGCTCACTGGTGTCTTGGAGGCTGGGGGCCTGACCGGCAAAGGGCTGCTCACCCTCAGAGGCCACAACTGCCAGGTCTCCCAAGAGCTCCCAGCCTGCAGCTCCTCCTGGCAGGCTGGTAAGCTGTCAGTTCAGTGACTTGAGGGGTACTGTGGACACTGGCCCAGGGCTGTGAGAGGCCTGTTTCCCCGGACCCTCTGCACACACCCCACCCTACCCCACCCAAAATGCAAATCGCAGCCAAATCCACCGAGGCCCAGATCAATTTGCCCTGAGTGGGCTTTGCCATGCAAAGCAAGCACATGGCACAGGAGGGCCAGGGCACCCATCCTCCAGGGGTCCTCATCCCACCCCTCACAAGACGATCTTTGGGCCTGACCGAAGGGTAGAGGTGCTGGTTTGGGCACACCAGGGCCTGCCCTGCTGTTCCTGGGGGCAGGGAGGACAGTGCCCAGTCCTCTACTCAGCCAGGCCTGCTAAGTATGGGTCCAAGATTTAAGTGTTCAGCAGCTAATTAGCCCCAGTGGGCAGGGGGAGGCATGTGGGACCTTGTTAGTGGGGCCTCCTGGGACATCTCAGGCCCTGGCACTGGGTCTTGCCTCTGCAGCCCTGGGGAAGGGCAGGACTGGGCCCAGGCATGGCCAAGCCCCCTCCCTCCCCTTGTCCTGGGAATCCCAGGCCAGTGGGTGGGCAGCCCACAGCTGTTGCTTCCTCTCTGCCCTCCAGCCCCAGGCTGGCCACTTCCGAAGCCCCCGACGCCATGGAGGAGTGGGACGTGCCCCAGATGAAGAAGGAGGTGGAGAGCCTCAAGTACCAGCTGGCCTTCAAGAGGGAGATGTCCTCCAAGACCATCCCCGAGTGAGTCCCTCCTGCATGTGGCACCCCGTTTGCCTGCCTGGCCTCACTGTTCATTTGTGTGAGCCAGGACCAGGCCCTGGGGGTGGGCAGGTGCCACAGAAAGGCCTGCACTCACTCTACCCCCACCTGCAGGCTCCTCAAATGGATCGAGGATGGGATCCCCAAAGACCCCTTCCTGAACCCCGACCTGATGAAGAACAACCCCTGGGTGGAGAAGGGCAAGTGTGCCATCCTGTGAGCCCAGGCCCAACTGGGTGTGTGTCAGGTGTGACTTTATAAAGACTTCTCCACTGTCTGTGCTTTGTACATTCCCTGCGGGAGGTGAGCGCCGTGCCGGGGTCGCTGCACACTACAGCAGGTCCCGGATGTACAGGCTGCGCCGCACCGCGTTGGAGACGCCCTCATTGAAGCGGAACCAGACCTGGCTCCTGCCCACCGCCGTGCCCATGAGCCGCTCAGCTGTGTCCTTCTCGGAGGCTTCTGCCCCTGTGGGGATCACACAGTGGGTCCTGGGCCACTCCTGGCCCCTCACCCCCGCCCCGCCACCCCACACACCTGTGCTTGGGGCTGCAGCTCTCCTGACAACCACACGTCCGAAGAAGTCCCGCTCAGGCTGGCGAGGAAGAGGGGCTGTCAGGCTGGTGGGGCAGCTGGTGGGGCCTTGGGCACCTGAGCAAGGGCCCAGGGCTGGGAGACCCTTCCCAACCCATTACAGGCTTGCCAAAAGGGCTAGCAGCTGGACCCACAGGTGACTCCCTGGGACTGAGCCAGCAGAGGTTCCGCCCCTGCCCAGCAGCCCTGGCTCAACCACGGACCTGCTCCTCCAGGCCCGCTCCTCTCATGATGTGCTCCAGCCTCTGCTCATGGTTGCGGGGGGCAGGCTGCCTCGCCCCCTCACCCCCATTGCACCCCGGCAGGCCTTCCAGCCCTGGGGGACGCTGGTCCACCTGTAGGGAATGGAGTGATGAGGGCTGATGGTCAGGCCGAGACCGTGGACAGCATCCACGCCAGGGCCCACCTCACCCAGGCCCCACTCTGCCTGATGCTCCAGGACTGCTCACCTGGGAGCTGCGGCCAGCCCAGGCGGAAGCCTCTGCCCGCCGCATCTTCTCCACCTCGATCTCCCGGGCAATGAGCTGCTTGGCCTGGTAGGTGAGGGGCTTGCGGGCAGGCAGATCAGGGAAGCGGCAGACCTCCTCCACGTTCCTGCTTGGGTGCACAAAGCAGGACACGAAGGCACCACTCAGCAGGGCCAGGGCCAGTCTTCCACCTGGTCTACAACCCCAATGCCATTGCCCAAGAGCTGGTGTGGAACCAGGTCCAGGAGCTCCATATCCCAGCCTCAGGGCAGCCTGGCACTAACTGCCTTAGCCTGTTTCCTAAACTCTGAAGCGGGGGCGAGGTGCAGCCCACTAGGCTGCAGGGGGAGCAAAGACTACAGGCAGGACTGGTCATCATGCCTGTGCCTCGGGCCACTCTACTCCCAGGGAGCCCTGGGAAGCTGCAATCACACACAAGGCCACCCAGCATGGGGAGGTTCCAAAGGGTCACTCCTGTGGGACACTGAGGCTAGGGAAACTCAGTCCAAGGCACGGCTGACCCAGGGCAGGGCAGGGTCCCCACCTCAGTCACATCTGGGAGAGGCTGAGCTGGAGCTGGCCCGGGATGCCTCACCAAGACCATGCTGGCTCTGGTGCCTGAGCAGCAGCCCCGAGGCCTCCCCAGCCCTGTGCACCAGGGGACTCACGGCTCCAGCCTGTAGAGATACTGCCCATCGGGCATGCGCTCCTGGCGGTAGGTGAGGCTGTAGGCCAGCATGGTGCCCACGAGGCTGGACAGCTGCTGCTTCTCGCGTGCACTGTACAGTTGTGTGCTCACCTGGGAACAGGTGGGGAGGCTGAGCAGGCAGGGCTGCGCCAGCCAGGAGCACACCCTCCCCTTGGCACTCGGCACTCACGGGCCGCAGCCTGGGCGTGAGGATGTCAAGTAGCAGGCAGAGGGTGTCCAGGACAAGGGCCTGGGACGTGGCCTGGCTGCGGGTGACTGGTGCAATGCCTGCCACCAGCGTCTGGATCAGGTTCCTCATCTGGCTCATCCGGCTCTGGGCCTGGGGAGAGGATGAGCCAGGGCTGGGTCCTAGAATGTGCCAGGGCCAGACCCTTGACAGGGGCAGGCACAGGACACACCTCCTGCTGGCTGCTGGGGAAGGTGATCCGTGGCACATGGCTAGAGGCAAAGAGTACGTGGAAGGCTGCGGGCAGGAAGGGCAGGTAACGAAGAAGTTGGAAGCTCTGGCCATGGTGGGCAGCCCGCTCCAGCAGGTCATCAAAGGCCAGCCAGTCAAGGGCTATGCACACAGCACCCATGCTGGAGTCTCGAAGCCGCAGCCGCAGGAAGTTGTCAAACAGGCCCTACGGGAAGTGGGCAGCCTGAGTCCAGCAGCCCATGCCCATCCACCCACACCACAAGCACCACTCACAGGTTCCCACTCCACCTCCGGCCCATCCTGCAAAGTCCAGGGTGCAGGCAGAGATCAGCTACAGGGAGAGGCCACAGGGCCTGAGGGGTTCCACCTGGAGCTCACTTGCTTAAGAAAATCCTGAGAGGAGGGCAGGAACCACCCACCCACTGACTCTAGGGGCCCAGAGTCAACAGGGTCCAGCCCCAGCCCTGCCCATCAGAATCCAGGACACGGAGGCCCCGCTGGCGCCCAGGGAGTGCCACCCCTGCTGCCGCTCTGTGCCGTGTCTTTCTGCAGTGGCAGATGAGTCCCAGCTGCTAATCCAAAGCTGCTTAGAGCTGGGAGGCAGATTAGGCAGGGCTCCCTGGGGGACAGGGGTGCCTCTGCCGCCTGCTTAAGCCGAAATCTCACCCCTCCCTCCGTCCAGAACCCAGCCCTTCCCAGCCCCCAGGGACCCACCCCTTGGACGGCTCCCACAGTAGCCAGAGGGACCCCTCATCAGAAGCCCAGGTTCCCCGCCTCCCACAGAGGACTGAGGCCCCCCCATGCTCCCACGCCCCCCTCCTCACACAACACTGTCCACTCCCTTGCACAGGGAGAGCCTGGGGTCCTGCCCCCAGGACAGGTCTGCAGTGGAGGGCAGGTACCTGGACCACTTTGTCATGCTCGCCTGCCGAGGTGGTGATGCGCAGGAGGTGGTAGAACCGCTGGGAGGCCAGGGTGAGAGAGCCCGTGTCCCCATCACCAAGCAGGAGCGAGTGGGCTGGCAGGCTCGGGCCCTGGCCGACAAGTCGCCTGCAGGGGCAGCGGGTGCGGAGCTGGGAGGAATCGAGCTGCAAGCAGAGGCACCCAGCACACCCCAACAGCCTCGCAGCCGTCCAGTCTCCTGGGCAGTGTTCTGTCCCTGCTGGTCTAGGTCTGTGCCATGCTGCTTAGGGCTGCCCAGACCTCAGCTTCCATACCTGGGAAGGCCCTGCTCTGGACTTCCCTTTGGGGTGGGCAGTCCTCAGGGGACAATGAAAACCATGTCCCAGAGACTTAGGAGCTTCCCCTTCCCCAGGCCTCTTCCCTGTCCTCAAGACACTGACCAGGTCAGCATCCCCACTGGGCCCCAAACCTTGGTCAGGGCAGACATGACTGCTTCCTGTCCAACTGAGGCCTCATGGTCCTGCTCAGGTGGCAAAGCCAGGTGAGCCCAAACAGCTGCACCTGGAACCCAGCCACACCCTGAGGCACCCTCCCACTAGGGTGTCGAGGGGGCTTCTTGCCACTGGCCCTAAGCCACGGAGGCTGTGGAGACACAGGGAGAGGAAGGGAAACCAAGTTAGAGTCTCAAAGGCCTCCTGGCACGGAGTCTATCACTGAAGGTGGTGTTGGCTCACACACAGGGCCAGCATCCTCAGCGCTGAGCAGCATGGCCATCAAGCTGAGGCTGGCCAGCCACATACTGCCTACCTCTGGGCCCGGGGCAGCTGGAAGACCTCTTGCCACACGGAGAACAGCCCCTTGCGCTGGTCCTTGAGGCCAACATTAGTGGTCTGCACATCCCGCACACTCAGCTCCTGCCGGCCCTGCCCATGCAGGAACTGGACACAGGTGGCGGGTGAGCAGCAGCAACCTCCCCCACCCTGCCCCACCTGGGTGCCTGCCCACCTGCAAAGTGTTGATGCAGGCACGGATGTCGTTGTCTGTCTTCTCACAGAGCGCTGCCAGCGCACCAGGGTCGGACCGCATGCCCTGCCGCAGAGAAACCTGCAGGGAGGGTGCCGAGCGCTGGAGGCTGGACCCCACACCCTGCCAGGGAGACCTACAGTGCTGGGTGCCGCAGTACCTGCCCACTGCTCTCAGAGTATAGCCCGCCCTCAGAGCCCACCCTGTGGCCATAATTCTGTTCCCTAGAAACAGGTAAATAGCAGCCTTCATCCTATAAGTGACCAGAGGCTGCAAGCCCCTGGAATTGGCCCCTCACCCTACTCAACCATCCACCCCAGAGCCAAGCTGGTCCTGGAACCAGTACCAGGGGCGTTGGTGGGGGAGGGGATGAAAGCAAGGGAGCTAAGACAGGGCCACATCCCCACCCGGTGTCTGTGCACCCTGGCTGCCCGTCATGCCCTGCTGACCTCCTGGAGCCGCTGCACCAGCCTGGAGGGCAGAGTGGGTGGGAAGTGGAGCAGGAAGGCCTGCTGCTTCAGCTGCCGCAGAGACGGTGCAAACCTGCGGAGGGAGGCAGTGCGCAGGGCGCCCCCCAGAGGCCGGGCCCCTCCCGCCAGGAGCTCTGCCCAGCTGCCCCACTCACTGGTCGTTGCAGATGCAGATGATGGGCCTCATCAGGAGGCCTCCCTCTGCTCGGCGCCGGCGGCCCCCACCTGAGAGCACAGCGGGCTCTGCCTCCTGTGGACCCTTGCGGTTCAGGACGCTCAAGAGAACGCTGATGGCAGCCTTCAAGAAGGCGCAGAGCAAGGTGGTGAGCTGAGGCCCTGCTGCCACCCACCCTGTTCTCCAGGGCAGCCGGCAGGCTCACCGGGGGCGCCCCGTCAATCTCATCAATGACCAGACAGTTGGGCTTGCCGCCTGCACCCAGCACCGACTCCATCTGTGTGGCTGCCTCGATGCGAACACGAAAGGCCTCGGGGCTGCGGTCGTCACTGCAGCAGTGAGACCGGGAGATGGTCACAAGGCAGCAGTGGCCTCAGCCCAGCCAGTGTCCCCAGCAGGAGGATCTCAAGACCAGAGCCATGCCTGTGCTGAGGCCACTGAGCAAGGCTGCATCTCCTCAGACCACACACCCAGGGACCCCGCCTCTCCATGAGGCAAAACCCACCCCAGCTGGATGGCAGGGCTGCAGCCCAGACTCCACCAAACACGTCAGAACAGACAGGAGGCCAAGAGCAGGGCTTCCATGCCACCCACCTGGCATTCATCTCCACCACGCAGTACCCAGCATGCTTTGCAATCACGTGTGCCAGTGTGGTCTTGCCCAGCCCCGGGGGCCCACATAGCAGCGCCACCTACAGCCAAGACAGATGGAGATGCGCTGCAAACCATGGCCAGAGGGAGCCTGGGCCACCAGCCAAGGGTTCAAACCCACGGGCGGATGAGGCTAGGTCCTGCCAGCTGTCACCCAACCACTCAGCCCCCACATGAGAACGCCAGTCCCTGTACTCAGAGCACAACTGTCCTTCAGGATAGGAAAGAAAATCCTGCAAGTTAGGTGGGAAATGACCTACCACTCTCCCAGATTGTGCTGGTGAGGGGCACTGACTACCCTCTCTTTACAAATTGTCATGAGAATGAAGTCAAGCTCAAACTCCCAACACTGGGGTTTCATGCCAACCTGACCTCATTATACCACAGTCTCTAGGGGAGCTAAAAATCCGGAATCTTAAATTGCAACAGCACCAGCTGCCCTGTGGCAGAGCCCCAAGCTCCATGGGGTCTGCAACACAGCTGGATGGGGCTCACCTTGTGTCGGGGCCGCTGGCTTGGGTCCAGCTCAGCCTCCAGCATCTCTTCTAGCACCTGTGCATGGCTTTTCCACTTGCCAGAGGCTGTGGCCTCCTTGCCAATCCGGGTTGGCTCTACACTGGGCCTGGGCTTCCGGGCAGGCCTCTCATGGCCAAACACTACCAGGTCCCAAAGTTTCAGCCACTTGAGGAGGCAGCGGTTGGTGAACTGCAGGAAGGGAAGGCTGGCCTAAGGGAAGGACCCCTGTGTACCTCTCACGTCAATCTGCAAGCATGAGCACCATGACAGATGAGGACACCGAGGCTCAAGAAGATGAAGGTCCAGGCCCCAGTCTCTTGGTAGTGAATGACACAATGGTGCTCACACTATTGGTGCTCCACACCTACAGACCTGGCCCAGCCTCTGCAACCCCCTGCCTTCCCTGAGGAACCCAGCCAGTGTAAGTGCTGAGTGCAGGAGAGTGAGCAGGCTTGGGGCAAGGGACACCCTAAGCTGGACCCTGAGTCCAGCTCACAGCTGGTCAGTGACCAGCAGCCATCCAGCTCCATGCTGACTGTTTTCCCATCTGCAACTCAATGTGGCAAACCAGATCCCCACTTCATTCCAATAGCCCAGGCAGCTGGCAATGCCAAGGCCAGCTGGGTGCCAGGCCCCTCCCTGTAGTTAACCGAAACCAGTCACAACCAAGGACACTCACGTCATCACTGAGCAGCTCTGTATAATGCCTGGGTGCAAACTCATCCACCCAAAGGCAGTGCTGGGATGTGCCTTGGACACCAGTGGGCTCCTGCTCTGGGGCCCCCTCAGGCTGCTGGGCCTCCTCTTCTTCAGGCCTAAGGCTGGAGAATATTGTGTCCTGAGCTAATGTGTGCATGCCTTGACTGCTCACAGGGGCCATACCAACCTCATATCCCACAAGAACAGGTCCAAGACCAGAAAGGGCAGAAGGCCAGAAGGGCCCACTAAGTCACCTGTGCAGAGTGTTTGAGAGCTGCTGGGCCTCCTTCAGCAATCGCTGGTGCCGCTATGCAAAGACAGGTTCAGATCAGGACAGCTCCAATAGCCAATAGCCCAGCACTACACCCAGCAAGCCCTGCAGACCCACCTCATTGTCAACCTGCTCCTTCAGGGAGCTGAAGGACACACCTAGCAGGTCCAGCTGGCCACGGGCTCGCCACTGGACATCCAAGAGAGGATTCTGGGTAGGACAAAGGCAGCAGTCACCTCTGGACCCTCTCCTAGGTCATGGGGTCACCCAAAAACTCCACCCTCACAGAAGCTGGCCAAGGAAAGCAGATGGAACTCTATCTGATCCGGGACTAAGGAAGAAGCCACCAGGCGGGAACAGGTCCAAAAGAGGGAAGGTATAAGGGGTAGAGAAAAAGAAAGGGGCCTCCCCACCTCACCCCAGGCAGCGCACGGGGTAGAGGGCAGGTAACAGCTGGGATGGCAGCAGCGCACCAGAAGGCTGTCACCTCTACAGCTGCACCCCCCAAAGCAGCTTCACTCTCCTCAGCCCCAGCCACCTGCCAAGTCTGCTGAGAGCCCCATGGCAACAAGGGGGTAATGAGGCCTAGGATTCTTTCTTGGACAGCCTCAACATGCTCATCCTATAGGAAGGCCACAACCAGTCCCATGCAGACCCCACCTGCACTCCAGTGCCTGTGGGGTCAGCACGCAGCACCAAAAACGCCCGGTCGCCACTGGTGGATGTCACATTGATGAAATCCTCTAAGATCGGGGGCCGCCTCAGAACCGGATTGCGGGTGCCTGGTGAGGCTTGCCTGAGACCTGTGTCTGGGGACCTTAGGAGGGACAGGGTTGTCTTGGGGACTCTGCCTCCTGTCACCCCCAGATGGAGTCCCTGGGCCCACCCTCCCACAGGGCCTAATCCCGGGAAAAGGAGCTTTCCAGGCCCGGCCTGGACAGATGTGGTGTGAGGAGTGCCCAGTCACACACCCAGCACCCCACAGTTCCGGGGGGACCTCAGGACTCAGTGGGGGGGTGATGTCCCTTGGCGGAGTGTCAGGAAGCAGCGGTTCCTCCCTCTCGGGCCCGAAGTCCAGCCTCTTGACGGCCTCCAGCTTGGGCCGTTTGACCTTGGGGGCTGCAGAGACACACCGAGGGAACAGAGGCCGTCCCCAGCCTCACCCACCCGAGAGACCAGGGCCCATCCCGAGGACCTACTGGGTGGCAGCGGCTCTTCCCTTCCGGCGGCGGCATCCACCTCCCGCTTCCTGGTGCTGCGCTGGCCACTCCCGAGAGATCCAGCCGGACAGGGATCGACGGCCACGTCCCCTCCAGCGATGGCCTCCTCGAATGTCAGCTGCGGCCTGCCCGCGGTGAGCTGCTGGCGCTCGGAGGGCGCTGGGAACGGCGTCGCTGCTACAACAGGGCCACGGCTGCCGCCCGGGCTGGAACCGACCTCCGCCCGCGGTGCCGGCGCGCCCTACCGCCCAGGCCCGCTAGCTCCGCCTCTCAAGGCCACAGCGCACCTCAGCGCATCCCTCCCTACCTCCCGGGGGGCACGACCCCCGGGCCCAAGCTCACCTTCCAGCTCCGCCAGCACCTCGAGCTCGGCCGCGAACTGGCTGTGGAAGTCATCCTCTACGCCGTGGAGTTGCTCCTCGTAGTCCTCCATGGCGCCGAGCGCCGCGCCACACGGGCTCCAGCCCGCCCCGCCGCGCGCTCCGAAACTCCCGCGCCGCAGCCGCCGCGCGCCGCCCCGCCCCGAACGGACAAGACCACCAATCAACGACCGGGGTGCCCAGCGGCTCTCACCATTGGTCAGAAGAGCAGGGGCGGGGCCGCGCACGAAGCTGAAGAGATCGAATCACCACTCAGTAGTAGGAGCTGCGGAGCCTAGACCACTCGCCATTGGTCGGTACCGCCGTCCGTCTGCGGCGGGCGGGTCGTGGGCGGGGCGGATATTGCTGCGCGCACAGAATGGGCAAGCCGAGTCACTGCGTAGTAGTGGGAGCGGTGGGTCCACGGATGCTCTCTATTGGCCAGAACAGTCGTCTGTCCGCGGTGGGCGGACAGTGGGCGGGGCGGAGGCGGGACTGCGCGCGCAGGATTGTCCGCCGAGCCGCGACTCCGGGTGCCCCGTGGCCTGGCGCCGGGACGCGGGACTGGAGTCGGGGCCCAGAGCGGCATCCGGGCTGGGACGGCGCGGCCCGGCTGCTTGTCGGTCCTGAAGCTGGAGGAGCGCTCCGAACCGAGGTCTGTCTCTTTGACGCGGTGCCCCTGCCCGCTCGGGGAGCCGGGCCGTAACCCCGTGGGAAGGCTTGCGGGGCGCTCTGGGCACCCAGGCTGTTTCTCCCAGGTCTGGATCGGGGAGGGCCCCATTATAGTCAGCCCGAGACAAAGCTGACTCCCCTGACTTTGGTCGGAATCCCATCCCAGCCGACGCCCCAGTGTGGCCCCGGGTGCAGGGCAGCAAGGGCTCTTGCGCATGCGGGCACACAGTGGGTCTGCACACTGCCTGAGATGCACGGTAGGTGGCTGCAGACCCGGAGCCCGGCACCCCCGTCCGCAGGGCTCACTCCCACCTGCGAGGCAGCCCCTCCATGGAGCCAGGTAGCGTGGAGAACTTGTCCGTAGTCTACCGGAGCAGCGACTTCCTGGTGGTGAGCAAGCACTGGGACCTGCGCATTGATAGCAAGACGTGGAGGGAGACGCTGACCCTGCAGAAGCAGCTGCGGCACCGCTTCCCGGAGCTAGCCGACCCTGACACTTGCTACGGGTTCAGGTAGCGCCACATAGACGGTCTGGCCTCTGTCCAAGGGAAGCTCTGCCATGAAGTTGCTGGCCAGGATAGGACAGGCTCCAGCCACCTCTTGCCGCCCCTCCCCAGGTTCTGCCACCAGCTGGACTTCTCCACCAGTGGGGCACTGTGCGTGGCCCTTAACAAGGCAGCTGCAGGCAGCGCTTACAGATGCTTCAAGGAGCGGCGAGTCACCAAGGCCTACCTGGCACTGGTAAGACCTGGATAGTCCCTAGGGTGGGGTGTGGGGACTGGGCACTCCCAGTCCACTTCAGCAGGTCCCTTGGACAGAGCTCCCCCCAGGCCGCACATAGCCACCTGGATCAGGCTTCCCAGGAGTGGGGGGCCGGCCTGTGAGCTACATGTGAAGCCCCCTGCTTGGTAGGTTCGAGGCCACGTCCAGGAGAGCCAAGTGACCATCAGTTATGCCATTGGCAAGAACAGCACGGAGGGCCGGACCCATACCATGTGCATCGAGGGCACACAGGGTAGGGTAGTCGGGGCAGGGACCCTACCTGGACAGGGCCGGCCTGGGCAGGGGGTGAACAGGGTCTGGAGGCTGTCCCAGCCCACCCTCACACCCTTCTGTGCACCCAGGCTGCGAGAACCCAAAGCCCAGTCTCACAGAGCTGGTGGTCCTGGAACACGGGCTGTATGCTGGCAGCCCAGCGTCCAAGGTGCTGCTGAAGCCACTCACAGGTATGTCCAGCATGGGCAGAGGCCAGTCACAGGGAAAGGAGCCTGAGGCACAGGCCACATGGCCAGCTGCAGTCACTAGCATTCTACAGAGCGGTACGAGGTCCCTGCTGGGCTGCTGGCTAGGCCCTGGTGGGACCCACGCTGCCCTGGCTCTGCACCCGTAGCAGACCTGGGCAATTTCTGCCCTGTGCCCTACACCTCACCGTCTCATCCCTAGCAAGGGATAGGAAGGTCCCATCCCAAGTGATTAATTACCATGGGGTTCCTGTCACAGCAAGGATCCTTGTTGGATGTGACGTGGGCCTGGTGGGGTGTGGGCATGGAGGAGCCCTGCCCTGCCTGACCCCTGACCCCACCCTGCAGGCCGGACTCACCAGCTGCGTGTGCACTGCAGTGCCCTGGGCCACCCCATCGTGGGCGACCTGACCTATGGGCAGACTGAGGGCCAGGAGGACCAGCCCTTCAGAATGATGCTGCACGCCCTCTACTTGCGGATACCTACACAGGCTGAGTGCGTGGAAGCCTGCACCCCAGACCCCTTCCTGCCCACACTGGACGTTTGCTGGAGCCCACACACCCTGTTGCAGCCACTTGACCAGCTTGTCCAGGCCTTACGGGCTGCCTCTGACCCTGACCCCATGGATAGTGGCCCTGGGCCCTGTAGTCCCTCTACTCTGCTACCTGAGCCAGGCCGGCCCCCTCCTGAAACTGAGGCACAGCGAGCCTCATGTCTGCAGTGGCTGTCAGAGTGGAAGCTGGAGCCGGACAACTGAGAGCCACTGGGCGGCTTGGGGTGCTGGCTCAGTGCCAGGCTGCGGGAGGGACTGGCAGGCCCGACAGGACACCAGGCCGTCACGTTTGCTGGGAGATTGAGGCTCAGGCTGTGGAACTGACTGGCGGGCTCCCTCCCGTGCCCCCTGGGGAAACTGAGGCTCTTCCTGGGACAGCTTTCCTTTTCCTGAGATGCACTTCTGGGGCCTGCATCTCAGACTTGCCCACGCCACCCAGCAGGGAGGACACAGCCAGGATGTGGCCGGGCTCTTCCTCCAGGACAGGCTCACCCTGGCCTCACCTGGACCTGCCCTTGGCCCCCCGTCTCTTGTGTCCCAAGGCCCTCGGCTCCACTCTGCTCCTCTGGTTCCCAGCCTGGCTGGACCTTCTGTACCTGTGTCCTCCCGGCCTGGCCTCTTCACACCTTGCTTCTGCTGCATCTGCTGCTGGCCTCACCCTCCCCCACCGTGTTTAGAGCACAGGGCATGTGGCGGCTTCAGCAGAGGCACCCCACACCCATCCTCTGGGTGCTGCTTCTGCTACAGGTTCTCCCAGGTCTCTGCCTGCGAGGACAGCACAGCCTGGCCTCACCTCCTGTCCCCCACACCTTGGCCACATCACCTTGGCAGCAGCTGGGTTAGGATTTGGAATAAATTCTCAGTGCCGGATCCCAAGAGTGACTGTATCTGTTGTGGGGTTCTGGGGTGCCCCTACCCTTCACTAGCCCTGCTTCCTGCCATCTCCACCAGCCAGCAGAACCCGTGACACCTCTAGGTCCTGGCCTTCGACCTGTCCTCTCCCATATGCAGGGAGCCCTTTGTGGTGCAGGGGCCCTGGAGGCTGGGCTCTTGATGGGAGCAGAAGTGCCTGGTCCCTGGAGGACCCCATCCCTCCCAGAGCACCCAGCTTGTCTCAGCCTCTCCATCTCTCATGTGGCCCACAGATAGTCCTGGCTCCTGGGGTCCAGAGCTCTACGGGAGGAGTGTCACTCCAGCAAACTACTAATCTGAGGTCCCAAGGCCTTGTCCTGGAGCCCCTGGTCCCTCCTCACTGCAGACTCCATTCTCCTACGCTGGCCTTATTAATCCTGGGCGGGATTTCAGCAAGGCTGGGAGCAGAGGTGGCTGTCCAGTTGTGCCCCTGGCAGAGACCCCATGGGGCTTAGGGCCCATTGTTTCTGCTTCCTGCGCTTCAGCTTCTGCCTCTGGGGGGGGTGCCTGGAGTGGGGCAGGGGAGGCCAAGCCCCCACGCAGGGCGCATCCCCTCCCCTTAGCCTTCTGCCCTCTGCTGCTCACACCGTTTCTCCATCTTCCCACCCAAGCTGGTCTGGCTCACTTCCTGTGAATGGCAGCAGATTGAGTCCCTCTCCCGGCACAAGGGATGTCCCTGCAGCCTGAGGCCAGGCCACTTTCCTTGGCAGCGGCCTGTGCACTCAGTGGCTGCCATACCTGCTGCTGCCACATGGGGCCGCCCTCTCCCTGTGCCTGGGACCCTGAGGCCAGGAGCTCAGCTGCTTGTCAAGGCACCTGGACTTGAGCCTGGGCCCCCCTCACACCCTGGTGTCCCAGGGGTCCCTCCCTACCAGACCTCAGGCAGGGCTATCCTAAAACACCCCTAAGGGTTGTTCAGGATCGGGACTTAACTGAGGAGGCTGCATTCAGTCCAGGTCAGCACCTGTTCTCCAGGTTGCTTTTGGGAGTCCTTGAATAAGGCCAGCAGTTTCTTTCAGTTACCAAAGTTAAATACCCCCACTTTTGAAAAGTCTCCCCATTACAGGTAGGGCCACCTTCACAGCCCCCAGGAGGGCCCTGCCAGAGCAAGGACAAGGCAGTGGCTGGCTCCGTGGCACCCCTCCATGACATCCCTCCCCACAGACCCTCAGTGTCCAGAGCCACCCTAAGACCTTGCTCGCCAAAATCTGCTCCCACCAGGTAAGTTCAGAGCTTGGGTGAAATCCATAGGCAGTCTCGGCCTCCAGGATCAGCTTTGGGTTTCAGGTGGGCCTGCCCCCTCTGCCCAGGACCCTCCCAAAATCCACCCCCCAGGACTTTGGTCCTGTCCAAACGGCCTTCTGGGACTCACGGCTCCACTCCTCACCTCTGCTAAGTGCAGCTCTCAGAGCCCCTGGGCAGCTATAGCGGCCCAGCTGGTGGCCTCTGGCTAAGCTAAACTGGGCAGGACTCCAGACAACCAGGTGGCCTGAGCTCTGCCTGCACAGAGCCTCAACGTCTGTGTCCCACTGAGCCCTCAATGGTGTTCCTGGCTGGGCCTCTCCAGTACTGGGGGGCCATCATCTGCTGTTGTCCAGCTGTGGGCCGTGTAGGGCCCAGAGCAGGGCTCAGCCCAGCTGTGGAGCTGGCTCACAGGGTACCCAACACCTGGGGTGCAGGTGGAAGTTACATGATAGCTGGACCAGCCACAGGGGCTCAAGGACCTGGAGCCCCCCTGGGCCTGCCAAGGTGAGAGCTGCCAGTGGGTGGGCTAGGGCCAGGGGTCAGCATGGGGCATCCAGCACCACCTCCCAGCCCAGGAGAACCTTCTGCCGGCCCCCTCCAGTAGGCGGGTTGGGAAGTCCCTCCCGCCCAGTCCCGTGGAGGCCTGCCTGATGAAGCCATCCACACCCTTTCTGAGGCTGCAGCGGCTGGGCTGTCGCTGAGGTAAGGTGAGCCCAGACAGTGCCACCAGTGGGAGAGGCTGAGCACAGCACAGCTCTGCAGGGAGCATACTGCACAGCTCTCGGTCCCACGGGCACAGCATGGCACACATCTGGAGCTGTGCTCTGCCACCGTAGCACGGCCACACCCGCCACCATATCGATTCACGTGTGCCTGATGTCTCACAGAGAGACACCTGAGGACATGGGTGAGCTTGCACGGGCCAAGATGCATGCACACGTGGCTGTGCGCTTACCTGGCACTCACTCAAGGGGGCCAGCACCAGGGCTGGTTCCCGTGGGGAGGGGCATGTGCTGGGTGGCCGCCAACTGTGAGCTCACCCTCTGCACCCCTGGGGCTGGGAGCAGGTGCCCGCTGTGCCCGGGGCCTCCAGGGCTGACACGGCAGCATGACTTGGCACAGCACAGGCCCCTCTCTTTCAGGCCTGTCTGGCAGATGTGACTGCAGAGGTGGGGACGACAAGGCAGGGCGGTTGCCTGCCACCCATTGGGCCAGGCATGGAGGTGAGTGAGGACCCCAGGGATCCGGCTCCACACCTCCTGCACCCCAGTGCTCGGCTGCACAGACTGAGGTGCGTGGCAGGCTGGGATTGCTGACATCCAGAGCGCCTGCTTCCGAAGCCCACATGACCAGGAGCAGCCCTCTCTCTGAGGCCTGGGCAGCACCTCGCTTACCACAAATGCGCCTCTTGCTCAGGCGAGGGGCAGGGGAGGGAGCAGGAGCCACCAGCTGACCACAGGGCTCCGGGCTGAATATCTGGGCCCTGTGCTTCCTTGAGCGGGTGGTTAAACCCCTCTGAGCCTTCAGTTTAGCCCCTGCTTCCTTCTGGGCCATGTGGCATCCAGGTGTTCAAAGGTACCCAAAGCTGGGGAACTGCATGCTGTGTCCAGCAAGAGCAGCAGCACCCAGCCGTCCAGCCAAGTGGCCCCGTGCCTGAGTCCACGCCTCAGGACTCAGGTCTCAGTGACAGCTACTGGTGTCCAAGACCTGGAGAGGGAAAGAGAGCTGCCTGGGCCACCCAGTCTCTCCCCCACTGCCTGCGGGACAGGCTGTTTGTGAGGAATGTGTTAATTGGAGGCACTGCAGCCTGTGGTCCCAGGGGCTCACCTGTGATAAGAAAGGCCCGGTCCCCAGCTCCCGTCCCCTGTGCTCCCTTCTGTTCTGACGCTTATTTCTGGGATTGTTTTCTTCCCAAAGGCAGGACGGAGGTGGATGCAGCCCCAGGCCCAGGCCAGACGTCCCGCGTGACGCTACACATGCCCCTCTTGGTGCCTGAGGCCCGCCCTGCCACCCCTGCCACCCTCTCCTCCTAGTCCAGGACCTGCTGCCTGGGGACGCATCAGCCAGGATGACCAGGGCTCACTGCCGCTCAGCCATGGGCCCCAGAGTGGGTAAGATGATGCCTCCACGTGGAAGAGGTGCCCTGGGCCCTCTGGAGCGCTCTGGGGTGACAGGCCCCTAT
Source organism: Xerus rutilus (assembly GCA_028644305.1). Classification (NCBI taxonomy): domain Eukaryota; kingdom Metazoa; phylum Chordata; class Mammalia; order Rodentia; family Sciuridae; genus Xerus; species Xerus rutilus. Next base: position 34,769,496 of record CM053415.1, read on the forward strand.
GGCAGGACCGCCACTTTACTGCACAAGTGGGAGGGCCTGGTGCTCTGGTGCCCCTCCTCAGGCACCTGTCGTAACCAGAGGAAGGAAGGCCCCCAGGAAGCATGGGGCTGGCCAGTGTGGTGCCAGAGGGCACCGTGAACATGGCCTCGGGAGTGTGGTCTCCAGGGTCCTGGCAGGGACAAGGCAGGTGAGGTCAAGTCTACCAGGGGCCACTTCCAGCCCCAGCGCCAGCCAGGTCAGGCCCCAGGAGGAGCAGGGAGCTGCTTGGGCTGTGGCCAGCTTCTGTCAATACCGACACCCCTCCCTGCACCTCTTCAGTGCTGGACATTTTCCTAAGTGGTCTGCTCAAGGCCAGTGAGATAAGGGGTGACCTAGACTTAAGCCCCCACCTCCTGGGCTGGGTTTCCAAGGCAAGAACATGGCTGGGCCCCCCAATCCTGCTGGGAAGTCCTTCTGTGCCCCCAGTGCAGAGGGTGAGGGGCTCTGGAGGAGTCCGAGGCTGGGTCCCTGCTCCCTCCCTTTCGGGCCTCGAAGCTTAGACTGGTGAGGACACAGAGCCACCGCGGGAGGAGGTCTGGCGGAGAAGGGGTTTATTTTATTTTATTTTTTTATTTTTTATTTTTTCTTAGTTGTAGATGGACACAATGTCTTTATTTTATTGCTTTGTATGTGGTGCTGAGGATCAAACCCAGGGCCTCACGCATGCGAGGCAAGCGCTCTACCGCTGAGCTACAATCCCAGCCCCGAGAAGGGGTTTATATATGCATGCGGGCAGAGAACACACAGCCCTGCACCCCATTGGACCATGCCACATGTACACGGGAGCCCTGCACTCCAGTCTCCTCCACAGCCTCCCCTCCAGGAGGGCGGGGGCTGGGGGTCAGAGGCCCACCCGGGAGCAAGGAGTCCTGTGCAGACCCAGATACTGCTGGCCCATGTTCCTGCTGCCACCAAATCTCATGGCCTGCTCTGTTCCAGGTGCCGGGGCAAGCCTGGGCCTCACCCTCCTCCTGTCCTTCACTGCCCGCTGCTCCTGTTCCCAGGCCGAGGGCTTCCCTCAGGGAGAGCTGGACATTGCTGGGGCTGACCCTTGGGCCAGGTAAGTGCTGGGCTCCTCCTGGAAACTGAGTGTCTCCTATGGCTGATTCATGGTGGGGGAGAGGGTGAGGAGGAGGAAGAGGGGTCCTGGGCAGCCTCAGAGGTCCGAGGGAGGGGCCATGTCCAGGGTCTGCACATGAGGTCCAGCCTGGACCACCATGCAGGTCCACCATACCCCAGGCTGAGACATAGGGACCTGGCCTGCCTTCAAGTTCACCCGCCCACCTGGCCCCAGACAGCCCAGTATGTCCAGGGTCCAGCTCTGGTTTACATGTTGATGGGAGTGGGTCCCCAACATTCTCAAGGCCAGCTACAGAGAGGCCTTGACCATCAGAGGCCCATGAGCTCCACCCCAAAGTCTCCCCATGGGGCTCCAGGCCATCAGCCGTCACTGCTGGACCCAGGTGGCCTCAAGGACCACTTCGTCCCAAGTTCTCTAAGCCCTCCTGTCCCAGGCCAGTCATTTCCTCCCACTGTCCAGGGTCTTACACCTTGGCTCAGCACACGGATTAATCAATTAATGAGGCTGGTCGGTAGGACCAGGGTCCCTAGTGGGACCAGCTAAGCCCAGGCTCATGTGGCCCAAGGTCTCTCTGTGTGTGGATTTTATTAGTCATGCCCTAAGGAAGGAAGGCTCAGGGAGGTGGCCTCGCCTGTGGTCACCCCACTGGGGTCTCCAGGGCCCTCAGACACTAGAGAGTTGGTTGGGGCCTGAGCCAGCTGGGCCTGAGCATCTGGAAGCCTGGCCCCAACAGGGTGCTCAGAGGGAGGAGGAGGAGGAAGGGAGCAGGGGTCTGGCCATGACCACGAGCTGGCTCTTGCCCCTCAATCCCTCTGTGTGGAGCCAGTGTGACTCCAGCCCCGCTGCATCTGCCCCTCCCGGTCCCTGGGCCCCTCGGCCCCTCACTATCCTCTCCTCTCGCCCAGGGTCAGAACCTCCCTCCTGCAAGACTTTTGGTGCCAGCCAGCCAGCCGGCTGCCCCGGGATCATCTCTCAGCTCTGATTAGGAGCCTGGCCGTCCAGCGGGTGTCTCTCAAAGCCTGGCAGGTAAACTTTCACAGAGGCAGAGGCGTGTGGGTGTGGAGGGAAGCCAGGCTCAGGACGCTGCAGGTGGGCACGTGTTTACACTAAGCCAGACCCTAGCAGAGGCCAGCAGGAGGGGACAGGGATTGGGCTGGGGCAGGGCACTCGGGAGTGCAGACACCAATCTGCCAGCTTCAAAACTACCAAGAATATGGCTCCTGGGGCCACCACGACAGGACACCTGGACCCTCTGTGATGGGCTCTTTCTCCTCTGGGCTGGTTTTCCAGTTTTACCTCTGGTCACGTCAGCCAATCTGCCTGCACATGCTCCTGCCTCCCATGGCAGGGACGAGGGCTTGCCCGCCTTGTTGAGCTGACTCCTCCCTGGCCTCCTCTGGTGTACAGTGCCTGCTATGGGTCCACCAGGCCCCAAGGACACACCTGAGGGTGGGTTCTGCAGCCCACTGACCTCTCCCTGGAGTGTGCCAAGGATCCTGGGCCATGAGGCCATGAGGCCATGAGACCCAGGCAGCATCCTGTGTTAAAAGAAAGAAGAGGGGCCCTTTGTCCCACTGTAAAATAGGTAGCAAACATGTTCAAGGACAATCGGAAGCTGGGCGCAGTGGCTCACCTGCAATCCCAGTGGCTCAGGAGGCTGTGGCAGGAGGATCGCGAGTTCAAAGCCAGCCTCAGCAACGGCGAGGCGCTAAGCAACTCAGTGAGACCCTGTCTCTACATAAAACACAAAATAGGGCTGGGGATGTGGCTCAGTGGTCGAGTGCCCCTGAGTTCAATCTCCGGTGCCAAAACAATAAAAACTGGAAAATGCAGAAAAGTAGAAAGAACCCGCTCCTCCAGAGAAATGCCTAGCTCTTGGGGACCCTCCCTCTGGCCCTCTCTAAACAGGACCTGTTTGGCATCCAAGCTCCAGGCTGTGCCAGCATTTCCTGTCCAAGGCCCCAGCCATTCCCACCACCATGTGGAGGCTCAAGCTCTAGGAGACAGTCCCCAATTCCTGCTGCTTCTCGCTGGCCCCTGGCCTGGCCTGGTTACTGTCCTTCCCCAGAGTGAACCACACTGTGGGGAAGGGGTTCTTGGCTTTTATTTTCTTCCTGTGGTGCTGGGGATCCATCAGATGTGATTGTGGACTTGGCGGTTTCCTCGGGATGGGCCCTACAGAGGAGCCCTGGAAAGTGTCCCGTGAGCGTCTCATGGGGCTGGCTGGCTGTGGAGTCGCACAGCTCCTGCAGGAGATGCCAGGAGTGCAGAGAAGCAGGGCCCAGGTCATGGGATGTCCTTTCCCAGTATTCAGGCAGACTCCGTTCTCTCTGTTCTTAAACATCACGGGAAGCTGGATGCGGTGGCCACGCCTGCAATCCCAGCACTTAGGGAGGCTGAGACAGGAGGATCACAAGTTCAAAGTCAGCCTCAGCAATGGCGAGGCGCTAAGCAACTCAGTGAGACCCTGTCTCTACATAAAACACACAATAGGGCTGGGGCTGTAGCTCAGTGGTAGAGCGCTTGCCTCGCATGCGTGAGGCACTGGGTTCAATCCTCAGCACCACATATAAATAACAAATGAATAAAACAAAGATCCATCAACAACTAAAAAATATTTTTTAAAAAATACAAAATAGAGCTGGGGGTGTGGCTCAGTGGTGGAGTGCCCGAGTTCAATCCCCGGTACCAAAAATAAATAAATAAATAAAGTACAGTAGATATTAACTCAACGATACCAATACTTACTTTGAATAACATCAATAGTCTAAACTCATCAACTGGAAGATGATATGCTTGCCTAGCATATGAAAGGCCCTGAGTTCAATGCCCAGTAGTGTAAAAAATTTAAGAAAAGAAAGAGAGAGAGAGAGAGAGAGAGAGAGAGAGAAGACAGAATGTTAGAGTGGATCAAAAAAATAAGACCTAGCTGGGTGCAGTGGTGCACACCTGTAACCCCAGAGACTTGGGAGGCTGGGGCAGGAGGATCACAGGTTTGAGGTCAGCCCCAGCAAATTAATGAACTCCTGTATCAAAATAAAAAGGGCTGGGGATATGGCTCAGTGATAAAGCACCCTTGGGTTCAGTTCCTGGCACCAAAAAACAAAAAACAAAAAACAAAAACCTAATTGTATTGTCTATAAAAGACTACTTCATTTCTATTTATCTTTTTGTGTGTAGGTGCATGAGGTACTGGAACCCAGGGCCTCAGGTGTGCTGGGCAAGCACCTACCACTGAGCTGCACCCCAGCTTTTTTATTTTTCATTTTGAAACAAGGTCTTCCTAAGGTTCCCAGGCTGGCCTCCAACTTGTGATCCTCCGGCCTCAACCTCCCAGGTAGCTGGGATGACAGGTGTGTGTCACCCAGGTAAAACCTCACTTCAATGGGCGGGGACTGAGGTTGTAGCTCAGTGGGAGAGCACCTACCTAGCATGAGGGGGGCCCTGGGTTCAATCCCCAGCGCTGAAAAACAAAAGTGAATGGGTGGAGAAGCCACCCCCAACAGTGGTCAAAGTGAAGCCAGAAGCAGCTGTTCATCCAGGCAGAGCTGACGACCCAGCCAGGAGCCTTACCAAGGACCAAGAGCACAGCTCTGCAAGAAGAGGGACGGTTCTGCGAGAGCCAGAGCACCAGGGCACTGGGCAGGGGGCCCCCTGAGGTCTCGGAGACTTCCACGTGCCTCCTTGGGCACAGCTGGACTCAACAGCCCAGTCAGTCAACTGCACAGAGCTGACGTCCTCGGGTGACCTGGTCCCACAAGAGCAGAGCGGGTCCTTTCTTTTTTCTTTTCTTTTCTTTTGTGCAATGTGTCCTGTTTATGTATCTTTCCTCCCCATTGTTGATCTGGGGCACTACAGTCGCACTGAGGTGCACACAATGTAACCATGTCCTGCAGCCAACACCATCCCCGGATCCCCGTGTGGACTCCGCTGTCCTCCCTGCCATTTCCATGAGCTCTGCCCCCACCTTTCTTTTCCTTTTTCCCCAGAGCACACGTTCTTAAACTCACAGGACACATTCACCAAGAGAGACCACATTCGGGGCCATAAAACACTCCCTAACAAATGTCAAGAGTAGAAATCTTACACCTGCTCTCAGAACGCAATGAAAGCCAACTTGAAGTTGGTAGCAGAGAGATAGGCGGAACGGCCCCTCAGGCTAGGAGGCCAGCATGCTGCCAGCAGCACTCAGACCAGAGAATCTCAAGTATTTAAGATGCTTTGAACTATGTGAAAATGAAAATGCGATTTGTCAGAATTTGTGGAGTGCAGTTAGAGCAGTGGCCAACTCACACCCCAAATGTGTGTTAGAAAAGAGAAAGATCTGAAATCCACCATCCAAGCCTTCTACAGATACTGGAGGATAAAGACCAATATAAACCAACAGGAAGCCAGAAAAAAAATAGGGCAAACTGAGCTGGGTATGAGGGCGCATACCTGTTATCCCAGCAAATTGGGAGGCTGAGGCAGGAGGATCACAAGTTTGAGGCCAGCCTCAGCAACTTAGCGAGACCCCATTTCACAATAAAAAAGAAATAAGAAGGGCTGGGGGTGTGGCTCAGTGGTAGAGAACCCTTGGATTCAACCCCCTAGTACAGGGGGAAAAAAAAAAGGAAAGAAAGGAAGATAGTGAAAACTGGAGCGAAGATCAATGAAACTGAAAACAGGAAATCAACCCAACAAAAGGCTGCTTCTTTGAGAAGGTATCCAGACCCCTAGCCAGGCGCACGAAGGGGAGCAAGAGACAGGGAACAAGTTTCTCCCAGCAGGAACGGAGGAGCAGCCATCACAGCGCCATGCAGGTACATCTGCGCAAGGGGCAACCGCTCGGGTGAAGTGGACACCACAGCGGCCGCAAGGGCGCAGACCCTCTGACCAGCCAGGCCTGCTCAAGGCTGGCTGCCCTGCAGCCTCTGCCAGGACGGCCTCTTTGGAGGTGTGCCTGGTGAGCAGCGTGGACCTGGATGGCTGTCAGTCTCACCTGAAGGCTGCTTGGTTGTGAGCGAGTCCCTCGGGTGCTGGGGATCCTCCTTGTCTCTGGCCATTGCTCCTGCCTGGCATTTCCCACACGTGGGCTCAATTCTCTGTTAAGGCGCATCTTCTGGGTTGGGGGGGCACTGGGGCTGTGCCCCAGCTGGGCAAGTCCAGACTGGACAGAGAGTGACCTGCTGCCACTCCGCCCAGCTCAGCTGCTTGGCCAACCTTGCCACATGGCTCGGCCTGCAGGACGACTTCAGCCTCCACCCGCCCGACCTCCTGCTCTTTTACAAGTGAGTGCCCTACCCCATGGCTCCTGGGGGCCTGCTAGGCAGGCGGGAGGCCTGGCCCTGCCTCTCTGATGTCCTCCCACCTGCCGGCAGCCTGAGCCAGGTGAGGGAAGCTGACTGCCGAGCCTTCACCCACCGTGCTGCCCAAGGGGACACAGAGCTGCTGGCCAACCTGCCCGACCAGAGAGTGGCCCTGCGACAGGCAGCCCTGGCCTGCCTGGTAGGTGCCTCAGGTGCAGACGGGAGGACGGTGGGGCGGCCTCTGCTGGGTGTGACCTGCTCTCCCTGCAGGGGGCGCCTCGCCTGCAGTTCACTGCTGCTGACCTGGAGCTGCTCGGTGTCCTGGTGTGTGACATGAATGCATCCAGCATTGTGAACTCCGACCCCCATGTGCTACAGAACCTGCTGCGCTGCCCCCGGCTGACTGCTGCCCAGAGGGCTGCCCTCAACACCCTGCTGGCCAGTGGGAGGACCCGTCTTGGGTGGGTAGGGGTCACAGGATCCAGGGTGAGGAGGGGTTGGTGGGACTGGGGGCCCCTGCTCAAGACGAGATGGGAAGCAACCTGGGTTTTGGGCCCCGGGACTCCCTGATGGCCATCCCTGCTGACCTCAGACTTCTGCCGCCAGCCCTCAGCCTTGTGCTGGCCCCTGGCCATGGGGCACAGGGTTGGAGAATGCTGACCATCCAGCTGGGTGCCCACAGCTGTATATGGGCACCTGCCTGCAGTCGGGGTGCACCTGAGAACCCCCTGGGAGTTCCTTCCCCCTGCTCAGGGAGGGGCAGGAGGTAGGGGTTGGAGTGGAGCCCCAGACCCCAACAGAGTGCCCTTCCCATGCACTAGGCCTCCCAGCTCCTGGAACCTGAAGGGGCTGCAGGCCCTGGGATCACTGACCACCTCCATCAGCCCCTACCTATGGGCACAGGTGCCGGAGGTAGGTGGTGCTGGGCGGGATGTCCATGAGTACAGAGTAGGGTACTCCCAGATGTCCCCTCCACTAGCTCATGCCACTTGGCCACTCTGAGGCCCTGGTGGTGGCCCCAAGCCCATGGGGGTCTGTGGGGTGGGAGGAGGGGCCACGCTGCCCCTATGATGTGTGGCCATCATGCCTGCCTGCCAGGCTGTGGGCCTGGACTTCTTCCACAGCGTGGTGGCTGCCTGCCGGGCAGCACGGCTCAGCCAGCGTAAGGCCAGGCTCTTCGTGACCAACTTCCTGGAATCCAAGGCTAACCTGGCTTCCCCAAGGCCCAAGCGCGGTGCAGGTTGGTGGAGCCACCACGGGCCAGGGTGCCAGGCCTCCCCCAGTCTGGGCTTCCCTCGGGCCTGGTTTGGGCTAAGTTCTTGGTTAAAGGTGAGCCTGGGATATGGTCAAGGTCTGTTAAGGTCAGACGTGGAGGTCAGTGTTGGAGATGGGGCTGGAGCCAGCGGTGGTGATCAGCTCTGGCCTCGGCTAACCGTTCTGGTCGTCAGCACACCCTGCTGGGAGGCCCTGTGTCCGCGGCAACATCACGGCGGCCACACTGCGTGACAACCTGTTCCTGGTGCACTATGGCTGCTCCCAGCTGCAGTCCTGCCTGGGTGGCCCCGTGCTCAGGGCCAACCTGGACCCCCTGCTGCAGCACCCACTGCCTGCCGAGTGCCAGCTCATCATCAAGGCCAAGCTGGCCCAGGTGTGTGGACAGACCCGTGCGGTGGGGCAGCAGGGCGAGGGCACTGCACTGACCCCACCGCCTGCCTCAGGTCTACCCACATGGCGTCCCTGAGGACCAGCTACGGCTCATCACCTCTCTGGTATACCTCTACTCACGCTCTGAGATAGGCCAGTGGAACATCACCTCCGGGGAGACGGTTGTGGCTCTGCTGGCCTCAGACGCGGCTCTGGAGAACCAGACAGAGGTGAAGGCATTGGGGGTGGTGGGGAGCTGTTTGGTTACCCAGCCCCGCTGACCCTGGCCCTGCCCCCAGGCAGTCCTGCAGAAGTTCCTGGACCAGAATGGTACAGTCACCAGTGCCCTGCTGGTGGCCATCGGGGGCTCCCGCCTTTGCTGGATGAGTCCCCAGCAGATCCAGACCATCCAGCCCTCAGAATTCCGGTGAGCTGCCCAGCCAGTGGCACAGCTGGCCATCCACTGGTAAAGGTCACGAGGGGAAATCAAGGCTCAGGAGGGAGCCCCGTCTGGTCTGGGCCAGGGTGCTGGAGGTGCATTCATGTCCTCGGGCCACCAAAATAAAGTGCCACAAACTAGGTGACTTAAGATGAGAAACGCAGCCAGGCGTGGTGGCTCACGCTTGTAATCCCAGCACTTAGGGAGGCTGAGACAGGAGAATCCCAAGTTCAAAGCCAGCCTCAGCAATGGCAAGGCGCTAAGCAACTCAGTGAGACCCTGTCTCTACATAAAACACAAAATAGGGCTGGGGATGTGGCTCAGTGGTCGAGTGCCCCTGAGTTCAATCCCCGGTACCAAAAAAAAAAAAAAAAAAAAAAGAAGAAGAAAAAAGAAAAGAAAAAGAAAAAGAAAAAATGAGAAATGTGGTCTCTAGAACCTCTGGAGGCTGGAGGTCCCAAGCCAGGGTGTCAGCAGGACCCTGCCCGGCATTGCAAAGAGCTTGGTGTTCCTGCAAACCCTACCTCTCCTTCACATGGCCTTGTCCCTGTGTCTGTGTTCACATTCCTCTGTTCCAATAAGGACCCCAGGGGCTGGATTTAGGGCCGACCTAATCCAGGCTGACTTCGTCTTTTAATCTGATTTCATTTGTAAACATCCTACTTACAAATAAGGTCACATTCTGAGGATACGGTGGATGTGAGTTTGGGGGGAACCTGCTCGACCCAACACAGAGGGCAAGAGGAAGCTGAGTCTGGGGGCGAGGGTCTCCCAGGCGGCTCACAGCCTCGCCCTCCGCAGGCTGGCTGGGGTCCTGGACATCTCCTCCTGCCCTCAGAGCCAGAAGGACGTGCTCTTTGCCAAGGCTCGCGAGGCCTTCCGCAGTACCGGGTCCACGGCCGACTACTACCGCTCCATGCGCCCCTACCTGGGTGAGCCCCGCCTGCCGTGGCGCCCTCCCACAAGCCCCCGCCCTGCCCCTTCTCATCAGTGCCCCCCCAGGTGGTGCCCCCGTGGAGGAGCTGCAGCACCTGGCCCAGGCAAACGTCTCCATGGACATCGACACCTTCACCAACCTCAACCCCCGGGTGCTCCAGGTGGGGCCCCGAGGCTGTTCTGCAGGAGGGGAGGCAGGGCAGGGCTGGCCGGTCTGGGTGTCCCAGGTCCCAGGTCTGCGTGGTCCAGAGTTGGAAGCACCGGAGGTGTTCTGTGCCCTGTCCCATGTTGTCCCGGGCAGCGCTGCCCTGTGGGGTCCTGCTCAGCCCCAGAGGCAGCCTGTGGACCCTACCGCTTCCTCCCAGAGCCTGAGTGTGAGCAGCGTGACCACTCTGCTGGGCCAGAACGTGGGGGACCTGCAGAAGGCCCGCAGCCACCCCACCGTCAGCTCCTGGCTGCGGAGCCTCAGTAGCTCAGCCCTGGACAAGCTGGGCCTGGACGCCGCCCACCCTGGGCCCAGCCCTTCCCACTCAGCCAGCAGGCCCCCCAGCAGCACCCACCCCGCACTCCACCTGGCTCCCACCTCAGACCTGCCCGAGAACGATGCCACGGCCCCCGTCTCAGGTACCGTGTGCACTTTGGCTCCCCTCTGGGCCCAGGGCCCTCTGCAGACCCCAGGACGTTCCAGCGCCCATCCTGCTTGCCCTCACATGTGCCTCTCGTGGCTTCAGCTTGGCACAGTGTCACCCACCATTGCCCACTGACCCTCTGGAGTACACAGTGCCTCCTCCGAAACCACAGATCTGCAGAATGGGGTGGGGCGAAGCTCTGGGATCTCTGTGGGGCTGAGAAGAGCAGTCACAGAGGGTCCTCATGGCCTTCCCACCCTTAGCAGCCCAGAGGGAGGAGTCACAGGGGACTCCAGCTGGCTTCCGGTGGGAACGAATGGATGCCCTCCCTATCTGCCTACAGGCAGCCCCCCAGTCCACCTGGGGTTTCTGCCGCTCTCTGTGGCACTGCCCTCTGGCCTCCTGTGGCTGCTGTTGCGACGCGCACCTCTGAGCCCAACGGGGACTGCTCGTGGACCACCAGGACCCGGGCCAGTGCAGACAGTGCTGCCCCAGGGTCACCAGGCCCACGGGCATCATGTGCAGGAAAGAGAGAGCTGCTAGGTGGAGCTGGCCACCTGCCAGGTACAGACCCTGGCCCCAAGGGAACAGCTGTGTCCCACCTCTCAGGAGGCCTGCAAGGCTGGCCCCTCATGTATTGGCTCCCAGGAGCAGGGACCTGCCCAATTACAAGCCCAGGCAGGCAGGGAGATGAGGCCCCAGTCTCCTGGCCTCCTCCAGGACACCTGAGTTGGGCAGGGCTTCAAGGTCACTGTTCTCCCTGGTGGATTTGAATAAAGTATAAGGCTATCCTGCAACCTGCGTGTTTGCTAAGGCCCCAGAAGGGACACAAGGATCCTCTTACCAGGGCCCAGCATGTGTCCACTGCCTTGGGACACCATCAATCACACCAGGAACGCATTGAACGCCCACCCCCGCGCTGCCTGGAGGCCCACTCTGGCACTCTCCTTTCAGAGAGTGGGAGAGCTGACCACATGGAGCACAGATTATAGGGTCACGGGAAGCCCAAAAGCCACACTCACCCACCTGGCCCAGTGACCATCATAGGACATGCCTGCAGGGCACGTGCTACTCTTTATTGAGCTCAAATACTCTCAGGGTCCCACAGCAACCACCTGACTGCCACCCGCTGTGGAGGAAGAGGTGGCCTCAGCTCCGAGTCAAAGCCACGAGGAGAGCCGGGGTGGACGCAAGCACAAGTCCAGGTCCACGGAGGGGGCACGTCCCGGAGAAGGCCTCTGCACGGAAGGCTGACTCAGATCCCCTGCCCTCTGCCCTCTCCAGCCCTCTGCCCTCAGGCCACCCAGCCCACCTCGGGAGCGAAGGTCCAGGACCAGGTAGCCATTGGGAATGCCACCCTGGAGCCCCAGCCCTAGCACGTCCAGGTCTTCCTGCCACTGCTGCGAGATCCAGTCCCGCACAGGGCTGTCGTCCTCCTCAGCCTTCAGGTCCCCCACGTGTGGCCCCAGAAGTTTCTGCACCTCAGACACAGTCAGGCCCTGCCAGAGCGTCACAGTCATCAGGGTCTCCAGGAACCCAGAAGATGAGGCACCACCGTATGTCCACTGCCCATGCCTCTGCCCACAGCTGCCTGTGGACCTCGGCCTGTACAGACTTAGCTCTCAGGCAGGCTGGGCCTGGCATCCTGGGCTGCACCCCACTGTCCCGCCCCCACCTACCACCACAGCCTCAACCCGCAGTTTCTTGAACGTGGCCACATCTATGGTCAGGTTCTGCAGGATGAGTGTCCTCAGGTCTTCCATAGTAGCCCCGCCTGTGTGAGAAGAACCCCAAGCCTGAGGCCTCAGGACACACCCCAGCCCCACTCTCTGCCACGGGCTACAGGAAGCCCACCTTCTTATAGACTCCTCCTTCCTGAGGAGTCCTGGCCCCGGCTTTGCCTGGTGGCCACCCAAACCTCTAACCGAAAAGGGCTGGAGCTCCCACCAGGGTCAGAGCTCATAGCCTTGTGGACACACACGTGGAGGAGTGGGGGACAGGAGACGGGACTGCCCATTCACACCTACAGAGGGCATTCCAGGAAGGCCCTTGCCTGGGGACGTGCCTGCCCCTTGCTCTGCCTACCAGCCAAGGTACTCGCTTACCCAGGAAGGCCTGGATCCTCCCAAGGTACTCCGGCTGGCTCACATTCCTGAAGGTCACACGGGCCTTGGAGTACAGGACATCCAGCTGCTGAGGGCCACATGAAGCCAGGTCCTGGGGTCTGACGTCCCTGGAGACAGTGTGGGGCTAGGCAGTGAGTGGGGACCACAGCATGCCCACCCTGTGGGGACCACAGCATGCCCGCCCTGCCCTGCAGAGGCCTGTGACTCACCACATGACCCTGGAGGGCACAGAGCCCAACTGCTCAGCACTGAGAAAGCACAGGTAGGCAGGACGGAAGTCCGCCAGGCTACGCATGACGTCCTGATCCAGCTGGCCCCCTCCCAGCACATAACGGGAAATCAGGGCAGTCACCTGTGGGGGGAGGCTGCTGAAATCCCTTGGGGCAGGGAAAGATGGACCCCTACCACCAGCAAACTTTGAGCTGCACCCACAGGCCACAGAGTCCAGTGCTGTGTCCCTCCACCCCCAGCTGCTCAGTCCTGTGCCAATGCCCTTGGGCAGGTGGATGGTCACCTGCTTGTCCATCCTTTGCCCTTTGCTAACAGTGAGCAGGGCTTTCACAGTCTCCAGGGAGGTCAGGTTCCACTTGTGGATGTCCTCGGGGCTGATGTAGCGGAAGAAGTAGCCCAGGCGCTGGACCAAGGACTCAGGGTAGCCCTGTGGGTAGGTCTGTGGGAGGAGGTGACCGTGAAGGCCAGGGCCACTTCCCAGGTGAGGCAGCAGGCAGCAGCCTGTGGCATCAACTACCTGGTCCAGTCTGCACTTGAGGATGTGGATCTGCTGGTAGGTGAAGGGCATGGCATTCACGAGGTCCATCTGGGCGTCCAGCAGGGCGCCATCCACACAGGCCTGCAGCTCCCACTCTTCATAGAAGATGAGGTTTTCGTCCACCACAAGGGGCTCCCGGCCTGGGGGACAGGGCCTCTGCCTCTGGGGGCAGGCCCTCTCTGCAGGGGAGGGATAGTCAGGGGCCATCTTGCAACCCCTCCCTCCTCCCATGCCCTCTGGGAGACTGGGGGGCTCAGTTTGCCCACTGGAGAAATGGGGCAACTCTGTCCCCTCTGAGTTTATGATGGAACCAGCTGAGGAAGCTTTATAGGCAGGTGGGGGCCGGTGAGACCCTACAATGCTAACCCCAGCCCTGGGGTCCTGCCCCAGCCTAATGCCCAATGGGCAGGGCAGGGGCTCACTCTGTGTGTCCCTCCGGAGCCTTGTGAGGGTGGCAGGGATCTCGGGCCTCCGCCAGGACAGGTCCCTGGAGTGGCGCAGCAGCCAAGCGGCCAGGACATCCTGAGGACAGAGCGGGTAGCTGAGCCTCACAGCCCAGAGGCTTCCTGGCAGGGGATCAGCATCTCACCTTGGGGATGTCCTGGATGATGGGCTGGTCCAACACTGCCAACAGGCCCTGCAGAGCGTCCAGCGTGGAGACTGACCACCTCGACTGGGGCCTGTCCAGACACAGGGGCCCATCCAGAATGAATAGGGGACAGAAGAAGGTCGGGCACTGCCCCTGGACAGATGCTGTGACAAGAACTCTGGGTGGGCACTGACGGTGTAAGGGAGGCTGACCCTGGGCCACCCAGCACCCGTGGCTGCTGTGGGCTCACCAGCCACTCACCCACAGGGGGGTCCTCCACCTTGTAGAACTGCCCTGGCTGCCACCCGCTGGTCCTGGTCCTGGGGCCCCGGGCAGCCCGCCAGCCGGGGGAGGAGGACCGGAGCTGAGCGCACCACAAAGCGCCCCGGCAGGTCACAGACCAGGCCTCCCGGAGCCCCCACGCCCTCCTCGCACACCCTAAGTGTGCGGGACCTCAGTGCCTTGGGCAACTGCTGAAACCCCCTCGCTACCAGCAGCCCCCTGCCCTGTCCCACACCTGGCAGGCCAGAGCTGCAAGCAGCAGCTGCCGCCTCTCCAGGGCTCTCTGTGGGAGCACGCTGGCCTTGGCGACCCAGGAGAAGAGGCGTGCGCAGGCCTGGGGCCCTGGGATGGCCGCTGGGCTGCGCAGAGGGTCTGGGTCAGGCACCCTGAGCACCACGCCTCCCGCGGGCCCCCTGGTGAGCCCAGTCCTTGTGCTGTGAGGTCCAGGGCACAGAGGTGCAGCCAAGCCCAGGAACAGGCCCCACTTTGAAGAAGGGCTCCATGTCCAGCTGGAAGGCATCCAGTTCCTTGGGGATGAGGTGCTGGGAAAGGCCACCTTCTAGGCAGCTCAGCCACCAGAGACAGGGACATCTGGCTTGGAAGTCTCTGGTAGCAGCGTCCTGATAGGCCCAGAATACCACAGGGCCTCCTGGGCGTGTTTCACCCGCAGGCCAGACACTCTCCACGGGAAGCCAGGAAGGAGCTGGGAGAGGCTGGGGTGGGCCAGCAGTGCAGCAGGACCGACCCCTCCCACAGCAGCCCTCCTCCTGCAGCACCCCTCTGGGCCTCACCTCCAGGAGACTCTCAGGAGGGCCAGAGGTCACGCCCCTGGAGGGAGCAATACCCCTCTATCCCTGAGCCCCAAGGCAGGGAGGGGCACAGAGAGACCCAGTCTTTCCCCAGGGGACGTTGGGGTGGAAAGGGAGTACACCCGGAGGGAGGACCCTGGGGAGAGGTCTTGGGACGCACTGGCACCTGGCCACCAGTCAGAGTGCCTGAGCCCTTGAGGCTGCAGGGCCTGGACCCACCTGGGGAAGTTGCTGGTGTTGACCAAGCCTGGGCCCGGGAGTGCAGCCTGGGGGACAAGGCCAGCAGACAGCTCGGACCTCCATCCACCACCACCCAGGACTGGGAGCCCGCCCTTCCCCCACCAGCCCCTCACCTGTCCTGTCTCTGTAACCTGGGTCCTCAGAGGTGGCAGCCACACTGTGGGTCAGAGGGCAAGTGGTTGGAGAGGAGGGCTGGGGGCTTCTGGGGGGGAGGGAGAAGGCCTCTCCCCTGCCCATCTCTTCTCAGCCCCACCCGCACAGCCTACAGGGTGTGGGGACACAGTCGAGGCCCCGCACCATGAGGTGCCTTAGCCCACACTGCCTGGCACAGGGAGCCAGGGCTTCAGCGTCCTCCTCCTGGGCCGACAGCCCTCCTGGGCACCCGGTCACGCCCAAGCCTCACGGGGACTCAGGCCTCCTACCCACGCTGGGGGAGAAGGTACAGGGAGGTGGGGCTTCCCCAAGTCCTGACCCATGCAGGGCCCAGGGCCGCCCTCCACCTCTCCCCCACTCACCCAAGCTGAGGAGCAGCAGCAGAAGCCTGCCATGAGTGGGGGTCCCATAGGACTCCAGGGGGTGTGGAGCTGTGGGCAAGGCCATGGCCTGTGGACGACAGTGCCTCTGATGACCCCACCTGTCCACCAAAAGGCCAGCAAGGAGCCTCTGGGCTCTGGCTGAACCTCCTGGGCACAGGCAGCAGGGTCTATGCCCTGCTCTCAGACTGGTCTGCCCTCAGGAAGCCAGCCCTCCTGCAGGGAGGGGGCTGGATCTGAGCCAGCCCGGCCCCCAGCAGAGAGCTGGGCCTTTCCAGGACCCTTGGGTGGGGCCTCGCCACAGGCAGAGCTGACCCTGGCCTCACCCTGTTACCTTGGTGACAACCATTCTTTTATGTCCAGTGGGTCTGGGATCTGAGCAGACCACACACTCCTTGGAGTGGGGTGTGAGGCTGAAGTAGCCACGTTGAGGGGCAAGGCCAGCCCACCCCCCAAGAGTCAAGCGCTCCCAGCAGGGCAGGTGAGAGGCTGCAGGACACGGCCCTGCTTTCCTGGCCCACCAGCACAGTGTCTCCACAGCCCAGCCCTGCCCCCAGGTCTGGCCCTCAAATGATGGAAAAGGAAGGTAGGTCACAGTCCTTGTGGAGGCCAGGCCACAGTGATGACCCAGAGGGAGACTATGGGGTAGGGGTGGTCTTCAGCCAGGATCCCACAGTCCTGCTCCAAGCAGAGAGGACCCTGGAGGACAGCAGGGGAGGGGAGTTCCTGCGGCTTTCCCTGTGCCGCAGGGAGTCGGGAGGGTCACCCGAGGAGGGCAGGGCAGGCCAGGCCAGAAGGGCTGGTAGGTGCCAGAGCAGGTGCCCGCCTGACCTCCCCCGGCACACCCTCTCACACATACATGTCAGAATGTGCATGACCCCAGCCCCATGTCCTGCCCCACGTGGACCAGGCCACATCAGCCCCTTGTGATCCTGGACACTGAGCTCAGCCCCAGAAAACGTGGCTCCTGGAAAAGCCCCACCTCACTGTCTCATTGAGAGTCCCAGGTACACTGGGTTCTGTCCCAGAGGGGCGGGCAGCCCACCCCAGGGAAAAGGACAGGGCTGATGTGGGCACTCACTGTGCCCAGCTCGTGGGCTGCTCCCTTCACCTGGGGTGGCCTGAGGCCTTGCAGTCCACCTGTGGCAGGGTCCCTCGCAGGGGTAGGCACTGCGGCTCTTGTCTGGCCATGCAGTACCTCCCAGCCTCTGCCCTGGGGCTCCTTCAGTACCCACCCCTCGCCCCAGGGAAGACCTGCCTGGGCAGCCCGGGCTCCGGAGATGGAAACAGCACCACAGGCTTCCACAGGTCAGCAAAGGAGAGGCGGGAGTGGGCGAAGGGTGTGCAGGGAACGGGGTGTGGACCACGCTAGGCTCGGGCAATGCCGGACAGTTTACGGAAGCTCTGGGGACGTGGGAGGCAGCCTAGGTGGGGATGCCTCCAAGTTCTTGCCTCTGGCCAGGGCTGGGTGTGCCGTCCTGATGCTGGCCCTTACGACCCCAGGCCTGAGGCTCCGCGTGGACCCTCCCTGGGCCTGGATGGGCCTTTCCCGTGTTGGCGCTGAGGTGCCAGGTGGGCGGCAGGCCTCAGCCCCTCTGCCCCTGTCTCCCCACCTGGGAAGTGGTGTGGAGAAGCTGGACAGCATCCCAGGCTGTCAAGGGAACACACGAGGCTGGACGCCCGGAGCCTGGGAGAGGCACTGCTCATGCCTCAGGAATGCGCGGGTGGAGATCCTGTGGGGAGCCAGCCCTGGCTGCATAGGTCAGGCCTGGCCACCTGGGGAGGAGGCTGCTCTCTGCCTCCACCTCGCTGGGTGGGTGGGGTGCAAGTGCCAGGCCCGGCTCCCGGGGCTTGCGCTTCCGTTTCTCAGGGGGTGAGACTGAGGCAGAGGTGGGCCAAAGTCCCAGGTCAAGCCAAGGGCTGGGCTCCCAGCCAGAGCCTTGGTGGGCCTCTGCAGGCCACGCTGACAGGGCACAGCTCCTGGGGGCACGGGCCACAGTGTGGCTTCTTCCTCATGTGGTCCTGACTTGGGCACTGTGAGGAGGATCTATGGCAAGGAACAGTGAGCAGGGCCTATGGGAAGTGAGCCCACCTGGGGCCTGTGCCACCATGGCAGGGCTGATGGAGTCCACCCCCTGGCCCTGGCCTGTCCTTTCTGGCCTTGGACCACTTGGTGGACACAGGCCCTCACCTCCAGCCAGTCCCGCCAACGGCTCTGTGATGCCGATTCCCAGTGTGGCGTCTGTCCTTGTGTCCCACAGCTGCGGGAGGCACTGTGGCAGCTCCGTGGTGCAGGGCCTGGCAGCATGCGATGCCCTGGCTCCCACCCCAGCACCACAAACAAAAACAAGCACAAAGCCCGGAAAGGCTTCTGTTTGCTGGACTAAGCAGGCCCTGCGTCCATCTCTGACCTTTTCCTGTGAGTGGGTGCCGCTTTGTGCAGTTGAACCCAGTGCTAATTAGTGCAGAATTAATAAGGCTGCCAGGTGCCAGATCCACTTACAAAAGTCAACAGAGAAGTGCCTTTCCAAACGTCTCTTCCATCTGGAAAGTGCTGGATGAAGTACATGTGGGAGACAGGGAATGTCCACACTGCTGCATCCAACCCGCACCTCTCCCCAAGAGGTGCAGCCTGGACGACTCTGCAGAAGCAGCAAAGTTTATTGAGGAAATAGGCACACAGGCCAATTGATTGGGGTCAGCTCTCCTTTCCTTCAGAGAGTGACCCCGAAGTGAGGGTTTCAGAGGTTATTATAGAGTGGGCTAGCTCCATGACTCAGGAAAAGAGGATTTGGCAGGTATTCAGTCTATAGTTATTTACAGTTCAACCGTGACAGTGCCTCCTATGTCCCCTTTCAGTTCCTGGAACTTTAGGTAACTGGCCAGGGGATCTGGCAGCCTGTGGTTTTGCCCTTCCCATCCGTGAGAAGCAAGCACAGCAAAGCATTAATCACAGAAGCACAAAGAGCAGGTTAGCAGATACGTGCAGGCCTGAGCCGGAGTGCCTCCATGTTGAGTTTGGATTTTACACACACTTTTTAATTGATGAACTCAAAATATACCAATGGAGGGGCTGGGGTTGTGGCTCACTGGTGAAGTGCTTGCCTAGCACATAGGAGGCACTGGGTTCAATCCTCAGCATCACATAAAAATAAATTAAAGCTATTATGAGCCAGGAGCAGTGACGCACGCCTGTAATCCCAGCCCTTAGGGAGGCTGAGACAGGAGGATCACGAGTTCAAAGCCAGCCTCAGCAACAGCGAGGTGCTAAGCAACTCAGTGAGACCCTGTCTCTACATAAAACACAAAAGAGGGCTGGGGATGTGGCTCAGTGGTTGAGTGCCCCGGAGTTCAATCCCCAGTACCAAAAAAATAAATAAAGCTATTATGTCCATCTACAACACACACACACACACACACACATAAAGGAAGAGAAATCTATCAATAGAATAGAAACTGCAACCTAAACCTGCTCAGAAGAATGGAATCATCTGGAGGATGACACTCAGCTCAAATGAGACACAGTCTCCTGTCAGGGTGATCAGTCACCGAGGCTTGATCTGTTGGTGCCGATACTCCACCCAGGAGGTGCAG
The DNA here is from genome assembly GCA_028644305.1 of Xerus rutilus. Lineage (NCBI taxonomy): Eukaryota > Metazoa > Chordata > Mammalia > Rodentia > Sciuridae > Xerus > Xerus rutilus. The sequence goes on from CM053415.1 coordinate 34,788,494, forward strand.
AGAGCTGGGCAGATGGCTCTCCTGACGTCAGCACATCGTCACCGCGCTGCAGATGCCGCTGCAAAACAACTCTGCTTCACAGGGAATGAGGAAATCGCTCACTCCCAGCCCCACATGAAGGAGCACGACCCAGGAGCAGAGATTCAGGCGCCCCCGAGTAGCACGTTCCACCAGGGAAGGGGTTACATGAATTTTATATTTACAGGAGGAAAAAAAGTCAAGAATCCACGTGTTTACAGAACACACAGTGGGGCGTCCAGCTGGCGGCTACCCAAGGTGGGGAGGCCCTGCTGCAGAACTCAGAGCCATCTTCTTCACAGCCTCAGCATCAGGCTGGTGGAGGCTGGAGGTGTCAGGGTTGGGCATGCTCCCAGAGTTTCAAGTGAAGGTCAGAGGGTGTTGGTTGCAGTTGATAGTAAATGGCTGTTAAAAAGCGCTAAGCCGAGATCACTTTGGCTCTTGTGTGTGTGTGTGTATGTGTGTGTGTGTGTGTGGTGCTGGGGATGGAGCCCAGGGCCTCGCACACGCAAGGGCCAGCCCCACGGCACCAGGGAACTTCTCACAAGGCCCTGCCTTCCTGACGGGCCAAACGGGGTGGGCGGTGGAAATGCCTCCGGACGCCTGTGACCTCCAGGACTCTGAGCTGCGTGCTCCGACTGCATGCCTTCACTGCACATCAGTCGCACCACAGAGAGGCTAGCAACCCACCACTGGTAGCACAGGGGCTGGGTGCAGCTCAGTGGGGTAGCCGCTGCCTCGCATGCCCAAGGGCTGGGACTCCATCCCCCTGCAAGGCTGGTGAGCACGCAGGAAGCGGACTGCTGTGCTGCCCCAGCCCCGTGGACACTACCTGGGGACCCTCAAACAGCTGACCCAGTGATCCCAGCAGAACATCCCAGAAGACTTGAACACAGGGAATGAGCCGGCCCGTGCACACTGCTGTGCGGAGCTAGCGGGGCGGAGGCCTTTGCTGAAGCGTGGCTCTCAGGCCCGCGGATGCGACGGTGACTGAAAGCAGGAGGCAGCTCCTCGTCTCTGACTTCATTTTGTCTCTGTCCCCTGTATCACCTTAAACGTTGTGACCTGCTCAGCTCTGCACATGGGCATGTTGACCATTTAGGGAGCATTCACCTAAACTCCAGTAACGCAAGGTTTATCAGGCCTGAATTTGCCTAGCCTGTCTCCCCTCCTTCAGACTGAGGCCAGATTTGCAGGGATCCTTGACTGCCCGCTGTCCCGGCATCGGACCCCTGGAGCGGCGCCCAGAAGGCTCCTGCCATCGCCCCCTCCAGGACCTCCGGTCTGATAAACTCCCTGAGCAGCAAGTGGTAACTGGGGCCTCACGCAACAAAGCCTTCTCCAGAGCCGCCTGGCAGAGCAGTTTGACCAAGATGCCAAGGATGCAGATTCCTGGCCTGCCCGTCTGTCCTCTCCTTAAACCCGCAGCTCCCATCCAAGTCCTGGGACAGAGCTGCGACGCCTGTGCCCACTCTGCCTTCCCAGTACAGCCCACGGACTGAGTGCCTCTCCTGCTCTTGACTGTTACTTTTCTGTCTGCGCCAGGCCGAGGGCTGGACCTGATTCGTAGGCCTCTGGCCAAGGACTCTGCTCACAGGGCAGCACTGTTCATAGAAGCCAAAAGGCAGGGACACCCCGAGTGCCCACCCACGGGGACAGCAGGATGCGGCCTGTCCACACAGAGGAAAGCTGCCCAGCCCTGGGCAGCCAGATGCAGAGGCAGAACTACTGTGCGTCCCGCATCCCCTTCGTGTGAGGCGCACAGACCAGGCAGGTCCGGAGGAGGGAGCGCAGCCGGCGAGGAGGCCGGGCGGGTAACATGGGCCACCCTCAGAGGGCCCTGGCGTCCGTCTGGGGAGATGAGTTTTTGGAAATGGACAGTGGTGACAGTCATGTGACACGGGGGCAGCGCTGAGGGCCACAGCGTTGCGCACTTAGAGATGACTGAAGTGGGGGTGGCGGGTGGCTGGTGGTACAGCCTTTGCTTAGTATGAAGGAGGCCCTAGGTTCAATCTCCAGCACTGCAAAAAGGAGGGAGCGAGAGCCAGAGCGAGAGAAAAGAAAAAATGATGTCACATTCAGACGCATAAAAATAAGACAAAAGGCTTCCAGCTCCGGCAGGCAGGTGGTGGGTGGTGCGGGATAACCTGTGCCCCCAGGGCAGCTGGCCTCCTGTGAGCCCTCATCCCTGTGCTGGCTGCCGTTTTGGGCCCCGGGCTACAGCTGGCCTTTCCTCTCTGACTTTGAGGTTGTTTATTCTGCACATAAAACAGATCAGCATCTTCCTCTGATCTTCCACATGGCTGAGTCGGATCCTCTTCAGGGACCTCCAGCACAGCTAGGACCTCGGCTTTGCTGGTGAGGACACCTCTGACATGCTGGGGTCACTACGGGGGCTGGCAGGCAGCTGGCTCCTGGCAGGACCCACGTTCTCAGAGGCAGGAGCTTCTGCTCTGGCCTCCAAATATTGTCTCCCAGAAGCAGGGAGGCAGTGGGGTCCTGCTGGCCTGGGGTTGGGCCTCTGGGGGTCTCTGGGCCATGAGGAAGCCCAAGGTCCTCTTTCCCCCTGAGGGAGCTCCCAGGGCAGCCCAGCCCCACAGTGGCCATCTCCACATTCAGGGCTGGCTCCTTGGCCACTTGCTGCCCCCATCCTGCTGGGCTGCATTGAGTGCTGTCCCCACCCACCCATCTTCTTGGGCCCCCAGGGTGGCTATGCCAACTGAGGTGAGAGGCTCTCACGGAGGAGAAGAGCAGGGTGCCGTCTGAGACAGGGCAGGGGTTCCGCCAGCCCATTACCCTTCCTCCAGCCCTGCCCTGCAGTCCTGATGAGATTCTCAGGTCTCTGGGCTCCCGTCCCAGCAGAGGGAAACATGGACAGCTGGGACACCAAGTGGTACAGCCAGGTAAGGCCAAGTGGTGCCCCGGCCGGGGAGGCAGATGGAAGGGCGCAGCACAGGTTCCCCACCAGATGCCTCCCCAGAACCTGCGGCCTGCTAGAGGCCTGTGTGGCTGCAGCTGCTCTGTCCTGTGTCCAGAAACAGGGGCCAGGCCCACTCAAGCAGGAGGAGGGGGACCAGCCACGTGCAGCAGAGCCGGCAGCATGAACCCTGCTTCTTCTGGACCCCCTGCCCCTTGGGCGGCCACTCTCCCAGCAGCCCTGTGCTGCACCCTGGTCCTGCAGAGCTGCCTTGCCCCAGGCCCACCCTCCATCTGGACCCTGGGTGTCCAGGGAGGCAGACTATGCAGAGGGGAGAAGTGAGGAGGGGGCCCAGGCTTCCTCCTCTGTGCCCATCTCTGCATCAGTGAACGAGCCCCACAGACCCCCACTGCCATACCCACCACCCCCTTTCCAGCATCCATGGGCATCAACCAAGCAGGGTACCAGCAGCCCGTCATGGCACGTCAGCAACATATGCCATGCTCAGAAAGCCCAAGGAGGGGTCCCACGCTAAGCCCCGTTCACCACCACCCCTGAACCGGCACCTCAGCCAGCAGGACACTGGTGGTAGGGACAGGCTGGCTTCCCTGGGACAGCCGCTGCCCATGCCAGAGGTTCTTGCCAAGGAGCAGCCACAGAAGGCCTTCTCATTAGCTCTTAATTGTGGCCCGTGCCAGGCCTCCCAGGGCTGTTGCCAGGACTCCACCTGTTGACAAGATGTGGCGTCCCAGAGGGAAGACACCAGGTGTCCATGGTGCTGCTCATGATGCCCTGCCCAGTGGCAACTCCCTTTGACAGACGGTACTTGTCCGTGTGCCCTCCAAGGCCAAGCTCCACAAAGGTCGAGGGGGTGTAGCGGGCGCACATCAGGCAGCAGGGGACAGGGCCCGTCCAATGCCACCAGGCCCCAAGTCTTCCAGAGTTTGGGAAGGAGGCTGCCTGGCTCCCTCACGGCACATACCACGGAAGGGCCCTCCCATGGGGCCTTCCCACGGGGCCTTCCCACCCTTCCATCCCAACAGCAGGGGTTAGGCATGGGGTGTCCCCATGACCACTAGGGACCTGACTCACCCAGAATGTCCTCAGCATGACTTGTAAGGAGACCTCCTTCTCTGGCCACTGTTGGAGTCAGCTCTCTGTCACTGTAACAAAATCCCTGAGATGATCAATTTAGAAAGGAGACAGGGACTGTTTGGGCTCAGTTTTAGACATTTCGGTCCACGTTGTTTGGGGGCCTCTGGTATGTGGCACATCATGGCAGAGGACACAGTGAGCGGAGGCCACAGCTCACGTGGTTGTCAGGAAGCAGAGAGAGAGAAAGGAGACAGAGTCCCAATGTCTTCCTGTCACCTCCTCCCACTAGATTCCACCACCTCCTGGCACCACGGGCTGGGCAATAGGCCTTCAATACATGGCCTTTGGGGGACATTCCAGGCCTATGCCAAGGTAGCCACCCACACTAGCAGGCCAACAGATCAGTCCCCTGGCAAGGCTCACAGAGCAGCCAGCCGGGAGCTGGGTCCCACAGGCAGGAGCAGCTTCACTCGACCAAGACCCCAGAGATGCCTGGTGTTCTGCGCAGGTGGCCACCCAGGCGGGCACTAATAGCCCCCTCCTCCCTCCTTGCCTGTTGCCTGGGCAGCTCCTGGGCTCCAAACTCAGCACCTCAGGGCACTGGTGCAGGTGCCCCACACACTGGGCAGAGAGCCCTCCTGGGCCTGGATGCCTCCTGGCCTGTGCAGGGCCCCCAGGTAGGTGGCAAGGGTCTTCATGTCCTTTGGACAAACCCCACTTCTCCTCTCCAGCTTTTGGAGGACAGAGACCTCAACACAGCGTGTAGCACTACAGAAGGCGGTGCTGCAATTGGACATTGGGGAACCTAGTGTTTGCTCTGGAAAATACAGCTTCTCTCCTGCCCTTCCCTGGTCTCCTCTGCCCCAGGCAGCCTTCCCTCATGGTCTTCTAAGCTGTCACAGCTGTCACCCCAAAAGCAGTCACCTGCCTGCCCTTGCCGCCACTGAGCCTCAGCTGGCCCAGAACCCCGGTGTTGGCTCCTGACCTCAGGCAGTGTCCTCCAGTCCCTCAGGAGCTGGCTGTGGGGCAAGTGGGGGCTCCCGGGTGTGTCTGCTGGAACCTGTGGGCGTGGCGTGGGGAAAGGGCCTGAGCACAAGGGCCCTGAATCCTGACGAGAGGGAGGGGAGAAGACAGAGGGAAGGAGCCGTGCGGCTGCAGCCTGGGGACGCCTGGAGCCACCAGAGTGGGCAGAGGCAGGAAGGACACCCCTGGAGCCCGCAGAGGACATGGCCCTGCCCGCACCTGGCTCTCAGCCCTCTGGTCTCCACGACTACGCGAGGACGAACTGCTAGTGTTCTGAACAGCAGTGTGTGGTCATCTGCTACCGCGGCCTCTGGACACCAACACAGGGGAACCCTGCCAGCCCACAGGCGGGCAGGGCAGTGCTGCGAGCCCCAGTTGACCCAGGGGCCACAATGCTGGCGCTTCCTGTGACCCAACCACAGGCAGGTGTCGCGTCGCCACCTCCAGAGGGAGCCGTGCCAGCTCCCAGAGCACCCGTGCCAGCCCAGGAAGGGGTGCACGCCCCAGGTCCTCCTCTGCCCTGACGTGTGTCAACCTGGGAGTCCCCAGGGTCTGGCTTAGGGACTTGCACAAAGCTCATAGTGAACACTCACTAATGACGATGATGAAACAGTTTGCAAAGCAGGAGTCCAGGGACCCAGAGGCCTGCTGTAGCACCAGAGAGGCAAGGCGACCTAAGACCCGCCAGGAGCCACAGACCCACCTGAGCAGCGGCAGAACCCACCCCAGGATGGGGGTCAGAAACCCCTGGTTCTGTTTTCTGAATCAGAAACTGGCTCTGGGCTGAGGATGTAGCCCAGTGGTACAGCACCTGCCCAACTTGCGTGAGGCCCTGGGTTCAGTCCTCTGCATTGCAAAATGAAACAAAATCAGACCCCCAAACTGGCCATGTTGGCCACCTGGGCACTCCTTTAGGGATGACAGACTGGTGTCTGGAGGCTGGACATTCTGGGAGCTGCTTTGGAGTCCCCTCCAGTCTGCATGCTTTGTGGAGACGTGAACTCACACGCCACGCCATTAGCCTATTGAAAGTGCACAGTTAAGCCGGGTGTGGTGGCACACACCTGTGATCCCAGCGTCTCAGGAGGCTGAGGCAGGAGGATCCCAAGTTGGAGGCCAGCCTGAGTAACTTAGCGAGACCCTGTCTCAAAACAAGACTTTTATGAAGAGGCTGGCACGTGGCTGGGAGAAGGTCGGCACTCACACAGCCTGCACCGTGGGTGGCTGGTCCCCTGCGGCCACCGGGCTCTCATGGTTTGCCCAGCTGGTGCATGCCAGCTTCCGTCCTCACGGCTTCATGCTGGTCCACTGTCTGGATGAACCACCAGAGGCCTGTCCATCGGCTCATCTGCAGGTGGCACCCAGGCCACGCCCACCTTTGCTCCACCTGTGTTTGCTCCCATAGACTTGGACTGGGGTGGGTAGGCTGAACCCCCCTGAGTGTCAACACGTCACACTCTCCCCCGGCACTGGGAGAAACCCCAGCAGACTGCACAGCCCACACTCCTGCGAACAGATCTTCAAATCTCAATGGCACCTGCCACTCACACTCATGACCCATTCCAAGGCATGCCAGTGAAACCAAGTTTATTTTGTGTTCTTTCTCATAATTGGAGGACTTCTTCAGATTTGGGGCCCAGAGGACTGGGGAAACAGGTGTGGCCTGGAAGCCCATCTGGCAAAGCCTCTTGCTGCTGAGGAGAAAGCCCAAGGGGCTGGAGGAGTGGTTGTGGGGCTCAGGGAGGCCACCAACCCTGGGCCTGGCAGTGGAGCCCACAAGTAGGCAAGAGCTGCCAAGCACAGCCTCAGTGGGGCACCTTGGAACTCAGAGCCCAGACCCCAGGAAGAGGCAAGCACAGGTTGCCGGCACCTCAGAAATGTGGGATTACCACGGTGATCGAGGGCTGAGCTGCCAGGGGCCCACCAGATCAGTCCAAGCAGCTGGAGATAAGCCAGACTCAATGCCTGGAGTTTTCTGGAAAGTCTCAATGAAAACTGGTCATTTGGGACTGGGGCTGTAGCTCAGTGGTAGAGCGCTTGCCTAGCATGTGTGAGGCACTGGGTTCGATTCTCAGCATCACATATAAATAAATAAAATAAAGGTCCATTGACAACTAAAAAAATTTTTTTTTTTTTTTTTTTTTTGGTACCAGAGATTGAACTCAGGGGCACTGGACCACTGAGCCACATCCCCAGCCCTATTTTGTGTTTTATGTAGAGACAGGGTCTCACTGAGTTGCTTAGCGCCTCGCCATTGCTGAGGCTGGCTTTGAACTCGTGATTCTCCTGTCTCAGCCTCCCAAAGTACTGGGATTACAGGCGTGCACCACCGCGCCCGGCTGACAACTAAAAAATTTTAAAAACTGGTCATTAAATGTGTAACTGGACATAATATGGTTTATAAAGGCTTCACAACTGAGAGCAGCAGTGTACAAATTATTTTTTCCTTCTTTTCTTTTTGCAGTGCTGGGGATGGAATTCAGGGCCTCGTTCCCTCTAGGCAAGCGCTCTACCACTGAGCTACGCCCCCGAACCTGAGTTTCCTCAGGTGGGTCTCCTAAAATATCAGCAACGGAGTCCTGAAGTCTGTAGGAACGCCACCAGAGCCGGAGGAGCCACTTGCTAACTGGATTTTCCGCACTGCCTGAACCTGTGTCAACAGAAACGGGCACCGACTGTGTTCCGGTGTCGTCCCTGGTTCTTGGGCTACTTCAGTGAGCAGAGCACACAGCAAGGCCGCGCCTCTGGGCAGCTCACAGGCCCACACCTGGCTGGCAGGTAAGTTGAAGATAAATGAGGTGGGGGACACCACTTCTTTGCGAAGCCGAAGATACCATGGCGCCGGAACCGCGTCGTCCTTGGTCTGCGTTGCCCATCATCGCCGCAGCCAGAGAAGGCGCGGAAAACCGAAGCGCGGAACTTTTGGCTCTGAGCATCCGCGGGCCAGGGCGCGAGAGTCGCTGCGCTTAGCCCGCCGGCAGAGGGCGCGCGCCGCCGCCGCCGAGCAGACGCGCATGCGCCGAGCGGGGCGCTTTCCGGCAGCGAGGCGGAACTCTGCGTTTCTTCGCGCCACTTGATGACACCTGCGCGCGGCGCTGGGCGGTAGTGCGGCCGCCATGGCGTCGCCCTTCAGCGGGGCGCTGCAACTGACCGACCTGGACGACTTCATCGGGCCGTCCCAGGTGGGCCGGCAGGCCGCTCGCTTACGTGGGAATGGAGGCTGGGCTCTTACAGGCGCACGGCGGCTCGCGTGGGACGGGCTGCCGGTTTCGGCCCTGGGGCGGCCCCCGGGGCGCGGCGGGATGGACCGAGTCCAGAACGGCCGGTGGTCCACGGCAAGGGACGAGTGTCAAGGGTGCGGCTCACTAGGGCGTGGCAGGGAACCAGTGGACGGTGTTAAGGGTACTAAGGCACGTGGGGGCCAGCTGCACGTGAGGCTGGAGGCTGGTGCCCATCTGGCTGGGCCCGCCTGTGGCTGCCGGGGATCTGCACAGCCAAAGCGGAAAGGCACCAGCCCGAGCAGCTGGGCGGGGCTGGTCTCCAGGGCAGGCGGGATGAGCTGCAGCCGCCTCCTGTGAGGTGGGAAGGAAGTGGCTACTGTGGTTCCAGAATGGCGAGACAGAACTCAAGGACATGGAGAAAGCCAAGGACTTGCTCCCAGGGCAGTGTGGGGTGGTGACTTTCTCCGAGGGAGGCATTCCTTGGCTCCCTCAGTAGCATTAACTTTGGCCTTTGCTTGGTGGCCACACTACTGTCTGCTGTTAGGGTGAAGGTCAGCATTGGAAGTTTCTGCAGATGGGCCGTTTGCAGGCCAGTTGGTGCTGCCTTTATGCTGAGCCACTCTTGCAGAGTGACCTTAATGTTGGGCTCCGGTGCCTAATGCAGAGCAGGGCAGCCTGGGACAGCCTCAGTGGCAGGAAGATGGTGGGACCATTCTGTCCTGAGTGTCACCCTTAGGCAGAGCCTTGTGCCATGGAGCCAGCCATCCTTGAGGCTCTTCCCCAGGAGCTCCTTCACAGACCGGGTTTGGGATCTCTTCCTGGTATAGGATTGCATCAAGCCTGTGAAGGTGGGTAAGAGGCCCGGAAGTGGTGTGGCCAGGATCCACATTGAGGATGATGGCAGTTACTTCCAAGTTAATCAGGTAAGGCATGGGGCCACACCACAGTCCAGCTGCGAGGGCTGAAGCATGTTTTTTCTCTGCTTCATCCGGTCACAATGTGGTGGCCTTGAGACTTTCCACGTTGTGCTAGTTGTTTCCCATTGGTCTGTTCACTGACTGCTGGGGCACCAGGTCAGAATGCTTGGAGAGCTGACTGGGTGCCCAGGTTGAGCAGTGGGCCTGACTTGTTCTACAAATGTGTTGGGTCCTGCTGCCCTGCCCTTAGTTCTAGTATGAGATCTTGGAGCATGCCTTCTTGGCTCTCTCGTCAAGTGAGCGTGAGATCCTAATGTTATGGTCTTAAGACTGACCCCGACCACCTGCCATTTGGGCTTCAAAACTACACTCACCACTGGGCTGAGAAGTGATGCCCTGTGTGCTTGGCCAGGAACCCTCCCTGAGTGGGAATCTTCCTAGTTTCCCTGAGTGGAACCTTCCTAGTTTCGTGGTGTACAGTGTACAGATGCCTGTGAGGGACAGACAGCAGGATCATGTGGTCACAGGAAAGCTGACTTTTGCTCTTTGCAGGAGGGTGACCCCGATGTATGCCATGGCTGGAGCTGGTGCAGCTGAGAGGGTCTGGTTCTTTCAAGGGTTTCACAAGTGAAGGGACCCAGGGAAGGTGCTGCTGGGCGCTCATGGGCACTGCTTTCCAGGGCCATAGCTGTTGCTTTGAAGGAGCACAGTGGCCTCCCTTGGCACATCACAGCCCAGGCCTGTGGACCTTTACCTTTTCAGTGTGGGCTGAGCTCAGATGTGGCTGCAGTACACGGGCCTAGTGGGGAAACTGTTCAAAGGACTTCCAGTTCAGAACCTCACCCCTTCCCAGCACTTAGGGAGGCTGAGACAGGAGAATCGCGAGTTCAAAGCCAGCCTCAGCAATGACGAGGCGCTAAGCAACTCAGTGAGACCCTGTCTCTACATAAAATACAAAATAGGGCTGGGGATGTGGCTCAGTGGTAGAGTGCCCCTGAGTTCAATCCTCGGTACCAAAAAAAAAAAAAAGAACCTCACCCCTGCAGCTTTCCTGTCTTTAACTGAAACCATTCTTGTGTTTGTAAGGGGGAGTTGGGGGCTTTAGCTCAAATCATTTTGGTTTTGGTTTGGTTTTTGTTTTTTTTTTTGGTACTGGAGATTGAACCCAGGGGCACTCAACCACTGAGCCACATCCCCAGCCCTATTTTGTGTTTTATGTAGAGACATGGTCTCACTGAGTTGCTTAGTGCCTTGCCATTGCTGAGGCTGGCTTTGAACTCATGATTCTCCTGTCTCAACCTCCCTAAGTACTGGGATTACAGGCTTGAGCCACCGCGCCCGGCTGGAATCATTTTGATTAGGAAATCTGTAGAGTACCCTCCTAGAGGCCCAGCTTGAACACCAGCACCCCGAGGCTCTGCATCTCTCTGGCCAAGCCAGCCCTAGTGTTCCCTCCTCTCTTCAGAGCCTGTTCCCACAGGCCTATGCATACGCAGCAGGGCCAGCAACCCCTCCAGCAGGCAAGTCCACTGCTTTTGTACTGACTTAACACAAGTCAGCCCTGTTCATACAGGTTTGATGTGCTAGTTGAGTTTGTCCCAAAAGTTAAGAGTTTGAGCCGGGCGCGGTGGCTCAAGCCTGTAATCCCAGCACTTAGGGAGGCTGAGACAGGAGAATCGCGAGTTCAAAGCCAGCCTCAGCAATGGCGAGGCGCTAAGCAACTCAGTGAGACCCTGTCTCTACATAAAACACAAAAAATAGGGCTAGGGATGTGGCTCAGTGGTAGAGTGCCCCTGAGTTCAATCCCCGGTACCAA
>CM053415.1:34800000-34918864 GCA_028644305.1 Xerus rutilus
GTAAAAAAAAAAAAAAAAAAAAAAAAAAAAAAAAAAAAAAGTTAAGAGTTTGATGTTGATGTGAAAGCTTAGGATGTGTATAAGTATTTGTGTAACATTTTTTAATTAAAAAAATACATTAACAATTTTTTTTTTTTTTTTTTTTTTGGTACTGGGGATTGAACTCAGGGGCACTCGACCACTGAGCCACATCCCCAGCCCTATTTTGTGTTTTATGTAGAGACAGGGTCTCACTGAGTTGCTTAGTGCCTCGCTGTTGCTGAGGCTGGCTTTGAACTCACGATTCTCCTGTCTCAGCCTCCCTAAGTGCTGGGATTACAAGCGTGAGCCACCGCGCCCGGCTAACAATTTTTAAATATTTTTATTTTTAAAAATATTGAGTGGCAGGGCTGGGGATGTAGCTCAGGGATTGAGTGCTTGCCTAGCATGTACAAGGCCCTAGATTTAATCTCCAGTTCCACAAAAGAAAATGAAAATGAAAATCGAGGGGCTCCCAGCTAGCCACTGGGTTGGCTGCAGTGATGCCGTGAGCAGAAGAGCCCAGGCCCCCGTGGGATCTGCCGTCCTGAGAGGAGCCCTGCAGGGAGACCGCTGTCCTAGGTCCATGCCTCTCCTGCAGGATGGTGGGACCCAGAAGCTGGCAAAAGCCAGGGTGTCACTGAACGACTGCCTGGCATGCAGTGGCTGTGTCACCTCGGCAGAGACTGTGCTTATCACCCAACAGAGCCATGAGGAGCTGCGGAAGGTTCTAGATGCTAACAAGGTAAGTGGTGCAGATTGGCCTAGCAGCCTAGGGCATATTTCTTCAGGGGCAGCTCACCTGGTGTCACCTGTCCTTCCTTCAGATGACTCTCATGTCTCTAAGTCTTGCCATGGCTCTGAGATGCCAGGCCTTAGTTCTGTCCTGAATGTGCCCCCATGTGCCAGGCCTCGGTGGGGCAGCAGGCTTTCTGCAGAGCCAGTGGCATCAGGCTTGACAGGCGGGCAGCTGGATCTTACAAACCTGCAGAGTAAGCGCCTCTCCCCCGCCTTGCAGACAGCAGCACCCAGTGAGCAGCGGCTGGTGGTCATTTCTGTCTCACCCCAGTCCAGAGCATCGCTAGCTGCAAGGTGTCAGCTGAATCCTACAGACACTGCCAGGAAATTAACTGCATTCTTTAAAAAAATAGGTAGGTGTGGAACCTTGAGTGAACACCAGGGCCCCAAATGCAGGTGTCCAGCATGGCAGTGCTCTCCACTTCCAGTCACCTGTCACTCAGCCCTGAACCAGGCACCCAATGCGCTGTTCCCAGTGGGGCTGCATCTTGAGGTTGCTTCACAGCTGAAAGCAGTACTTCTTTTTTTTTTTTTAAGATGTGATGGACCTTTATTTTATTCATTTATATGTGGTGCTACGAATTGAACCCACTGCCCCACACATGCTAGGCAAGCGCTCTACCACTGAGCCACAGCACTAGCCCACCTCTTTTTCTTTTCCCCCCACCAGAAATTGAACCCAGAGACATTTAGCCCCTGAGCCACATCCCCAGCCCTTTGCATTCTTTATTTTGAGATAGGGTTTTGCCAAGTTGCTGAGGCTGGCTTTGAATTCACAACTCTCCTGCCTCAGCCTCCCAAGTGTCTAGGATCACAGGTGTGGCCACTGTGCCTGGTGAGGAGCACCAGTTCTGATGAGTAGCCATCTGCTCTGGCTTGCACTCTCCCCACACAAGGGATTCACCACTCTGTGTTTCTTACTTGTTGGGTTGTTTTTTTGGTACCAGGGATTGAACTTAGGGGCACTCAACCACTGAGCCACATCCCCTATTTTGTGTTTTATGTAGAGACAGGGTCTCACTGAGTCACTTAGCACCTCGCCATTGCTGAGGCTGGCTTTGAACTCACGATTCTCCTGTCTCAGCCTCCCAAAGTGCTGGGATGACAGGCGTGGTCACTGCACCTGGCTCCGGCTGTTGTTCTTAAGGCACTTATTCCAGGTCTGTGTTGGTTTCTGGGTCAGATCAGCCTTGGTTGATCACTGTGCTGGGGACCTGGGCTAGGGGAGGACATGAGTATCCTGAGAACCCTGGCTAAATTGACGTGCTAGTGCCAGAGTGGCCAGCACCTCCACCCTAGTGGGCAGTGAAGGGGGCTGGACGTGTGTGTTTCAAGCCCTTTTCACAGAATGTTCCTTTTAGCTGGTAGACAGGCTAATACCTGGTTGTCCTCCCATGACCAGGGAGGTCTCTGACCACAGACTCGCTGACACTGGCCCTGGCTGGCTGGCCTTGGTCCCCTGTGTCCTGAGGAAGCTGGCCTAGAGCAACCGCTGGCCAGTGGGAGATGGAAATTAGCATGGCACCACCTAAGGAAACAAGTTCAGACGTTTTCCTCTGGATCCTGGGAGGGAGGGGCAGTGAGTTGGGGGGCAGCCCCTCACTGGAGTCCACGCAGGTTTCCTGCAGGAGTTACTGGTGGGTCTCCTGCCCAGAATCTCCCTGTGACTGAGCAGCATGCACTGTGGGAATTCTGCACAGTCCAGCTGGATGGGGGACAGTGGGCAGCAGCCCAGGGAGGTGGTCCCTTGGAGGTAGCTGTGTGAAACAGATGTTTGGATGCACTGAGGATCTGGGAAGAGGTGGAGCGCTAGGAACTGTCCAGGGCCTCAGCCCTGTTCTGGTGTGAGAAAGCTAAACCTTGGAAATCAAACAGGAGCCAGGTGTGGTGGCACATGCCTGTAATCCCAGCAGCTAAGGAGGCTGAGGCAGGAGGATCGCAGGTTCAAGGCGAGCCTTAGCAACTTAGTGAGACCTTGTGTCAGAATGAAAAATAAAAAGGGCAGAGATGTGGCTCAGTGGTTGAGTACTCCTGGATTTAATCCCCAGTACCAAAAACAAGACTGGGGCTGGGATTGTAGCTCAGTGGTAGAGCGCCTGCCTCGCATGCGTGAGGCACTGGGTTCGATCCTCAGCACCACATAAAAATAAATAAAATAAAGATATCGTGTTCATCTACAACTAAAAAAAAAAAGACTGAACAGGAGTCCGCTGCAGTGGGGCGCTTCACACCGGCCCCAGGCAGCACTGGGTTGTCCCCGTGGCATGGCTGCGTCACGCTGCCTGCGGCTGTGGCAGAAGCAACCATGGCACCGTCGGGGGCAGTGCCCTGCTCTGTGGGTGTGAGCAGCGCTGCCCACTGTGGCCAGCTCCAGAGGGTGCCCTGTGGTGGTGCCCGCTATGGTGGGCCGAGCGTGAGCTTCTCTCCAGGGGCACACCTGGTCCTGGATACCGCCTTCTCAAGGAACTTCAGCCTCCTAGAGAGCCAGCGAGAGTTCGTGCGGCGATTCCGAGATCGGGCCGACTCCAGAGTGGCCCTGCCCGTGCTGGCGTCTGCCTGCCCAGGTGCGTCTGTGGGCGTACAGGTGGCAAGATCCAAGCTCGTGGGGTTAAAAGCTGACGGTGCCGACAGCACGGCTGGGGCTGGGCAGTCAGTGCCTCAGGCCTCCTGGAGAAGGCGCCCCTCAGGAGTCACCTGCAGTCACCCGCGTTCTGTGGCCTGCATGTGACACTCCTGGTGATGGGGTGACAGAATGGGGACGCCTGCTATGCTGCAGTCACCTTTTGTACAAGTTGGTCTGCCCCCGAGTGTCAATCAGAGAGGCTGTCTGAGCCACCCCAGGCCTGCCCTGTGCCCCACCAAGACCTGTTGGTTCTGCTGCACAGGCTGGATCTGCTACGCTGAGAAGACCCATGGCAGCTTCCTCCTCCCCTACCTCAGCACGGCCCGGTCCCCACAGCAAGTCATGGGCTCCCTGGTCAAGGACTTCTTTGCCCAGCAGCAGGTAACAGCCTTGGGCCATGCAGGGCAGCTTGCTGGAGAGTGGTGGCTGTGAGCTTGGCATAGGGTGGCCCTGGCACCAGTCACTGTGTGACTGTGGCCCTGCGCCCTCTGGAGGCGTTTGGGGTCATGAGCATTGATGGCAGCTGCCAGTGAAGGTGCTCTTCACTCTCCCAGAGGTGGCCAGGCCCCTAGGGAACAAGAGGCCAAGGCCAGGCAGTAGTCAGGAGACCTCCACAGGCTGCTGGTGAACAGAGGCACCTACTGAGCCATGAGGACTCGAACCTGGTGCCACTGGCCGCAGGAGCAGGGAGTCTGCCACGGGCACTGCCTCAGTGCTGTGCTTGCTTCCTCTGGACACAGCCAGGCTTCCTTGAGGTCTCTGGTGCCGGAACGGAGCCCAGGCCTCGTGCGCGCTAGGCAAGTGCCCTAGTGCTGAGTCAGCTTCCCGGCCCCCTCGGGTCTCCCTCCACCACCACGTGCTTTTTCTGTTGACCCCAGGCCCCTTCCTCTGCTGGAGCTGGTTGCTGCTGGACCTGTGGCATCCACCGCAGGGCCACAGCACCAGTGACGAGGTGCTGGGAAGCGGTGCCAGCACGTGGGGCTGCTCGAGGCCACCTGCGTGCACTCTCACCTCGCCTGTCGCAGGGTGGGCTCGGCCAGGTGGGACCGAGTTTCTCTTCTCCTGTAGCGCCTGACCCCCGACAGGGTGTACCATGTCACAGTGATGCCCTGCTATGACAAGAAGCTGGAAGCCTCCAGACCCGACTTCTTCAGCCAGGAGCACCAGGCTCGCGACGTGGACTGCGTCCTCACCACAGGTAGTGTCTGCACTCGCACTGTGCATCCCAAGAGGCAGCACCTTCTCAGCTGACCCCTCGGGCACCGCAGCCCTTGGGGCCTGGAGATCCTTGTGGGGTCTGAGGGAGGGGTAGAAAGCCTCCAGTCCAGCCCTCGGACTCGCATCTGCTCCCCGTTTCTGAGTTCAGAAGCTTCAGTCTCTCTCAAGTACTAGCAAGATAGGAGAATGAACTGGCCAGGAGGCTGGGCAGACGGCACTGGACCAGCACAGTGACCTGTCTCACCTTGTGCCGCCCTGATGGGATGAGGCAGCCCTCAGGGTCTTCAGAGGGGTCATCCTTTCCCACCTGTGGCCGGGTGAACGTGTGGCCTGCTGGGGCCAAGATGCAGCTGCCAGGCACACAGGCGGCTTGAGGTCGGAGTGGCTGGAGCACCCCTGCTGTGCCCTGACAGGTGAAGTCCTTGAGCTGCTGGAGGAGGAGGGGGTCTCGCTCGCGGAGCTGGAGCCAGCCCCTCTGGATGGCCTGTAAGTCAGCAGAGGGAACAGGCTGCCAGGCTGCCATGGGGTGGGCAGTGCCTCTCCTTGTCTCCCCATGCCTTGTCCCAGGCCTCACAGAGGTACAGCCCAGCTTGGAGGGGCCTGAGCTCCCCAGGACACAGTGTCAGACATACCAGGGGCCATGCCAAGAGATTCTTTGTGCCCAGGACTTGTTTCCCACCTAGAAAAGCTTGAACACAGCTGTGCTGAGGGCCTGCCTTCCTCACCCACACTGACCTGCCCCTCCCACAGGTCCAGTAGCATGTCTGCCGAGGAGCCCACCAGCCACCGGGGCGGGGGCTCAGGGGGTTACCTGGAGCATGTGTTCCGGCATGCAGCCAGAGAGCTCTTTGAAGTCCATGTGGATGAGGTCACCTACAGGCCTTTGAGGTCAGTGGGATGGGCTGGAGCACCAGGACAGGGCAGCCATGAGGCTCCTAGACTGGCACCTCCCCAGTCCTCATTCCTCTTGCCAAGGTGGGCCTAGTGGTGGGCCCTGGAGCACTGGGCACAAGTTGAGCGGGCCTCAGTTTCCCCCTCAGCAGATATCCTGAGCCCAAGGCCAGTGTACTCAGGGCAGGTGGGTGCCAGTGACACCTACATCTGGGAGGGAGGGCGAGGCTAGGTCCCCCCTTGCCATGCCTCAGGACCATCCTTAGGAAAGGAGATTCCCATTTCACAGGTGAAGAGACAGACCTGGGGGAGGTTAGGGTCATCTGTTGGACCTCTAGTGGAAGAGAGCCCTCCACTCCTTCCACCCTCCCCTGCCCGGAGAGACGGGGCAGAGCTGCTGAGTGCCTGTCCCCGCGGGGCCCCTGTGCGCGCAGGAGCCTGGTGTTGGTGGTGCACAGTCTCTCCCATCCCCAGGAACAAGGACTTCCAGGAGGTGACCCTGGAGAGAGAGGGCCAGGTGCTGTTGCGCTTTGCCGCTGCCTACGGCTTCCGCAACATCCAGAACCTGGTGCAGAAGCTCAAGCGCGGCCGCTGCCCCTACCACTATGTGGAGGTCATGGCCTGCCCCTCAGGTACACCTCCCAGCAGGAGATGGCAGGGTGGGGGCTGCAGGGGTTGAGTTGGCAGTGCACCCCCTGCGCACGTGGGGAGGGGGTGTGTGCTTTGACCCTACCTTGCACCCAAGTGACCCTAACCTGCTCTGCACAGGATGCCTGAATGGTGGAGGCCAACTCAAGGCCCTGGACATGCCCAGCAGGGACCTTCTCCAGCAGGTGGAGAGACTGTACAGCATGGTCAGGGTGGAGACACCTGAGGATGTGCCTGGGGTCCAGGAGCTGTACCAGCAGTGGCTACAGGGCGAGAGCTCAGAGCGGGCCAGCCGCCTCCTGCACACTCAGTACCATGCCATAGAGAAGGCCAGTTCGGGCCTGAGCATCAGGTGGTAGGAGGCCTCGAGGTCTGCAGGGGCCAGCACCGGACACCCAGTGAGGCTGTGCTGGCGCCTAGCAGTGCAGCCACTCACCTCAGACCCCAGGGCTCCCCCAGAACCAAGGGGGAGCTGCACAGACGTGTTAGAGTGGGTTGAGGTGTTGAAGTGGGCTCTGGATACACAGGACTCCATGGTCTGGAATCCGACCTGTGCCTGCACACCCTGGGCGCTGCACTGGCTTTGCAGTTAGGGTGGGGGAGAAGGCTGAAGGTTGTCTGAGGTTCTGGAATCTCTCCCACTGGCCCCTGCGCGCCATCATGGCCCTATGTGAGGGGCTTCAGAGTTCCTGCCGGTGCTATCCCTGGCACCTGGAATTGCCTGGAAGCCGCAGGGCAGGGGGCAGGTGACAGCACCTGTAGTGTCAAGTGTGGAAACTGCTGCAGGAAAGGACATCTGGACTCCTGGAAACCAGAGTTACCAAGTTGTGGGCCTAAGGTCAGCCTGTGTCTTAGGCTGTGTCCCTGCACAAGTCCTCCCTGGCATCATGGCTCTGTGGCTGGGTTCCCGCCAGGCCGGCCTCTGGCCAGTTTCACCCCTGATAAAGGACATGCCCAGCACGTTGGGAAGCAGCTGCTGTCTTGGAGTGTCTGCTCTGAAAGGCGAGCCGAGCTTTATTCACTACAGGGCCCAGGCAGGACTCGGAGGCCAGGGGTGGCCACACAGGCCCCGTGGGCCCCCTCCAGGGGAGTGGAGGAGAATGCCACGTGCAGGTCCTCAGAGTGCGCATCCAGCCAGGCTGGGCCTTGGAGCAGGTCCCCGAGGCCACTGTGTGGGTCCTGGCAGGCTGAGGGTGGTGGAGCAGCAGCGTGGAGTCGAGGGCCCTGTGTGGCTCACTTCTGGGGGCCCAGGAGCCCCCACTGCAGTGCGAGCAGCGCCCGTGCCTGTGGCTGCGGTGGCTCCGCAGCCTGCCTGAAGCAAGCCCTCTTCCTGCACAGCGCCTGCAGGACCTCGGCTGGGGCCACCTGGCCTGTGAACTCACGCACGGCCTGCTCGCTGTGGGGGAGGGGTGCGGTGGGGAAAGGCTGGGCACTAGGCTGCCCGTGGGCATGGGAAGGGGCAGGGCACTGGATGGCAGGAGGTACTTATGCAGGCCTCTCCTTGTGCCAGGGACACTCGGGCCAACAAGTGGTCCCCAGACACCAAACTAACCAAGTGGCTGCCAAGGAGGCCCCAGGGATGGCAAGCTGGCATTGCTAGCTGGTTGCACAGGGAGATGCCTCCCAAGGCTGCCTTGATGGCTCTAGCTCAGGCCCCACCCATGGGGAGGCTTCAGACTCGGCCATACTCACGCCACCCTCAGGAAAGGGTTGTACAGCAGCTCCTCGCCTAGGGTGGATGGCACAGTGGGCACATCATCCTCGTCCCTTTTCTGCAGTGACCACAGGCTCTTGTCACAACTGGGCTTTTCCTGCAGTCGCAGACTGCTTGGCTGTGGCCACAGGCCGTATATCACACCACGCCAGCACTGGCCACCAAGGCCAGTCATGCTCACCCTGGGGGTTCTTTTTTGGGTCCCTGCACCCAAACTCAAAAGAGCAGCTGCCCTCCCCGCTGTGCAGCCCTCCCCTTAGGGGGCCAGAAGCGGCCTACCTGGGCCCACGAGAGCTTGGCGCTCACGTGCTCGTTGCGGGGCTCCACTGTGTGTGCAAACTCCAGGTTGCTCAGGGTGTGCTCGTGGCCACAGAACACCTTCTGCAGGAAGGGCACTCGGTGGGCACAGCACTGCTGCAGGCAGAGGTGGGGAGGCACCCAGGGCCCTGGGTCCAGTCGGGACTGGGCGGGGCATGAGGATTCCCACGGGAAGCACAGCACCAAGCAGTCTGGCCCCCACGCACCGTCTGTGGGGGCAGGGTGCCAAGGGTCTCTGTCAGACTCTGGTGCATCTGCTGGGCGGTGCCTTCCAAGCGCCAGCCACAGCCAGCCACGGACAGCGCATCCCCTGTGGGAGGAGGGTTGGTGACATGAGATGGGGGCTTGTCAGAGAAAATAAGGGGGTGAGCTCTGGGCTGCAGGTACCCGAGAAGAGGGCAGGCGGGTCTGGGCTTTCCTCATCCCAAAGGAAGTAACTCATGTGGCCAGAGGTATGGCCAGGCGTCAGGAGGCAGCGCACACCGATGTTCCCAAACTGCAGAGGGGCAAGGGATCTGTGAGGTGGGTGACTGGCTGGCTGGAGGGCCCCTCCACTCTTCCCATGCGTGGGCACTCACCCGTAGCTCCTCGCCATGTACCAGCTTGCGGGTCAGCCCGCAAATGCGTTCGTCCCCGCCCATCACCGCCATCCCGGGCCGCAGCTGCGCCAGCTCCACGTTCCCCCGAGTGTGGTCCCTGCAGACAGTCACCTCTGACTGAGGGAGCAGGCACCTCTACTGGGGGAAAGGCATCCTCGAGCCTCGGTGCATCCCACCCGCACTCACCAGTGGTGGTGGGTGGACAGCACCGTGGTCAGAGACACCCCCTCCCGGCTTGCAATCTCCAGCAGCTGGAAGGGATAAAGTCGTGAATCGGACGCCTGGGTGGGCCGCCCACTTCCGTACTGCAGCGCCGCCAGGACCCGGGACAGCACAGGGGAGGGGAGGTGTCCTGCAGACATCACTGAGCTGCCCGCGTACTCTAGGGCGGTTAAGCACTAGATGAAGGCAGGCATGCCCAGGAGACGATGGAGACCAGAGACGGAGAACAGGGGATGGGACGGTCTGCTCCAGCCAGGGTGCGGGATCTGGCGTGCAGACCCAAGGCTGCCTAGCCCTGCAGTGCCGCTCCCTGCCGCCCCCGACCATCCCTCACCCTCTTGGGCACCGCCACGTCCACGGCCACGGCCTCCCGCGTGTGCTCCTCGATGACCAGGTACATGTAGTTGTCCTCAAGCACGGGAATGACCTTGACTTTCATGGTGGCAGAACTCTGCCACCCCGCGCCTCCTCCAAAAGAAGGCCCCCACAGCCTGCTGAGCCCTTCTGGGCAGGACGGGGGTCCGGGAGGCACACACGGCAGGTGCACACAGCCCGGCTCCAGGAACTCCCGGAGGTCCCGCGTGCAATTCCACGCGCCGGGACCAGGGGGCCCTGGTTGCCGCCCCGCCCCCCTCACGCAGCCCCGCCCCAACGGGCCCTCCCCCAGCCCGCAGGCCACGCCGCCTCCCGCTGTCCCGCCTGGCAGCCGCGGAGGGACCCGAGACCCGGACAGGTGGTTTCGGCTACCCCTCACCGCACCTGCACCGATGGCCCAGAGGGCGCTTAGCTGGTGGATGGAGGCGGAGCCTTGGGCCCGAGGAGACGCGCTCTTCTACCCGGCCGCTGGCCCTCAGCGACTGGCCAGGAGCTTGCGCGCAGCGCGGACCCGACGCGCGGCTGGAGGGAACGCGCGTGCGCAGTGGGGCGTGGCGAGCACGCCTTGACCCGGCTCCGGGCGCTTGGCACCTCCTCACCGAGGCACTGCGGGCGCCGACTTTCCGAGACCGCTACCCATTTTGGGATGTCCGCATCCCTTCTCTCGGGCTGGGGTGGGGAGGGCCGTACAGCTTGTTCACCAGCCTACCCCAAGTTTCCACCGGGCACCTGGAGGCACACAGGAGGCGTCTAAAGAGTGCACGAGCCTGGCGCGGTGGTGCACGCCTGTAATCCCAGCACTCTGGGAGGCTGAGGCAGGAGGATTGGGGGTTCAAAGCCAGCCTCAGCAACTTAGCAAGGCCTTAGGCAACTCAGTGAAACCCTGTCTCCAAATAAAATATTTAAAAAGGGTTGCAGATGTGGCTCAGTGGTTACGTGCCCCAGGGTTAAATCCCTGGTACTTCAAACCGTGCACAAACCCACCGGAAGGATAGGCCATTCCTCGCCAGCATAGCAGTACCAGCAACTGCAACTCCAGACTGGGCGTTTCCAGTTTTCATAAACTCCTGGCTGCATCTGGACACAGGTGAATGCCCTGCGTGTTGATCTGCATTTCCCAAATGAGGAGGAGCCAGATTCCCCAATCTTCCCCACCGCGGAACTGCCTAGCCCTGTGGGCGCGGCCCTGGCGTCCTCAAGACCAACAGAGGCCTTGGCAACGCTGAAACTGTGTGGAGCAACAGCCACCACGCAGCCATCCTAGAGAAGGCCAGGGACCAGGTGTGGGATTCCTGCTGCCTATGGAGTGGGTGGCAGCCCCAGGGCCCAGACGGCGGGCCCCTCCTCGAGCCTCGGGGAATGTGAGTCTTCCCAGGACACCGGTGCTGCCACTATCCTGGCATCAGTCAGGGTCCTTCATCTCCAGAGGCTAGGAGGGGTGGGGAACCCTGTGCCCTGGGTCTGGTCCTGGCCAGGGAAGGGGCTGTCCCAGCTCAGCAGGGTTGGCATGTCAGATGACCCTGTCAGAGCAGGGGCCACAGCCCAGAGCTGAGACCCACCTGGCATGGGGCGATGGTGCCTCCCCAGGCTGTGCCACGAGCAGAAGACTGGCTGCCAGGAGTTCCTGGTGGCGCCCCATCCTGGGCCACCAGCCTGGAAACAGAGCTTCCAACAGATCTGGAGCTGAGCAAGGAACAGCAGCTACAGGTGGGGATGGGGCTCTGAGGTGCTGGCAGAAGCAGGAGCCTGCAGGGTCCCATGGGCAGCAGCTCTTACCCTGGCCACACACAGATCTCCAAGGAGCTGGTCGACCTTCAGATTGCAACCCATCGCTTACGGGAGCAGCATGAGGCTGAAGTCTTCCAGCTGAAGAGGGAGGTGAGCGCCCATACCAGACTGGATGTGCCAGCTTGAGCATGTGGGGATGGCCGCACCCTCACCAGGGCAAGTGGTGTGTGGGAGTTTACACAGCATCTACCTGTGCCTTGTGTACTGTGTCCCTGTGTGTGCCAGATGAATGCTTACTGCTCCTGGTGCCCAGGAGGCACCTGCTCAACCCGGTGACCCATAGGTCCTTCGGTTGGAGAGCCGGGTGCTGGAGCTGGAGGTGCGTGGAGATCATATCAGCCAGGGGCATGTGGACCCAGCAGAGGCCAACCCAGGACACCGTCAGGTGCCAACACAAGAGTTTAATCAAGAAGCCCAGGGGGGCTGGGATTGTGGCTCAGTGGTAGAGCGCTTGCCTCGCATGCGTGAGGCCCTGGGTTCGATCCTCGGCACCACATACAAAGCAATAAAATAAAAGACATTGTGTCCATCTATAACTAAAAAAATATTTTAAAAAAAAGATTAAAAAAAAAAAAGAAGCCCAGGGGCCCAGACACTCTGCCCACCACAGCCGCCAGGTCACCCTGAGCACAGGAAGAGCCCAGGGGGCGGGATGGTGGGGCCTCCTCGGGCACAGTGAGACGGGAGCTGCTTACCCACTTCTCTCGCCTGCCTTCTCACCTACGCAGGTGCAGCCCAAGAGTGTCCTGGTCCCTAAGCCACTGAAGCTGGAGAGTGGTGTGAGTACTATTAGCTAACCTGAGGATCCTCTAGGGCTCCCCCAGCCCAGGGTGGGAATGGGACCCAGAGTTTGGGGTCTCATGCAGCCAGCCTGTGCACCCTGTAGGTGCTGGGAACACAGGTGCAGGGAATGCAGGAGCTTCAGGGTGAAGTGAAGTGGGTGCTGGAGCATCACAGGGCCCAGCAGCAAACACTGAAGACACGAGTGTGAGTGGCCACCTCTCCTGGGACTGGGAGGGTCCGCCAGGGCAAGGGGCTGAGGAACCCTTGCCTGGCCTGGCTGAGCCTCACACCATCAGCAGGGCAGCCCTAGGCCAGCAGCTCCAGGGAGCACGAGAGGAAGCCAGGGTAGCTGGACAGCAGCTAGCTGCACAAGCAGTGGTGAGCGCCACCCCCGCCACCCCACATGCTCCAAGGTCCAGCAGCAGATGTCCTGCAAGTGCAGCAAGGTCCCTCCCTCACCCCCAGATGCTGTCCACCTGCCAGGGCCAACTCCGCCAGGCCCAGGTGGAGAATGCCCAGCTGCAGCTGCAACTGAAGAAGCTGAATGAGGAGTATGCCCTCCGGCTGCAGCACTGTGCCCGAGAGGCAGCCGTGAGCACTGGGCCCTGGGCCCCGTGGTAGAGAGGGGAGGCCTGTGAGTCCCAGGGAGCCCACACCCAGTCTGGGCATGCTGCACAACTTCAAGGAGACCCTAGGGGTGGGACTGGGCCCAACCAGGTCCCACTCTGCCAGCTCTGGCCCAGCCCCCAATCTAGCTCTCCCCAGCACCGCTCCAGTGTCACTCCCCTCCTCCAGGGATATGCAGATGGTGCCAGCCAGGCAGCCCTTCAGGCCTTCCTGGAGGCCATTCTGCAGGACATCCGGGCAGCACATCATAGTCGTGAGCAACAGCTGGCCCGGGCTGCTAGGGCCTACCGAAAGCACCTGGCAGATCTGAGCCGTAGACATGAGGAGCTGCTGGCCACCCACAGGTGGGCCCCACTCTCATCTGGGCACTTGGGGTGGGATGGCCCTACATGACCCCAAATATGGTTCAGCGTGCAGCAGGAGCAGCCCCAGGCACTGGCAGACCCAGACAGGACAACTGAGACCCTCAAGGCTACCTTTACTACAGCCACTGACCTGAAGCCAATGTCTGTGCCCCTGGCCACTGAGCTCAGCCACCTGCAGGAGGGTGAGGTGAGCTCCTCTCCTTGCTGGCTCACAGTGCCTGGGGCACAGAGCTCCAGAACGACCCCAGCCTCATCCCAGGCTCAGCAAAGCCCAACCCCAGGGCCTGAGTAGCCTGCCTTCTTCAGCCAACCAAGGAATCCTTTGCAGCACAGCCAGCTCAGGATGCTGCCCTTGTGCCCACGAAAGGGACCTGGCGAAGCCTCCTCCCAGGAGACCTCGGAGCCACAGTGCGTGCCCCTGTGGGAGAGTGGGCAAGGGCAGATTGCACAGCCCTGAAGTGGGGCTTGCTGCATCTCAAGGGAACAAGATGGCTGGCCTCTGCCCCAGGGTCTTCCAGTTTGTAGAGGGGACACTGACAATCACAGAACAGTGAGGTGGTTGCTGTGCCAAATGCCAGTGGTGAAGAGGTTCCTGCTGGGAGAGGAGCTGACCTTGAATAGGGAAGATCAGGGAGAGCCCACCTGAGGGAGGACCATTTCAGCTGACTCGGCTGGCGCTGGTTGCCTGGTGACCTGGCCAGCTCTTGCCTCTGGGCCTCTACCTCCCCAGCTGCATGGTGGGCAGGGCTCTTGAGGTAGCACTTCCCAGGATTTGGGGAACCAAACACCCAGTGGGTTAGTACTGTAGTAGATGGGGTCACCATCTGAGCTTGCCCCTGGCTTAGCACTTCCTGAGTGGCCAGTAGGTCCCTCATGTACAGGAGCTCCAAGGCCTAGGCAAGGTATGATGTCCAGATCACTCCAGCAGACTGCCTCTTCTCCCCTCTCACAGGAGTCTGGATACCATCTCCTGGGCCCAGATCCACCAGAAGCTCCAGGACTTCTCACAAGGCACCCAGGTAGTGGGTAAGGCTGGGCAGGGCCCCTCTTCACACTCTGCCCTGGCTTAAGGCTCATGCTTGTCCCAGGCAGAGCTGGAACGTGAGCGAGCACAGCTGCTAGTCCGGGCCACCAAGGCTGAGGAGCAGCTTTCAGAGCTACAGGATTACGTGGACCAGCACCTGGGCAGGTGAGCTGAATGGGAGAGGGGCCCAGTCTGGGAGGTAGGGAAGATAGTCCACAGCAGCTGGGTGCGGTGGCACACGCCTTTAATCCCAGCACTTTGGGAAGCTGAGACAGGAGGATCGCGAGTTCAAACCCAGCCTCAGCAATGGCGAGGCGCTAAGCAACTCAGTGAGACCCAAAATAGGGCTGAGGATGTGGCTCAGTGGTTGAGTGCCCTTAAGTTCAATCCCCAGTACCAAAAAAAAAAAAAAAAAAAAAAAGATAGTCCATAGCCAGGTAGATGACTTTAACCTGATTCCTTTGAGCAGGTACAAGCAGGAAATCCTGAGGCTGAGGAAGCTGGTGGGTACAGGGGACCCCTGGAAAGTGGGAACCACACCTCCAGCCAATCCCTAGCATCCAAGGACCCGGCTTTCTGAGGAGCACAGAGTGGACCTCTTCATAACCAGCATGGAGGCTTACCCCACCCCACCAAGTTATCCCCACACCCCCAACCCCACTATCCACAAAATAAGCCTGGGACCCATGAGTCTTTATTGTGTCTAGTCAGCCAATCTGAGAACTGGGGATCCTGGAGACCAAGGTAGAACCAGGTCTTGGAGTACCCTTGATGGGCACCTCCCAAGAGGATGCAGGAGCAGGTCGGGCACTGTGGAGGTCAGCGTGGACATCATAGGCCCAGACTTGATCTAGGCCCTCACCTACCACAGCCACAGGCTGCCAGGTGGGGAGGGGGAAGCGACCAGATACCACACGGGCCCCTGCCGGCAGCTCTGCCCGCAGCTTGTCCTCCAGCAAGGGGAGCTGTGGGAGAGAGCAGCGGGGAGGAGGCAGCTGGGGCAGCAGGACGCAACCTGGCCTTGCCCAGCACCCATCCCCAGGCCTGAACGCAGTGCTTGCCAGGGTGTGGCCCCACCTCCCAGTGGGGCTGCAGACCCCAGACCTACCACGCTCGGGGCCAGGAACACGGACAGGTTATGGCAGTCCCTCAGGCTTACCTGTGGAAAGGAGAGTCACTGGCAAGGGGAGGGGGCTGGCAGCCTAGGGTCCCTGCAGTTTCATGACCTGACACCCGGCCCACCCAGGAGTCAGAGAAACCTGGGGCTGCCAGCAGGCTGACCAAGGCAGAATCTGAGGTGTGATCAGGTGTAGATCTCAGGGGTCCAGGTCCCCCAGCTTACCTTCCAGAGATCCTCACGGTGGTAGCAGACGCTGCCAGCACAGCCGGCTCTCCAGGCATGCAGCCGCGCTAGCCCCACAAGCCACGGGTTCAGTTCGTAGCCCACAGCCGGGCGGAGACCGCACCTGTGGGCCGCCAACACCTGCGGGCACCAAGAGTATAGAAACCTGGACGTCCGGGCGGGGTGACCGCATGAAGGGCAGGGAGACACAGGCGCGCGGGCGTCTTACGATTCTGCCATCTCCAGAGCCCAGATCGACCGTTTTTCCGGGGCGACCACGCAGCAACGACAACACATGCTCCACCTGCCGTGCACTCGCGCCTACATAGGGAACCTGGGCAAGAAAGTGGAAGGGCTGAGGGCTAGAATCCGTGGGCCACCTCCCCTCTCCCGTCCCCTCTGTCACCAGGTGGGGAGCGGGACTTGCCTCCTGGGCAAGAACGGGGAAGTTCTGTGGTGGCCTTTCCTGCCACACCTAGAGCAGGTGCCAACGCAAAGGCCCGCCCAGAGTTTAGGTGCAATCACTTTACGGGGGCGGGATCGTACTCCGGGGCACTCGGCCACTGAGCCACATCCCCAGCCCTGTTTTGTATGAATTTACTGAGCTGCTCAGCGCCTCGCCATTGCTGAGGCTGGCTTTGAGCTCGCGATCCTGCAGCCTCAGCCTCCCGAGCAGCTTGCCACCCCGGCCGGCTTGCGCCCCTGCCCCTCGCCCCAGCCCACTCGGCGCCCCCGGCCCGTACCAGCCCAGGGTCCCAGCCTTGGCGGTCCCGCCCTGCGCACGCCCAGTTCCCCGCCGCGGCCGGGCCTGCGCACCTGCAGCCGCACGGGCACGCGGCGGAAGCCCGGCTGCAGCAGCAGCGCCCACACGGCGTAGGCGGCCAGGCCCGAGCCCGCCGCCGCCTGCAGCAGCCCCAGCGCGCCCAGCCTTCGCTCGCGCAGCTCCGTCAGCGCCTCGGCCGGGTCGTCGTGCTCCATGGCTGCGCGGCCTCCCGCGCCAGGGCCCTGTCCCCACGCCGTGCCCCGTCCGGCGAGCGCCGCCGCCGGCGGGGCGGGGACCGGGACTAGACGCCGGAAG
Source organism: Xerus rutilus (assembly GCA_028644305.1). Classification (NCBI taxonomy): domain Eukaryota; kingdom Metazoa; phylum Chordata; class Mammalia; order Rodentia; family Sciuridae; genus Xerus; species Xerus rutilus. The sequence goes on from CM053415.1 coordinate 34,816,432, forward strand.
TGGCCGCGGGGCCCGCTGCCTGGTGCGTCGCGCGTTCCGCTCCGCCCGCCCCGGCGCGGGCCGTGCCAGGAGTTCCGCGCGGCGGCGCCCGGTGCCCGCGGCCGCCCCGGCGGTCAGCAACCTCGCGGGGCCGGCGTCGGTCGCCTCGGTCGGCCCACAGTGCGCGGCCCTCGGGGCCTGTCCGGCGCGAGGACCCCCAGGAGCGGGTGGAGGCCCCAACCTCGCGAGCGTGCAGCGGCGCGAGGGGCTGGCGCGGCCCGGGGTCCTATGGCCAGTCCCCGCGGGGCCGTCTCGGAGACCGGCGGGGCTTCGCTGGCCAGCACACGCGGGAAGCCAGTCAAACCCAGGCGGTCCCCGGAGGACACCGGCAGGCCCCCTACCACAGGATGCGCCGGAGTCCAGGACCTGCGAGGAGGCGGACGGCGGCTGTCTCGGGGGTGTGGGGAGGGGCGCCGCGTGCGAGAGGCTGGGCCTCGGGCAGCTGGCCCAGCACTGGGGGCGGAAGGCGGCCGGGAAGCCGGGAGATCACCGCCTCTGCAAAGTGAAGGCGTGAGTGGCTCCTGGTAAAGCCCTAGGTGGAGGCGGCAAGGGGAGGGACAGCTGGGCCACTTCATCCCCCCAGGCTGAGGCCGAATGTTCTTGAATGTCATTGCCGTGTCTGTGCACACAGCCTGGCCTGGCTGCTCTGCCATTCACATCCTGGTCAGGGGACCTAGCAAGGATGGAAACTGCTTCCAGAAAAGTGGGTGTGCTCAAGACCAACCCTCCATCCCCCAGGTAGAGTGCCTGACCACCTGCCTGCGCCTTGGTCCTAGAATAACTAGACTAACTAGATCGAGGGACAGTTGTGCACTGCACTGGGGAGGAGGCCCGTCTGTCAGCTCCTAGTGATCCATCTCTGGGGGGCTATAACTGGGCCCTCCCAGAGAAGGATGTGCGCTGAGTTCCGGGTGTGGAGGTGTAGGTATGCTGTTCTTGAGGGGGCTCCTTGCATTACTTCCAGTGCCTAGAGCCATGCCTGGCTTCGGGAAGGCTCTCCAGAGCTGCACCTGGTGACTCATAGTCTCACCAGGACTCTACTCTTAGGCCTTTGGGCACTCAGCAACCGAGGCCTGCCAGTGTGAGGCCACACGCCTGGGGGTGTCTCTGGCCAGCTCCTACAGCTCCGGTCCACTTCTCACACCATTTCCCTGGCTATCTCCTCTCTGACTTCTTAGGCCTTGGCCACTTGACCCACCAGTGTCTCCTGTGCCTTCTAGCCACAACCCTGACTGCCCTTCTGTCTGAGGAGCAGAGCACTGTTGGAAAGTCAATGATTCCTCTGGGTGGTTGTGCGGGTAGGATGTTCAGGCACCTTCTGGGCTACGTGAGTAGAGGGCCCCCCAGTACAGCTTCCCAGTGTTTTTGTGGACTGGTGAACTGAGAGGCACTCTATAAGCACCAGTACACGTGGCCCAGAGGGGAGGGAGGTTGTGGGAACAGGTCTCCACGCTGGCTGGAGAGCCGGCCAGAGAAGTGAGCCAGGTACCACAGGAGAGGATGCTACTCAGCCCTGGTGGAAGAACCTCCCCGAATAAGTGAGCCATGGGAGAGCCCAGCATTCCCTCTTTCTCTGCTGCTTCTAAAGATGGTGGTGGGTGGGAGTAAGGGTGTGGAGTTCAAGGGGTGGTCCAGGCTGCCGATGAACAGTGGAGGTCTGAGTGCTGAGCATGCGTGGTTGAGGGGATGAGAGGAAACTGGGAGGAGGCCAGTGGCACCTGCCATCCATGTGTGCTCTCCCACCCTCCTCAGCCTCAGGAAGCAGGCGGTCCCCTGGAGGTTCCAAAGAGCCACCGAGCAGTGTGTGTGGCAAACAGCACCTCAGTCAGCTCAGTCTGGAGCGAGGGCGTCTGGGCCCTGCACGGGTTTGTCCTCCTAGCCTCAGTTTCTTGATTGGAAGATGACAGGCCCATCCAACCTGAGCAGAGCCTCTAGGCTCCATCCCTGCCCCTGCCCCTTTCCCCAGTGAGTGCAGACAAGGATGAGAAGCTCAGCCCAGAGGTCCCCCAGCACTAGAGCTGTGGCTCTTTCCCAGTTGCTGAGGGGTTGTGGTGGGAGGAATCTGACTTCCAGGGCTGGAGAGCTCTAGTGCACACCCCATGCTCGGGCTTTCAGCCTCAGGGCCTTGAGCTTTGTCCAGAGCCTCGCTAGCCCCTGTGCAGCTGGGAGGCTGAGGAAGAAGGCAGGGGCAGCAACAATGGGGCCAGTGGCGGGAAACGGCCCTTAGAGACCCTATTGTGCACCCCACTCGCCGGAAACAGACAAGCAGGATCCTACAGTGGAGACCCCACACCCTGTGGGCTCCTCTCCATGTCTGGATGCTCAGCACGTTGCAGGGGCCTCTGGACAGAGGGGCCCATTCTTCCCGGAGGGTGGGACTGGGCCAAAGATGACTGGCTCACAACGGCTGCAGAAGGAATTGGCACCCTGCCAGACTGCAATCCCTTTCCTTCTCAGGATGAGCTTAGAGCTGGGGTGACGTCTCCCTACCTGCTCCCACACACCTGAGGGACCCCAGCCCCCCTGGCCTTGGGAATCATGGCACCTTTCCTTCTCTGAGCCCCAGAAGTACCTGGCGTTGGAGGCAACAGCCAGCCAGATAAGCCAAGCACATGGGTAAGGGTCCAAGTTGAGGAGGGGTGGGCAGAGGCAGCAGGGGGAGAAGGAAATGAGCGAGGCAGGTGCAGGCTTGTGCTGGCCGAAGGAGACCAGATCTGCCATGTGATCAGTGTTCTTATTGATTATGCCTAACTCTTGGAAGCAGCTGGGAACATAAAGGCATCCAGAAGCCACCCCTCCCCACCACCTTCCCACACACCTCCCTAGCACCCTGTCCCCAGAAAAAGGCCCTCAGTCCAGTGCCACCTCACAGGGGTGGAGGTGAGCAGCCTGGGCAGCAGTGTAGGCACGAGTGAACTCTTGGATGCGAGGGGCACAGCCCAGCCAGGCCTCACCAAAGCGGCTCCAGCCCATGAAGAGGAAGGTGCCTGGGCCAGGGCGGACACCACAGCGCAGCAGGGTGCGAATGGAGGCCTGCCCCTGGCCCGCAGACCCCCCCAGCCCCAACAGCGGCAGCGTCTGGCGGAGGACGTGGGTAGCCACCACAGTGATGACAGACTCCTGCAGCTCCGTGTCATGGGTGACCCCGTGGATGGTCCCTCGGATCACTGTGGGGAGACATGTTGGCCAGGGGTGGGCCATCAGGGGAAAGCAGGCCCCAGGCTCCCCCACACGGGGACACTCACCAAAGTCACTGGTGCATGCAGCCAGGAGGAGCTCCTCATCACTGCAGGGCCTGCAGGCACCTGCATGCAGGAGGAGTCATGAGCTCAGGCCATTCTCCAGGCACCACCCAGACCATGCAGTCACAGCATGAGTGCACACCTGTAGTCAGGAAGCACCTGGCGGGCAAGAGCCCGTGCGATGCCACACGCAGACACAGGCCCGGGGGCTGTGCCCACCTGGAGCTCAGGGTCCTGGAGCACTTCTGCAACCCATCATATACACATGCCAACATTCGGGAACCTTCTGTGATCTCCCAGAGTGGCATTCTGGGACCCAAAGAGCAGCAGCCCTGCCCGGGGAGCAGGACGTCAGGCTGTGCTCTGGCTCTGGGGTCCCTGCCTTTGGGGAGGGAGGTAAAGAATGAGGGCCCCATCCCCTGCAGGTCAGGCTGCAAGCGACACGAGAGCAAAGAGCTGGGCCTGGTGCCCTGCAGAGGCAGGGCTGTGTCTCCATGGTGACCGAGGCACACTGGACTTTTGTTGGCTGGACTGGGGGAGGGGCATGAGGTCACCGCTAGGCCAGCGAGGACAGCTTTAGCTGCAGGCTTTGACTCTGCCGCCATCCCCTCCCCCAGCCCTTCGGGGACCCAGGGTTGCTTGGCTTGGCCTCCCCTTCTGCAGGGCTCCCTGCCTGTTCTTAAGAATCCCGAGGGTGGGAAGGCGCACAGCCAGAATCCATCAGGTGGATGGATTGCAGGGGGCTACAAGTCCCATTCCACCAGACCCAGGTAGGGCGCCACCTCCTGACTCCCACCTGCTCCCACCCAGTTGGTCACTCACCATCCTCGCCAAGGCCATGGACTTGCGGAGGCAGCTCTGGGCTCCGGTCTTCACGCAGCTCAAAGCGGAAGGCGGCCACCCGGCGGCTGATGTCGCGGTGCGGTGTGGCCTGCAGGAAGAGGGCCCGGCGCTCGCGGGGACCCCAGTGCACGCAGCGGCCCCCTGCCAGGCCTGGACCCTCGGTCAGCAGCAACTCCAGGGAGCCGCCCTCCCGTTCAGCGAAGACCTGGGCGCCCGCGAAGGGCCGCGATGGGCGCAGGCAAGCGATGCCCGGCCTTGTGCCGAGGTCAGGGGCGCCCAGCGTCAGGCGAAGCGCCCCAGCCGGGTATATCCACTCGATGGCGCCCTCCGCACAGGCCAAGGCCAGCTGCCTCACGCTGCCGGGCTCCTGGGTCAGGCCGCTGGGGACAGGACAGCAGCACTGAGGCGGGCTGCTAGTGTCCGCAGCCCGCGCAGCCCGCTTCCCCGTAATCACAAAACACCGGCGTCCACTTTGTGAAGGACACCGAAGTCCATCATTCCCTGGATTCCTGGGGGAAGCGCACACCCATCTCAAGGTGGGAGCGACGCAGTCTCCCAGATCCTCCGAAAGGGAGCACAGCCGGTTTCCTTGCAGGGCCCCTACCTGCCCCTCCAGCTGCAGCGGTCCTCCGAGTAGCCGGCGCGCGCGGACACAGCCAGGAGGCCACAGCAGAGTGCACAGAGCAGCGCCGGGGGCGGCATGGCTCCGCGACGCGCGGGGGCCTCGGGTCTGGGGTCTCGGGCTGCTGCCCCGGGGCGGGGCGGCGGCGGGAGCAGCCCGGGCGCCGCCGCCCAGCCCGGCGCAGCGCGTCCGGCCGCCCTCGGTAGCTCTGCGCGGTCCCCGCCCGCCGCCCGGGCGCAGGGGCGGGCGGGGCGGCGCGCCGGCCAATCACGGCCGACCGTGGAACTTTCTGCCAATCGCGAAGGCTGCGCGGGGACGGGTCTGGCGCGCGGCGGGAGGACGGTCCTCGGCCGCAGAGTCCGCAGCGCTGGGCCAGACCTGTGGCTGCTGCTGCCCTCGTGCCGCGTCGCCCTGCCGTCCCCATCCCTGTCTTGCTGTGCTGCACCGTCCTGGTCGCCACTGTCCTCCGAGCCCTGGATGCAGGGGTTGGAGACTACTGTCCACCGAATGAATGAGGGGCGGCTCACCCAGGTGTCCCTGCCAGGCCCCCTGAGTGGCAGCAGGTCTGGCCTTTTGTGAGAGTGGGAGCTGCGCTTCTAGCCCACACGCCGCCCTACCTGGTTCCTCCGCCCCCTCCCCAGAGGTGGCTGGTACCCAGGGAAGAATAGTCAGTACCCGGATGCAGGGAGGAGGGCTGCCAACCTGCTGCTGCCCTCCAGGAGGGGCAGGGTTGGGCCCTCTTTCTGTAACGTCTTTTTTCAGGTATACAGGCGTCACACCTCATGAGTGTCGGATGAATTCTATAGAGGATGGAGTCCTCTGGAGGAGTTAGTCTAGGGGAGCCACGGATCCCCGGTAGGCCTGTGGCACGTGTAATTGTCAAGCAGGACGGTACCGCCTGCCACACAATCAGACCCAAGACCAGACCAGCAACAGGCGATTCTCAACACCTGCTACCTTCAACTGAAGCAGAGCGTCATGGGCTTCTGAATAGCAGAGCTCTCTGATTTTGGCCTGAGAGGTGTGCTGGGGGAGGCTTCAGGCAGCAGGAAGAGCAGTCTTGGCAAGACTCTGAGGAAGAGTTCTTGACCCACCAGGAAACCCCAAGGTGCCTGCAGGAGCCAGCCTAGACTCTTTGAACACCATGCCCACTGCCCCGGCTTCTCCTGTAGCCCTGGGTCTGCAGCTTATGGCAGGTGGATGAGGCTGGAGGGCCCTGCCAGCCCCAGCAGGCTCCCTAGCACTGATGCCTTCCCCTGACCCCAGAACCCTCCCAAACCCAGGATCCGTGGGACTCAGGTGGCCTGCTGCCTCTGGCTAGGGGACCAGAACAGGGCATCACAATAGCCAAAAGTAACCCAAATGTCTATGGCAAACGTGTTATATCCACAATGGATTATTATTACTATTATAATACCATTCCGTTGTTCAAAACAGAAAAGAAGTTCCACATGTGCTATGACACGGACAAGCCACGAGGACATGCAAAGTGAAATAAGCCAGTCACAAAATCACAAAAAGACAAATAGCATGCCGTTCTGCTCCATGAGGTCCCCAGAGCAGTGACACTCACAAGGGCGCAGGGGCATTAGGTTTCACAGAGCTCTGGAGATCGGGTGCACAATGGCAAGAATATGCTTACCACCACTGAACAGCACACCCAGAGTGGCTGGATGCGCCGGGGGCACGGCCCGCGATGCAGCACAGCTGGCGTGTGCAAGGCCCGGGCGTCAATCCCCCGCACATGATGATTTCTACATTAAAAAGGAAAAGGGCTAGCTGGGTGCAGTGGCACACACCTGTAATCCTAGCTGCTTGGAAGGCCAAAGCAGGAGGATCTAAAAGTTCAAGGCCAGCCAGGGCAACTGCATGAGACCCTGTCTCAAAAAAAAAAAAAAGACTGGGCATGTAGCTCAGGAGCAGAGCGCCCCTGGGTTCAATCCCAGTATCAAAAATTGTAAGGAAAAGGGCAAGGAGCCACAGCAGTTAACCAGATACTTGAAGAAGGAAGGGGAACCCTGGGGTCAGCTGTCACAGCTGTCCTGGCCCAAAGGCTGCAAGGCCACTTCACCATCAACCGGCTGCAGCTACCCCAGCCCAGGCCCCTGGGGCATTCAGTGGGCTCCAGGCGCCCTCTGGAGGCATGTGGGGAGTCAGCCTTGGAACAGGGCCTCTAACCCCAGCGTTCACCCAGAGAAGGGGCCAGGGTCCTGGGTGCAAGAGGGCCTTCCAGAGGATGGCCTGGTCTGAGCTGCCTCCTCAACACCAGGCTCCTGCGCTGCCTTCACCAGGCCCATGTTTTGTGGTCAGCAATTGTCCTGTTGCCGAGGGAGAAAACCCAGACAGAAACCATTTCTCAGAGCTCCTGTCCCGCCCAGGGAAGCACCTGGCTGTCTTTAGCCATTGAGGTCAGCTGCCATGGGCAGGAAGCCCAGAAGGCCATGTGTGGCCTCGGTTGCTATGGGTACAGGATGCAGTGCCCCTGGGTACCAGTGCTCAGTCACCACCTGGAGAGCAAACCAGGGAAAGGCTAAGTGAATAAATAAGGTCCTGACCTAGGCACTCACTACCGCTGTCAGTGGGGCTCACCTAAGTGTACCCAGACCAGACCCTGCACGCTTGGGCACTCGCTGGGAGAGAGGTGACCTGAATGCCCTCCAGCTTCTGCTCTGCCTGGCTTTGGCCAAGTGACATACGGCGGTCCAAAGCCCCCTGTCTCAAAGAGGAGTGGCCAGCCTGGGAGCCATCCTGAGGCCTGGCTTCCCCAGAGGGGCCTTGGAGGAGCAGCTCGATGGGGGTGGGGCCAAGGGAGGCCTCAGGCTGCCCACCTCTGCTGTTGCGCAGCCCCCAGGAGCAACACCCAGAGCAGGCAGAGTTAAGGGGGCAGGGGGCAACGGCCTCAAGACTGACGGAGCGCAGAGCAAACCCAGACCACCTGGAGTGGCTGGTGGGGATGGCAAGGCCACGCTCTGGCCAAGGTGGGGTTTGAGCCTCAAGGTGCCAGTGGGCAGAGGCCTGGAGGAAACAACCGGAAGGCCTGGAGAGAGTGCTCAGCTCTCCAGCTTGCGCAGGCTTCCCTGACGAGTCTGAGATCTCACTGGCAGCCAGGTGAGGGAGAGATGTGGGTGACCTGAGGCTGACCCTCCCTGTGTCCTCAGGTGAGGACATGGCCCTGAGACCCTACACCCAGGAATGGCCACATGTGCCGCTCTGGCTGGCCCTGGCAGAGTGCTGTTCCCCTGGGTGTAGGTATAGTTACCACAACTGAGGGGTGGGGTATCAGGGCCACCCAGTAACATGCTCAGTGGTGTCCCCATGAGCACTGGCCTGGGTCATCCACTAAGCTTGATCTATGGAAACAGGGTGCTCAAGCCACCAGCTCCTTGGGCTGGGGTTCCCAGAAACAGTCATAGCTACCAACTGTCCCAGGGAGTGTGCAACCTGTGGCTCCTGCCCGTCTTCGGTGGACCTCAGGGTGTGGGAAGAAGACTCCTCTCTCAGGTGTTCCCTCCCCTGCTGAGACACCCCCACCTGCGTCTCTGCAGCTGAAAATGCAGCTGCTGATTGATTTGCACTTGAGCTAAAAATAGCTGCTGGCTCCAGCCAGGGCCAGGAACACATCCCATTGCTAGGAGACGACCGTTGCTGGGAGACCGCCATCGCTAGGCGACTCGCGTTGCTGCGGTGACAGATGGGCCCTGAGTCATCCTCAGCCATGACCGGGGCGGGCCAGGACGGAGCAGGAGCTGAGGGCAGTAGAGGCACACCACCCTCACCCATCGCCACCACAGCCACCTCAGCTACCATGGCCATGGAGTCCTCACACCTGTGGACGCGATCTTCGGTGGCCAGATGCCCCACCTGCCTGTCTCCAGGGCTCTCAAGCCTCTGCCTCCAAGCAGGGGTAGGGGAGTGGAGGCAGAGTGCCCCCATCTGGTCCCAGGAGGGATCACTTTGCTTGAAGGGGCTCTCACCATCAGTACTGTGCTGAGACCTTCAGGGAGTTTCCCTGTAGAGGCCAGGCCCATTTCCCAGGAAGGGCTCTACCAGGGGGAATACCTGTGGCCCACCTGGGGTGAGTGTGACCGAGGTCTGTGGCTCCACAGCACACGTTCCATCCCAGAGCCCTAAAGGACCTCCCGTGAAAAGACTCAAGCAGGCTTCAGAGTCCTCACTCCATGTGGGGTGACCTTTTAGCTCTGATGTCACCATTGCCCCCTTTCACAGCCCTCCAAGGCCACAGGGCCGAATGTGTCAGCAGCCTCTGGTCCTCAACCCCCCATGACTCCAGGACTGAGGCCTTCAGTGGCTTAGATATGGGAGACTCCTCAGTTCTCAGGCATCAAGGCAGAAGATACTCCAGGTGAGGGTCTCTCCAGGTGAGGAGTGCTCCAGGTGAAGGATGCTCCTGGTGAGAAGGTGCTTTTGTTGAGGGACTCTCCAGGTGAGGAGTGCTCCAGATGAGGGACCCTCCAGGTGAGGGGGTACTTCAGTTGAGGGGTCCTTCAGATGAGTCCAGGGGAGGGTGCTCCAGGTAAGAGGTGCTCCTCCAAGTGCCCTCAGGAACCCAGGTCACAGACCCTCACACATCAGTCCCCAGTACTGGTGGAGGGAGTGAGCATCCCCGCGAGCTGTGTCCAACCAGTACCCCACATTCTTTTACATATATACATACACATATGTATGCATGAAACTTTCATATAAAACTTTATTTCTTTTTTTTTTTTAAATAAATTTAGTTGTCAATGGACCTTTATTTATTTATATGTGGTGCTGAGAATTGAACCCAGTGCCTCACACATGCTAGGCAAGCACTCTGCCACTGAGCTATAACTCCAGCTCCCAAAAAAACTTTATTTCTTATGTGATGCTGAGGATTGAACCCAGTGCCTCACATGTGCTAGGCAAGCGCTTCACCAGTGAGCCACAGCCCCAAGCCCAGTACCCCACGTTCTTTAAAGGAGACTAAAGGCCACTGAGCAGCCCAACCTTGTCCAGGTCCATTTTCTTTTCTTTTCTTTTTTTTTTTTTTGGTACTGGGGATTGAACTCAGGGGCACTTGACCACTGAGCCACATCCCCAGCCCTATTTTTGTGTTTTATGTAGAGACTGAGTTGCTTAGCACCTTGCCATTGCTGAGGCTGGCTTTGAACTCGCGATCCTCCTGTCTCAGCCTCCCTAAGTGCTGGGATTACAGGCTTGAGCCACCGCACCCAGCTTGGGTCCATTTTCTCTAGGGGTGTATGCTGTTCTCCAAAGGCATCTTCCAAAACAGGACCTATCTCCACAAGTAGCCTCAGCTCCTGGTGCTGGTGACCTATCATGTTGACAATCTGCCCCTTCCTCCTTCCTCACTGGGTGCTGGGCACCTGTGCTGTGCTGGGTGCCCCGGGGCACAGCGATGGCCCCCAGAGGATGCTGTCAGCCACCAGCCAGCCAGCAGGCAGACCAGGAGGGATGGGAAGGGAGAAAATAGCTGTCAAGGTCTGAGGGGTAAACGCAGCCATCCAGGCGCACAGGGGTGGGCGACAGGGGAGAGAGGTGATGCAGGTGAGGGGTAGCCCAGGGTGCTACAGGCCAGGGGCATGGCACCCTCCTGGCCTCAGGGGATGACCAGAGTGGCAGAAACTCCGAGAGCCAGGGACCAAGTAGAGGATGAGGGCCATCAGTGCTTGATGCCCAGGGCTTTGCAGACTGCAGCTAGGAACGGACAGAGCCCTGGGAGGGACTGGCCCACGCCCGTAACCGGGGGAGAGCAGGGGTGAGAGGTCAGTGAGGAGGCAGCTGCTGGCCGCATGGAGGAGAGACAAGCAGGCAGGCACCTGGCACGGGGAGGGCAATGGGTGGAGGGAGGCAGGTGGGTCCTCAGAACAGGAAGAGCCAAACAGGCCTTGCAGATAATAGTCTCTGAGGTCCCTGCTCACTCTTCAGAGGCAGGGCTGCTTGCTGGCCCTTCCAGGGCTACGGGGCCCCAGATCATTGTGCGCCTTGGCCTTCCCCACATCCCCCTGTGCACGGGCGTGTGTTCATTTGGGGGAGCCAGGGGCCAGGTCCCAGTGCCAGCTCGACCCCCTCGAGCCCCCACCCCAGCCTGAAGCACTCGTGGCCGACGGCCCTCTCAGCACCCGCGCCTTCCTCCTGCCTGTCCCGCGCCAAGCTGCCTTCTGTGGTCCACACGGTGCTGCCCTTGCCTGGCTGCAGCACGCTGGACCCATGAGGACATCAAGGACAACCCTCCACCCCACCTCACCACACCAGCCTGGGTCCAGCCAGCCTGACTCCCCTGCCCACTGCCCCTGCCCACTGCCCCGGCCTCTCACCAGTCCCGCTGGGCCCTGCTTCCCAGCACTAGCTGGCTTCATCTCTGTGATGACCTGGAGTCCTCCACCTTTCCCCTGCTTCCTGGACCCTGCTCTGCTCTCCCCAAGCTGGTCCTCTGCTGTCCTGCTCCCAGGACAGACGCCATCAGCTTCTCTCCTTCAGCCCTGAGCCTGCTGGGAGACCTGGTGCGCCCTGTGGCCCTCACAGTCCTCTACAGGGGCTCCCACGTCCATCCTTGCCCTGGCCTGCAGCAGCTGCCCCTCCTGGCCTCTAGTCCATCTCCTGAGACCTTTGCACAGTGCTTCCTGAAACCCTCCTTTCTCTCACCTTTCGGGACTCAGTTCGCGGTGACACCCTCAGGAGCACCGCCCTCTTGAGGTCACCGCCTGATACCCCTTCACCATGACCCTCTGCAGTGACGTTCAGTCACTTGTTTGCATGGTTCCGCAGGTGTGTGCCTGTCCCAGGAGGTTCCTGGGTCTGGCGCAGCAGGTGCACAGCTGGAGGCCTGGCCTCCAGCTCCCCTGGAGGGTTCCAGAGGGCGGGGACAGACCAGTGGTCTCCCCGGACCTGGCCTCCGCTTCCTCGGCCCGGTGGGTGGCGACTACAATCCATTCTACGCGGGCCCGGCCCCCAACCCCAAAGGACTGCTGTCCTCGGGCCAACTGCTGGCACCAGGGATCTCTGCCCGCAGGTTGTGGGTCGCCACAGCTTCGCGCCTGCGGGCGAGGGAGGCTGCGCTTCCCAGTCCTCCCCTCCGGGTCTCTCTCCGCCGGGTCTCTCCGCCCGCCCGCGTTTGTTATTGTGCGGACGCCCGCAGCGAAGGCGGACCCGGGCGCGGGGCCGGGCGCGTGCGGCGACGGCGGGCGCGGGCGCGGCGGGCGGGGCGGGGCCCAGCATCCCGGCGCCCCTCCCGGCTCGCGGCTCCGGATTGGTTCTGCCGCCGGGAGCGCGCGAGGGCGCGGCGCTTAGGGCCGGGCTGGGGGCGCGCGCGGCGCCGCCGGCGGCCTCGGAGGAGCGCGGGGAGGAGCGCGGAGGAGGAGCGCGGGGAGGAGGGCGAGGGGAGGGAGGAGGCGCCCGCCGCGCTCCCTGCAAAGCGGCCTTATTTATCTGGGCACAGCCACAGCCTCCCCGGTGGGAGGCTCGGGCGGCCGATCCTCTCCCACCGGGGAGCTCCGCTCCGGGCGCGGCGGAGGGGGCCCGGCGGGGCGCGGGGCGCGGCCGGGCTCTGCCCGCCAGTCCAGCACCTCGGCCGCCTCGGAGCTCGCCTGCGCCCATGCTGGGCTCCCTATGACGCGAGGTCGCCGGGCGGACAGCGTGGCATGAACCAGGAGCCCAGGCCAAGGTAAGGTGCGCGCGCGCGGCCAGGCTGCGAGGCGCGGAGGGGTCCAGGCCAAGCCACTGCCTTGGCCACAATGAGGAGGGGACAGGATGGGGGCTTGGGACCCCACAGCCGCCGCCGTCGCCCCGGAAAGGCTTACGTAACGGCAGCCCCTTCCCCACTGCACCCGGTAGCCACGGGCCTCCAGCCCTGCCAGGCCCCCCGTAGCACCGCGCCCCAGAGGCCGGCCTGATGGAGGCCCGCTCCCCAATGGCCGCGCGGTCAGGGCTGCGGATCCGTGCCACTGGAGCCGCCAAGGGGAAGCTCGGCCCTGCGCTGCCTGGCTGGGCTCTGGGCTGCCCTGCTTCAGTGTCCCTAGCCCCTGTGTCTAGTGGCAGGTGTTAGATGTGGTTAAACTCCGGGAGGAGCCATGTGGGTATGTGGCCTGGGGACTGGTGCTCTCTGGATGCCTTCCCCCGATGTGGGGTGTGGGGAGGAGAGGGAGTGGCTGGCCTGTCCCTGGTTTGGGAGGAGGGACTAGGCCTTAGCCAAGGGTGGCGGGCCTCAGATGGGAAAGTGGGCACAGGGCTCCCATGCCCTCCTGGAGGTTTGGGTAGGTGAGGAAGGCCTTCCACCCACCATCCCAGGAGAAGCCTGACAGTTGGAGCCTCAGAACCCACGGCCCCTCCTGGCTCTGAGCAGGCAGATTGACCTCTGCAGGAGGACCAGATGGCAGACACCACTTCACCTGCCTCCCTCCCTCAGGTCCCTTGTCCACAGCCGTGTGGTCTCTGGTCAATAGGCAGCTCAAACCTCCATGATGCCTACTGGACACAGGGCCCTCTCTCCCAGCCACCCCTATAATAAAATGCTGGACAGCAGCCTCAGAGCTGAAGGCCTGGGCTGGGCTGGGAGCCTGAAGCTTTAGGGCTGCCGAGGCCAGGGCAGATGCCTGGCTGCCTTGCCACAGGACTGGATCAGGAGCCATCAGGAAGGACGGGAAGTTCACGGCCCAGTTGGAGATGTGGGTGGTGCATGGGGATGCCAGGACTCCCCTGACCTGCTCCTAGCACTTCCACTACCTGGTCCTTAACCACCGCACACCGGGGGCCCAGCCCATCAGCCAAACACCCCACCACAGCGGATGTTTAGGGAGCAGGCTGGCCCCTCCAGCCCACACTCAGTTTCAAGGCACCTGAACAGGTCCTGTTCCCCATCAATAAGAGGAAAACAAGTCCCCAGGTGGGAGGGACCTAGGCCCAGGAACCCCTGAGCTGCTGGAGGCAGGCACACCCTCAGGTGGAAGAGGGGCTGTTTGGCTGGTGTGTGCTGACTGCTTGCTGGCCTGTCTGCTCCCCTGTGGGAGCTCCCTGCTATGCTTCCAAGGGCGGTGCAGTGGGCAGGGGAGGGGGGCAGCATGGAAGCTTTGGGGGACTAGTGGGTGGCCCAGGGCCTTCCCACCTGCAGTCCATTAGGAACCGTGGATGCACCCACTGCAGAGGGTGAATACAGCCTACATCCTGCCATTTGCAGGTACCCAAAGCAGTAGGTACTGGAGGCACTATCCTAAGCCTTGGATGCTCATATTCTTTAGAGCAGGGGAGCCAGGTGAGCCCAAACCCAACATCCCCCTGTAGCCCTGTATGATTGAGCTGACCTGGACTTGGTCACAGGGCCTCATATGCTGGAACATCAACTTGATGCACCCTGGCCCCAAATCATGTGCACCTCAGAAGCATCTCCAGCTGAAGGTGGAAGGGGCTCCCCTCCCACCTTCAACTGCAGACACGTGCAGTGGCAGGGATGTGCCTGAGTCATGGGGCTGTCATGAACATGTCAGCCCGCACCATGCCCCCAATCCCAGCTGCCATGGCTGTCACCCTGGTCCCTGGGGCTGCCACTGCAGACTGAGCCTGATGTGTTTTCTGGTTACCCATGTCCTGCCCAGCTCCAGGGTCCTCAGCAGGCAGAAGGAGCTGGTCAGTACAGGTTAAGCATCTAAGACAGGATACATCCTGACCTGGTGTTCAGAGACGGGGCTTCAAGAGAAGGGAGAAGGGTCCTCCAAACTGGAGCTACAAAGGTGGCTCCTTGCAGGGCCCCAGCATGGCCTTCCAACTGACAGTCTGTGGACTGTCAGTTGGAAGGGGCAAGGAGGTTGGTGGGCATGCAGTTTGCAGCCTCTGGAAAGAGAGCAAGAGCACATGGGAATCCTGCTGGGTCAGGCCAGTGCTCAGAGAGACCACTACCCCAAGTCCCAGCAGGACACAGGGAACCCCATGAAGCAGAAGAGGGCACACCAGGGAGCCATGGTGTGCAGTGGGCAGGGGCACCGGGGAGCAGATAGCCTGGAGGCCTCAGATCGATCACAGCTTGCACATCCCCTGGTCAGATGGTGTGGGAGGGCTCAGGCCAGCAATGGCAGGCAGCATTTCCAGAGCCCCTCTCTCCTGGAGGCTCCTGCCCCCTCCCCTAGGGTCAGGGCAGACTATGGGGATGGACAGCCAGTGTCTTTATCCCTGTAGCTCCAGAAGGGGCTTAGCAGGAAAATAGGTGTGAGGTGTCCTCTTTCCCCAGGTTCTACATATTCCAAGGTCTGTCTCAAATCCACAGGGTCTTGGGAGTCTTTCTAGTGACTAGGTACCAACTCAGTCCCAACCCAGTGGCTTCCCTTCCCTGTGAACACCAATCCCTGTCACAACTGTGATTAAGTTCTTGATAGTCTACCTCCCCCGCCAGCCGGCCTCCTGTTGAAATCTGACCCATTGCCGCTCGAGCTACCTGGGCTGCCTTCTGGGCCTCTGCAGCCTCGCTACCTGGGTTGCCATTTCTCGCCCATACATTTACAATGTGGTGATTCCCTCATCCAGCACCACTCAGAGGCCATATAGTTGTGGTGCTGTCTGTCCTCAGGGAGTCCCCAAGCCAGCAAAGTGGCTAGTGATGACAGCCCAGGAAGTGGTAAGACCCTGGAGATGCCCAGTCAGGGAGGCAGGGGTGGGGCTCACATCAGCAGCTGGAGTAGAGGAACAGGGTTCTGGCTGGGCCTGGGCTGGAGGCGAGGCTCCGAGGCCGGCTTGGCGTGCAGAAGAGGCAGCTCCTTGTGGGGCCCCAGCATGGCCATCTATGGCCAGTGCTGAGGTCCTTTTGGGAGCCCCCAGTGCCCATCACACTCCTTTGGCTCAGGATGAGTCCTTTGAAGAGAGCAGAGGCCAGTCATCACTCCCTGGGAGCACCCTCATCTGACCGTGGCTTGGGCTCACAGGGACAAGAGAGCTGAGGCCACAACCACTGCCTCCCCTTTCCCAGTGAGTCCCTCCACAGCCTGTCTGGCAGAGGACCCCCCCGAGTTCCATTCCTAGCTGACCAGGACACACCAGGGCTGAAGCTGTCATGCGAGCTTGGTTGACATGTTCAAGAGCCTCTTCCCGGGATCAGCTCCTACGGTGCCTGTTTCTAGAGGAGCCAGGCCTGAGCAGCCTGCTGTGCCCACGCTCCTGGCAGGACACTCCAAGCAAGCCCTCAGAGCCACCCTGGGTAGAGAGCAGCTGCAGTGCCAGGGCAGGAGGGGACGGTCCATGGACCATGGGCCCTTGGTCACCATCCGGCAGGGTGGCAGGGACTGGCAGGAAGGCCCCAGGGTCCTGCTGTGAGTTCTACCTTTTCCCAAGGGCTCAGCCCTTGGACCAAGGTGTGGGGGTTGCCTCTTTTGAACTGGATGGGGGTGAGGGCGGAGGCTTCTAGTGCTGGGTTGGTCAGGCCGGGTATGTGCGCAGCTGGAGCCCCCATAGAAAGTGGGCAGGAAGTTGGGGAGCGGTGGGGCTGGTTCTGTGGCAGTTCCAAGCCTGGGCAGGGGCCTGGGACGGAGCGCGGGTCGAGGGTCTGTCAGAAGCCACCCTCAGCCAGTTCTTCCCTCCGCTCACACGGCCTTGTTTTCACCAGTCCTACCCTGAGGCCTGCAGGGAGGGATGGGCCGCAAGGAGTCCCGCAGATGCCCGGGGCATCCACGTGCATCCCCCCAGCTTGGGCGCTCCACGTGCACACCCGCGGCTGGGAGCGTTTTCAGGCTAAATCGGCACAGCTCTCGAGCTTTTCTCCCTTGGTGCCGCCTCCGCGCCTCCTCCTCCGGATCCTGGCAGAGCAGGCGGCTTGTCCCCGCGGGCCCCCACCCGCCTCTGGGGCCCCTCCCTGCTGAGCTGGGTTTGCCGGAACCACCCCGCAACCCCACCCTCCGCTGTCCGCGGTGCGGTCGGCTGGGCCTGCTGTCCGTGCACGGCTGCTGTCCATGGTGCTGCGCGCTGGGCGCCGACACTGGTCTGCGGGAAGGGGCGGAGTCCGGGTGGGTGGGACATTCTGGTCGCCGAAATCAGGTGCTCCGGGGCCAGGGAGCAGGGGACCCGGTCCTGGGGACATGGGGTGTATTCGGCCCGGGGCTGCCTCTCCATTCTTGCACAGCTTCCAGAACAGCGTTGCTGGGGCAGAAGTGGAGGCGTCCCGGGCCTCACCCTGTCCCTTCAGGGGTGCTGCTGTCCTACCGTGGTCCATACTTCCGCGTAGTGACACTCAGAACTGGAGTAGCCTGCGTTAGGCCTTCTCCACAACTGCGATAAACGGCGACTCCCCAGCACCTCGGGTTCCTTATCCGAAAACTGGGGTACCAACAATAGCCACTGCCCCCACCGCATACACACAGGGCTGCCCTGAAGCACGTGGTCATCCCCACAGGCACTCGGCCGGCGCTGCTGTGGACAGTGTACTAGCCAATGTTCCAATGCCACTTCCTGATCACAGGCACATGCAAAGAGACAGCTAAGGTATGGGAGCCCCACCAACCAGGGAGATGGCATCCAGGACCTTGGGTGGACTGCCAGTGGCAGTGTAACTTGTGTCTGTCAGAGCTGGAAGGCCTTTTGACCCAAAGCCACCATGAGGACCATGTGTTCTGGTCGCAGCCCAGGTCTGCATCCCCTGCCCAGAGGTGGGAGTCAGCAAGGGCTGCCCTGACAGGACCTGGAAGCCGATGGGGTATGGTGCTGGAGACAGGAGGGCAGGACTCCCCTCCCTTCCCCACTCCATGGCTCCTGTCCTCGTCCCCTTGGAAACTGTGGGGGATGGGCAGCCAGCTTCCTCAGCCCTGCAGCTCCAGAGGGAGACTGCCGAAAGGGAGACAGGAACTGTCCTCTTCTTGAGGGTCTGCATTGTCCATGTCCACCCTGAGCCTTGAGGAGCCCTTGGGAGTCTTCTCAGACACCCCTATAGTGGTTCTATGAGACTTCTGTGAGGTGACGGCCCATCTCTGTCAGGCAGGAGGGGGAGGAGGAGCTGGAGCAGCTTTGCCCTTCCTCTGAGACTGTGGGGCAAGACGAGGACCTGCATGTAGGCTTCTGCTTAGTCCTGGGGTCACCTGGATCCCAGAGGGCAGATCCAGCATTGCCTTGGTTCTGCCCTGGGGCTAACAAGTAAGCTCCATGTCACTGTCCAAGATCTGTCCTGGGCCATGCAGGTGTCAAGGTGACGAAATGGAGGCTCTGGAAAGGGGAGTGGCTGGCTGAGCACATGCAAAGTGGGACTGTCTGGGGTCACCGGGGACCCCAGGTGTGTGCCAGGGAGACCCTTGGGTGCTCTTCCTCCTCCGTAGATGTTGGGTGGGGATGACCAGGAGCAGATGATGGTACTGTAAGTCCCACTGCTCCCCCCACCACAGCTTTCTGTGCAGCGTCTGGGCCACTGAGTTACAGCCCTGGAGCCAGAGGAGGAGAGCTGGACCGGGGGTGGCCTTAGTCCCACCCTGTCGGCAATGACCCTGGCCTGGGAAGAGCCTTCCATGGGGCTCTCATCAGCCAGCTGTGGTCCAGCTTTGACCCCATCACTTTGACCAGCCGTTCGCCTGACCTTGGCTTCCTCATCCACACAATGGGTACAGTCACCACAGCACTGTCCTCGTTGGCAAGGGTGAAGGATCACAGAAAAGGCGTGTGTTGGGCTGGGATGTAGCTCAGTGGCAAAGCATTTGCCTTGCATTTGCAAGGCCCTGGGTTCGATCCCCAGTTCCCCCCAAAACAGGATGTGTCCGGGGCTCACCATGCTGGGGAAAATGGCTTCTCTCTCTGCACAGATCCTGAGTCATAGACCCCCCCATGGCCACTGAGATAGGCCTTTCAGAGCCTATCAGGCTATGTTGGCAACCTGTAGAGAGGACCCAGAGACTGCCCCAAACCCTATCCTGTTTCCCAACCCCTGACCAGTGGAGGTCGGGTCCTGCTGTTGAGCAGCAGAGGAGCAGAGGCAAAGGGAGTGATCCAGGACCCATCTCTCCACCCCATTCTCTCATGTGAAATGGGAATAAGCATCACAAAATATCCACGAGCCGGGCAGGTTGAGCTAGTGCATACAGTAGGTGCTCAGTGAGTGTCATTGCCTCTCTTTGCTGCACTCAACCAGAAGGGAAGAGGCATGCACTCAGATCTCTCCTGGTGGATGGTTCTAGGAGTACCATGGTGGGGCACCAGGGATGGGAAGAGCAGGCTTCCTCAGCCTCCCCAGAGACTATCAGACTCACTTGCCCCTCCTGGCCTGTCTGCAGAGCATTCAAGGAAGATGTCGGGCCCAGGTGTCAACGGCGACCCCAAGCCTCCATGCTTGCCTCGAAACGGCCTGGTAAAGCTGCCAGGCCAGCCCAACGGCCTGGGAGCAGCCAGCATCACCAAGGGCACTCCTGCTGCCAAGAACCGTCCCTGCCAGCCACCACCCCCACCCACCCTTCCACCTCCCAGCCTGGCCTCCCCGCTGTCCCGGGGCATGCTGACCGGGGGCCCCTGCCCCCTGGCAGGTGGACCAGCCTCAGCCTCGGTGCCTGGACCCCCAGCAGAGCGGCCTCCACTGGCCACAGATGAGAAGATCCTCAACGGCCTCTTCTGGTACTTCTCAGCGTGTGAGAAGTGCGTGCTGGCCCAGGTGTGCAAGGCCTGGCGGCGCGTGCTGTACCAGCCCAAGTTCTGGGCGGGCCTCACCCCTGTGCTGCATGCCAAGGAGCTGTACAACGTGCTGCCCGGCGGCGAGAAGGAGTTCGTGAACCTGCAGGGCTTCGCGGCCCGAGGCTTTGAGGGCTTCTGCCTGGTTGGGGTCTCCGACCTGGACATCTGTGAGTTCATCGACAACTATGCGCTCTCCAAGAAGGGGGTCAAGGCCATGAGCCTCAAGCGCTCCACCATCACCGATGCCGGCTTAGAGGTGTGCCCCCAAACTGGTCCAGGTGGCAGGGACAGGCAGCAGAGCTGTGTGGGTGTGGAAGGGTACAGAGCTGCAGAGGAAGCCTGTTTAGTACACAGAGAACAAGGAAGCATCCTGTTGGCCTAAGGAGGAGCACTGCCAGGGGTGGGGTAGGACTGGCCACAGAGTTTGGGGACCTGATGCAAAGTGAAAACGCGGACCCTTGTTAAGAGATGACTAAGCATCTCAAGATGAGCCAGGCAAGGGGCTGGGGTTATGGCGCAGTGGTAGCGTGCTCGCCTAGCACGCGGGAGGCACTGGGTTCGATCCTCAGCACCACATAAAAAATAAAATAAAGCTATTCTGTTTGTCTACAACTAAAAAATAAATATTTAAAAAAAAAAAAAAAAAAAAGATGAGCCAGGCAAGGTGGTGCACGCCTATAATCCCAGCAGCTGGGGAGGCTGAGGCCAGAGGATCACAAGTTCAAAGCCAGCCTCAGCAATTTAGTGAGGCCCTAAGCAACTCAGCAAGACCTTGTCTTGAAATAAGCAATAGAAGGGGCTGGAGATGTGGCACAGTGATTAAGTCCTCCTGGGTTCAATTCCTGACACCAAAAAAAAAAAAAAAAAAAGAATTTCAAGGTGGCAGCAGCAGAGCAATTAAGTGTGAGGCAGAGGGAAGTCACTTCTCACTGGCCGTGGGTGAGGAGGGTGCTGGAGGGAGGCCAAGGGTAGTTGAGGAAGGGTCTCCTATTAGCAAAGGTCAGAGCAGCTGTGAGCAGCCTGCCCACTCCCCACAACCTGGACGATAATCTTCATATTCAGACCAGTTGTTCTGAGCCTGCTCTGAGCGGGGTGCCCTGTGGGGGCTCCTCCTCGGTGTGCTGTTGAGGTGCAACGCTGCAAGTGCAGCCCTCAGGGTTCAGCATGCTCGCCCCCGTCTACACCCAAGAGACCCCGCTCCCTGCTTCCCAGCCCGTGCCAACCCATCTCAGGCAATCCTCCCCACACCCTGAGGGAGGAGCCTCCGGGGCAGGCTGGGGAGCAGCGCCGCTGTGGCCCTGACCTGTGCCTGCCCACAGGTGATGCTGGAGCAGATGCAGGGCGTGGTGCGCCTGGAGCTGTCAGGCTGCAACGACTTCACGGAGGCGGGGCTGTGGTCCAGCCTCAGCGCTCGAATCACCTCGCTGAGCGTGAGCGACTGCATCAATGTGGCGGACGACGCCATCGCAGCCATCTCGCAGCTGCTGCCCAACCTGGCGGAGCTGAGCCTGCAGGCCTACCACGTGACGGACACGGCGCTGGCCTACTTCACGGCGCGGCAGGGTCACAGCACGCACACTCTGCGCCTGCTCTCTTGCTGGGAGATCACCAACCACGGCGTGGTCAACGTGGTGCACAGCCTGCCCAACCTCACGGCGCTCAGCCTCTCCGGCTGTTCTAAGGTCACGGATGATGGTGTCGAGCTCGTAGCCGAAAACCTACGCAAGTTGCGCAGCCTCGACCTGTCGTGGTGCCCTCGCATCACAGATATGGCACTAGAGTATGTGGCCTGCGACTTGCACCGCCTGGAGGAGCTTGTGCTGGACAGGTGCGCATGTTCCCGCACCTGCTGCGGGATCACCACGTACCAGGAGCCTAACGTGGGTGGGTCTGGGTCGGTGGGTTTCTGGTGTGGGCGAGGCCACTGAGAGGACAGATAGGTGCTGATCTACAGCGTGGTGGGCGGCGCCATCGAGAGCAGAGTGCCAAGCTGACAGAACTACAGCCGCGGTTGGTTGAGCCCGAATGCTTCCCAGAAGCTGGTGCTAGGGCGCGCCTGCGTGGGGGGTCAAGCCGGGCGGGGCTGAGGGCAGGGTGGGGCCTCCGTGGGGCGGTGGGGACCTTGAGGGGGGCGAGGGTATGGGTAGGTCGGTGCAGAGGCTTAGAGGGCGGGGCGAAATGATTTGGAGGTGGGCAGTTCCCCTCTGGTGCAACCACAGGTGTGTACGCATCACGGACACTGGGCTCAGCTATTTGTCCACCATGTCGTCCCTCCGCAGCCTCTACCTGCGATGGTGCTGCCAGGTACCGGACCTTCATGTCTTCTGCGGTTGGGGGGATAGGCGGGCGCGGTGAGGGGGCGCAAGGGAAGCACCAGTCCAGCCTGCTGACCTTTTTCCGGCCCCACCCAGATCTCGCAGGGGTCTGAGATCCATCTGCACTCAGCAGCGAACCTAGACAGAACTGGCGGGGACCCCAGGGTCCTCATCAGCGCTTCCCAGCCACTTCCTGGCTCCGCAGGGGGTTGGGAAATCTCCATCTCGAACCGCCTCCTGCCCCTCGGGCGGCTCCGGGTCTGGGGCAATCGAAAATAGTTAACTCGCCCTCCCCACTTCCTCCCAGGTGCAGGACTTCGGGCTGAAGCACCTCCTGGCAATGAGGAGTTTGCGTCTCTTGTCTCTGGCAGGTGAGACCCTCCCCCGCATGCCTCCTGGGCAGTGTCCACTACACTCACGTAGCCCGACACTCCTAGCGTCGGCTCCCTTGTGCAGATTCACACCTGACTTGGCTGGCTGGCCGGTCGCAGGTTCAAGTTAGAGGAGGGGCAAACTCTAGTCCCGCTTTGCGTCGCGGGGCTACGGGCAGCGCCGCTGGGCCCCGAGCCCCGCCCACAGAGCCGGCCTCGCGGGGCCCCAGCTCTCCAACACGCAGAGCGGAGCCGCACCCTTGTTCCTGTCGGTCTGCCGCAGGCTGCCCGCTGCTGACCACCACGGGGCTGTCGGGCTTGGTGCAGCTGCAGGAGCTGGAGGAGCTGGAGCTGACCAACTGCCCCGGAGCCACACCCGAGCTCTTCAAGTACTTCTCGCAGCACCTGCCCCGCTGCCTAGTCATCGAGTAGCGCTGGGCTCCCGCCCTGGCCGCGGGAACCCGCCACGCTCGGGGCGGGGCGAGGGGCGCTTCCGAGCCCCTCGGTGGACCCTGCCTGCAGCCGCGCCCGCGACCCCGCGCGGGAGGCGGGACGAGCCCAGGACAGCCCCGCCCCGTGCCGCCCTCGGCCCCTCCGCTCCCTTCCTGCCCGCCCGGGGCAGGGGACGACCGGGCCAGCCCCACGCACGCACGCACACTCGGGGACTTTGTGCATGCCCCTCGTGCCCGCACTGCACGCCCGCCCTCCGCCACGCCACAGCCGCCGCCATCACTCGCCTGCCCCGCTGGGGGGCTTGGTCCCTGGGGGCACTTTAAGCCCAGCCGCCCCCCACCCGCCGCCTTCCCTGCCACACCCTGCTCTCTGCCTCCTCGCTGCTCCCCATCCCGGGCAGGGCCCAGAGGATTGGGGGGCTGGGTCCTCCAGGACTCAGGGGCCCAGAAGAGCCTCAAGGACCTGCAGTATCTTCCACGGCACCGCGCCTGGAGCCCTATCTCCGAGGGGTGCGGGGACTCAGGCCACTGCCAAAGCCATGGCCCGCTGAGGAGCCCAACTCCAAGCCCCGCCCCCTCCCCATACCCGCCTGACACAAAGGGCCTTTCTCCCTTACCGCTGAGTGGGCAGTCCCTGTCCGCCCTCACCCCTGCCGCCGCCCACACTGGCCTTTTACAGATCCTTTACAGATCCTTGGACCCTGGCCCACTAGGATAGCATTGAGATGATGATGGCCTTGGAATAATCAACATGAGCCCAGCCGGGCACAGCTCACCTCAGTCCAGGAGCGGTACAGGCACCTTGAGAGACCCCAAATTGGAGTCATCCTTAGGGATGTCAGGCTTGGGAGAAGTCTGGCCAAGCCACACCCGAGCCCTGCGCCAGCTGGGCTCAGGCCTATGGGCACTGAGTTCATCCTGGGCAAGTCTGTGCAGAAGGGGGCCCAGCCAACGGGTCAGGATCAGCACTGACCAGCGACTCTGATCTTCCAGTGGCCAGCACACCATCCACACCCGGCCGAGGAAGGGAGGGCTCCTTTCTAATCCCACTCCATTCGCCCCTCCCCAGCTCCCCGAATCTCTGCCTGCCCAAATGGGCTCCAACCATGTTCTGTCCAATCCCAAGACGTCTGGAAGTTCTGGGGGACGCTGGCACATTTGACAATGCTGAGGAGGGGGCTGGGACCCCTTTCCATCCCAACCTTAAGCCCCAGGAGATTTAGCACCCACACCAATCTTGGGACACCCCTATCTGGTTGGAATGGAGTAACCAGTTTCCAGAGAGCCAGAGAATGAAAGAGCGAGAGAAAGAGAGCGAGTGAGTGAGAGAGATGCTGTTGAAGCAAAGAAACAGCTCAACAGCCCAAAGAGTTCCTTGCCCCGGAGTGCCGACGAGGAGGCTCCATGTGGAAGTGGTCAGGAGCCAGTTTCTTCAGGCCCTCCTCCCATAGCCCCCCAGTAGGGAGGGGGCAGCTGTCCATTTGCCCAAAGTATTAATGCAATTGAAGCTGTGATATTTCCAGCGACTGTAGGAGGAAAATTTAAGGGGAGAGAGGAAAACAAACAAAACCAACCCCTAAAATCATTTTCTTATTGTACATAACGACCTCATTCTCCTGTATATGCGGAAGATATAACCTTATATTTGGTAAGTGTTTCTTGTGCTATTTTATCACGTGACCTGTTTATAAAAATATATATTAAGAAAAAGTTGTAAAAATATGAGTCTGGGTTGTTTTTAGGTCACCACGTCATGGTCCAGGAGGTTGTATCTGCTGTGGGTGGCCCTGGGATCTGGATTCTCAAGCACCTCTTGATTCATCAGATTTTTGTGTTTTCAACAAACATGTAGAGGCTGCATGCCAGAAATGAAGACTGGACAGTGATAAACAGAAGTTCCCTAACTTTCCACTGCAGACAGGCAGAGATGACACCAAAGTCACATTACACATAATATTCCCTGGAAAGTATTTAGGGTTGGCAGGGCACATTGGCCCATGGCCTTGAATACCAGCAATTCCCAATAAGCTAAGGCAGAAGCACGGCAAATTTGAGGCCAGCCTTGGCAACTTAGCAAGATCCTGCCTCAAAAAAAAGGCTGGGGATATAGCTCAGTGGTTGAGCATCCCTGGGTTCAATCATCAGTAACGCAAAGAAGAAAAAAGTAAGTATCTAGGATCTAGCCCAGCACCTGTCCAGAAAGGCAGGAACGAACCTTGTCCTGTGCACAGGATGGCTGAGATTAAGCAGGGGCAAAACTGTCCCAAGAGATGGCACTGTGAATTGGCAGACTAGGACTATACCCGGCAGAGTTCGGAGGCTGCAGGAGAACAGGGCCCTGGAAGGTGGCATCCCTGTGCTGGTGGCTCACACCCCCGTGTGGCAGACCACCTCCAGTGAACGAAGGAGCAGGCCGTGACGAGTGCTGTGGAGGCGACTGTGACTGGCCAGGCCCTGTTCGATGCGGTGCTAGAGAAGGCAGAGGCTGAGCCTTGAAGCCTGAGAAGGGCGGAGCTGGCGGGCTGCTGGCCGGACGCGGGAGCCAGCGCGGCTGCAGTCCCGAGTCTGAGGTTCATTGGCGGCGCAGTGGGAGCTGCGAGAGGCCCCAGCAAGAAGGGGGACGCGGCTGCCGCGCGCGGCTCGGGCGGGGGCGGGGGGCGCGGACAGCCGGGAGGCCGCTCCGCGAGCTGAGGGACAGGCTCCGCTGACGGCCCCGAGCCGAGCGGTCCGCGGCAGTGTCAGGGCCGAGACGAGCACGAGCACGCCGGCCACCGCAGCGACTCCCAAGGCTGAGCAGGAGGGCGCAGGTTCAAGGCCCCAACCCGGCAACTTGGCGAGACCCTCCTTCCAAATTTAAAAGAGGAGGGGGCGCTGGGGATGAAGCTCAGAGGAAGCGGGCCCCTGGGGCCATCCCCATTACCGCAAGGGAACGCGTTAGGCATCCAGGAACAGGGCTGGGGCTGGGGCTCAGGGCAGAGCGCCTGCCTCGCACGTGTGAGGCACTGGGTTCGATCCTCGACACCGCATAACAGTAAGTAAACAAAATAAAGACACCGTGTCCATGTATAGCTAAAAAATATTTAAAAAAGAATCCTGGAGCAGGGGCTGGGGGCAGCTCCGTTGGTGGAGTGCTGGCCTCGCATGCACAAGGCCCTGGCTTCTAATCCCAGAACCACACACACACACAAGAAAAAAGAAATCCTGGAACAAACTACCGAGGCGGAGCCCGGGTGCCTCCAGGCCCGGGTCTGGCAGTTCCCGGCGCCTCCACCAGTACTGAGCCCTGACCCGGAACTATTATGGTACGGACGAGAGTTCCTGCCCGCTTCCGGTGAGGGGCGAGTAAACAAAGGACCGCTTCCGGCGAGGGGCGTGAAGTAGACGGGCGGCTTCCGCACGCCACGGTGTGCTGTCGGTGCGTAGCTGGGCTGCGGCGGAGGCACGGCCACCGGCCTCTCAAGCTCCTTGAGCAGCTCGGTCCCCGAGGTCCCTTCAGACCTCTGCCCCTCCTCGTCTGCGCCTCCCCGGAGCCCACTGCCTCGGAAGCTCCGGGCTGGTGGTGTGGACAGCGAGAGCCACTTGGCTCCCCTGCGGAGACTGACCAACCCACCTGCGGTCCAGTGGCCCCGGCAGCGGACTGGTGGAGGGCTGAGTGCCTTGGGCCGGAACCAACCGTGTGAGGTCTTCTGGGGACTAACCGGGCTCAGGGAGAAGGAAGTCTTCTGGCAGATCCCGGTGGGTTGGAACTCCCCTGTGAGGTTGACTGGCTGATGGGCCATCCTGGTCTGGTCAAGACTGACCAGCCCAGGCCAAAGCAGTTCTGGGGACCCAGACCCAGCCTCGGGTGAAAGGTCTGAACTGACTTGACAGACCCCAGACCGACTAGACCAGCCTTCTTCACTGATCTCCTGACTCCACCACCAGTGTAGCCATGGAGAAGATGTCCCGTGTGACAACAGCCATGGGTGGCAGTGCACTGACAGGTCGCACCATGCACTGCCACCTGGATGCACCAGCCAATGCCATCAGCGTATGCCGCGATGCTGCCCAAGTAGTCGTGGCAGGCCGCAGCATCTTCAAGATCTATGCCATAGAGGAGGAACAGTTTGTGGAAAAGCTGAACCTCCGTGTGGGCCGCAAGCCCTCACTCAACCTGAGCTGTGCTGATGTAGTCTGGCACCAGATGGACGAGAACCTGCTGGCCACAGCAGCCACCAATGGTGTGGTGGTCACATGGAACCTGGGTCGGCCATCTCGCAACAAGCAGGACCAGCTGTTCACGGAACACAAGCGCACAGTGAACAAAGTCTGCTTCCACCCCACCGAAGCCCACGTGCTGCTCAGCGGCTCCCAGGATGGCTTCATGAAGTGCTTTGACCTCCGCAGGAAGGACTCTGTCAGCACCTTCTCCGGTGAGGCCCACAGAGGCGAGGCAGGGCAGGGCAGGGCAGGTGTGTGCCGCTGCAGGTACCTGACCTGTCCAGGCAGGCTAAGAAGTGTTCCGTACATCCAAAGTTCTCAGATGCATTGCCAGGGATGGGCCAGCACTAGAAGAGTGGATGAGGGCAGGCCTGGGTGCGGTGTGCGCTAGGGTATCAATGGAGGGGAAGAAGCAAGAGGCAAGACCACCAGGAGTTGCGGCTGGGTGTTGCGGCTGGGTGTGGCATGAGGGAGGGCAGAGCCCCACAGACTCAGCCCAACTCCAGGCCACTTCATTGCAGGAAATCTACCAGCCTAGGGATGCTGAGGAGGTGAAGTTCACTGTCTAGTCCCTGCAGGGCCATCCCTGATCCTGCTGTCCCTTGTCCACCTTGATGAGACCAAGTGAAGCACAAGGCAGAGCCATGGGACCTTGGAGAATTTGTGGGCTTCTTAAGACAGATCATGAGCTGTCTGTGTCAAGAAAAGGCTGAACACTGCCCGGGAGGCTCTTGGTGTGCTGGATCTCTAGTGCAGACTAGGTCCCTATGTCCTTCAGTCCTTTGGGCTGTCCAGGCAGCTCTAGCCCAAGACAGAAGGGTTGGACTCCTTGGGTCTTCCACAGGCCATGGTATCAAGGGGAGTTGGACAGGTGGCCAGGTGGGGTTTCTGTTCTCCAGTACTCCAGTACTCCTGAGGCAGGACCACAGCTTTGCCCAGGGATTAAAGCAACCTGCAGAATCCAGGGGAAACAGGCCTGGGAATTTGTGCAAAAAACACAGGGTCTGTCCTCTGGCCCAGGCTCCACCCACCCTAGGCACACTCTGGGGGCTGTCTGCTCTGCACTCTGGGCCTTCTGGTCTGGTCACAGGCCATCCACCACCAGGAGCCGGCCCCCTCACATCTGCCTCCAATGATGCCCTGCCCACAGGCCAGTCTGAGAGTGTACGGGATGTCCAGTTCAGCATCCGGGACTACTTTACCTTTGCCTCCACCTTTGAGAATGGCAATGTGCAGCTCTGGGACATCCGCCGTCCTGACCGGTGTGAGAGGATGTTCACAGCTCACAACGGACCCGTCTTCTGCTGCGACTGGCACCCCGAGGACAGGTGTGGTCTGGGCTGCAGGACCATAGGGCTGAAGGCCTGTGAGAGTGGGCAGTGGCAGGGCTGGGGGTCCCTTCTCTCCTAGGATTGGTCACTGAGGGCTTGGGGGCCTTCCTGCAGGGGCTGGCTGGCCACAGGTGGCCGTGACAAGATGGTGAAGGTCTGGGACATGACCACGCCCCGTGCCAAGGAGATGCACTGTGTGCAGACCATCGCCTCTGTGGCCCGAGTTAAGTGGCGGCCCGAGTGTCGCCACCACCTGGCCACCTGCTCCATGATGGTAGACCACAACATCTACGTGTGGGATGTGCGCCGGCCCTTTGTGCCAGCTGCTATGTTCGAGGAGCACCGTGATGTCACCACGGGCATTGCCTGGCGCCACCCACATGACCCCTGCTTTCTGCTCTCAGGCTCCAAAGACAGCACACTGTGCCAGCATCTGTTCCGCGATGCCAGCCAGCCTGTGGAGCGGGCCAACCCTGAGGGCCTGTGCTACGGCCTCTTCGGGGATGTGGCCTTTGCCGCCAAGGAAAGCTTAGTGGCTGCTGAGCTGGGACGCAAGCCCTGTGCTGGCGACCGGCGCCACCCCATCTTCTTCAAGCGCAAGTTGGACCCCGCCGAGCCCTTTTCTGGCCTTGCTTCTAGTGCTCTCAGTGTCTTTGAGACAGAGTCTGGTGGTGGTAGCATGAGTTGGTTTGTGGACACAGCTGAGCGTTATGCTCTGGCCGGCCGGCCGTTGGCCGAGCTTTGTGACCACAATGCAAAGGTGGCTCGGGAGCTGGGCCGCAACCAGGTGGGTGAGGCTGGGCTGGGGCTGGGGGTGCAGGGGCCATGACCTTGGGGTAAGGACTGGCTGCTCTGCCAGCTGCATCCCCACCCCCAGCTGAGCACCAACTTTTGTCCTCCTAACAGGGTGTCAAGGTCACATAGGCAGGGTGGGCCAGATCTTGGGGCTGCCCTCTAGGAGGTGGGGGTCTGGGGAGTTGTGGTTGATGCTGTCACCACGTGGCCTCCCTCTTGGTGCTGCACCTTGTAACAGCACCCAGCCCTGCTGGGAGTGCCTGCCATGTGCCAGTCTCTCTCCACCTTTTGGTCACCCTGCTCATCTTCGCATTGGCTGCCTCCTGGTTCTGCCGCTTCTGCTTCCCGTGGGCTTTGCGTTCCCCGGTATGGGTGGGACAGGATATTGGGACACTGGGTCTCTGGGCAGCTGAGTTGGTGATTCTGTTCAGGCAGGGGGCATGCCTCGGGTGCTGGGTGCCCAGGACCCCCTAAGTGGCTGGTGCCTGCCCCCAGGTGGCGCAGACATGGACCATGCTGCGGATCATCTACTGCAGCCCTGGTCTGGTGCCCTCTGCCAGCCTTAACCACAGTGTGGGTAAAGGCAGCTCCTGTGGCCTGCCACTTATGAACAGGTAGGTGTCTGGGGCCAGCTCTCCCCAGGGGTGGGCTGCTTGAGCCCAGCCACCCATGAGCCTTCCTGTCTCCAGTTTCAACCTGAAGGATATGGCCCCAGGGCTCGGCAGTGAGACTCGGCTAGACCGAAGCAAGGGGGACGCTCGGAGTGACACAGTTCTGCTCGACTCCTCGGCCACACTCCTCACCAATGAGGGTAGGCTGGGGCGGGTGGGGTGCTGGCAGGAGCGGAGCTGAGGCACCCACAGCAAAGCACCCTGAGGGCCCTGCTTGCCTTCCGCGTAGACAATGAGGAAACTGAGGGCAGCGACGTACCTGCGGACTACCTGCTGGGTGACGTTGAGGGTGAGGATGAGGAGCTCTACCCACTGGACCCAGAACACGTGCACCGTGAGTGGGGGTTTGGTGGGGTGGAGGGAGCCGCGGGGTAGGGCACAAGCCCAGGCTCACAACATGCCCACTGTGTGTGGGGCTGGGCAGGCTGAGGGGACTTAGGGGGTGCAGGGAGGCAGCGGGGTGGCCTAGGTCCACCTTGCCTGGTCTGCCTCCCAGCCGAGGAGCCCGAATATGTGCTGCCACAGGAGGCCTTCCCACTGCGCCACGAGATTCTGGACACACCGTCTGGGCCCGAGCACCTGCAGGACAAGGCCGACTCACCACATGTGAGCGGCAGTGAGGCAGATGCAGCCTCTCTGGCACCTGTGGACTCCTTCTCCCTCCTCTCCATCTCCCATGCGCTCTATGACAGCCGCCTGCCGCCGGACTTCTTTAGTGTGCTGGTGTGTGACATGCTGCGCTTCTATGCTGAGCAGGGTGACGTGCAGATGGCTGTGTCTGTGCTCATTGTGCTGGGTGAACGGGTGCGCAAGGACATTGACGAGCAGACCCAGGTGTGTGCCGGGCTGGGGAGGGCCTTGCGGAGCCGCCGGCGCGGGCGCGCTGACTTCCGTGGCCCGCCCGCAGGAGCACTGGTACACCTCCTACATCGACCTGCTGCAGCGCTTCCGCCTCTGGAACGTGTCCAATGAGGTGGTCAAGCTGAGCACCAGCCGTGCAGTCAGCTGCCTCAATCAGGCGTCCACCACGCTGCATGTCAACTGCAGTCACTGCAAGCGGCCCATGAGCAGCCGGGGCTGGGTCTGCGACAGGTGGGGCGGTGGGGGGCGGGGGGCCCGGAGACACGCGGGCAACCCAGGAGCCCCCTGCTGAGGCATCCCCTGCCCCTAGGTGCCACCGTTGTGCCAGTATGTGTGCCGTCTGCCACCACGTGGTCAAGGGTCTGTTCGTGTGGTGCCAGGGCTGCAGCCACGGAGGCCACCTGCAGCACATCATGAAGTGGCTGGAGGGCAGCTCTCACTGCCCGGCCGGCTGCGGCCACCTCTGCGAGTACTCCTGACGCAGCCCGCCGCTCCAGTGCCGGGCGGAAGGCCCCGAGCTCGTGAACGCAATAAAAGAAGTGGGAGCTGATGTCGCTGCCTGTCCCTGAGCGTGCTGCGGCGGGCGGGCGGGCGGGCGGGCTGCGTCGCCGCGGCCACCGGCTCCGGGTGAAGCCTGCGCACCTCCTTCCGGGGCGGGCCGGAGGGGGGCCTTGCGGGCTTCCGGCCGTTGCCACGGCGACGCTCGGTCGGGCGCAGGCTCCCGGCGTGCTTCGCGGGGCTCATGGCGCGGGAGCCACCGGCGCTCCTGCTCGCGCTCTGGGCGCTGGCGGCGCTGGCCCGGCCCGGCTCGGGCTCGGCGGGCGGCGGGGGATGGTGAGAGGCGCGGGCGGGAGGGCACGGCGGGCGCCGGGCGCGGGCGGCGCTGACCCGGCTGTGCCCGCAGGCGGCGGGGCGGGCCGGCGGCGGCCGCCGTGGCGGAGGAGGAGCGCTGCACGGTGGAGCGCAGGGCGGACCTCACCTACGCCGAGTTCGTGCAGCAGTACGTGCGCCCGGAGTCTGGGCGGGCGGGCTCGGCCGGAGCGCGCGCCAGGGGGTGCGGGGTGCGGCCGGGCCTGAGCGCCGCTGCTCCTCCCGCAGGTACGCCTTCCTCAGGCCGGTCGTCCTGCAGGGGCTCACGGACAACTCGGTGAGTGCGCGCGCCCGGTGCCCGCCGCGGGCCGGCGGCCGCCCACTGAGCCCCCTCCTGGTCCCTGCAGAGGTTCCGAGCCCTGTGTTCCCGAGAAAGGCTGCTGGCTTCTTTTGGGGACAGCGTAGTGAGGCTGAGCACTGCCAACACCTACTCCTACCGGAAAGGTGAGCTGCCTCGGGGGCTGACGTACTTAATCCCCGCCGCCCGGCCGCCCCGCCGCCCCGC
This sequence comes from Xerus rutilus, assembly GCA_028644305.1. NCBI lineage: Eukaryota > Metazoa > Chordata > Mammalia > Rodentia > Sciuridae > Xerus > Xerus rutilus. The sequence goes on from CM053415.1 coordinate 34,848,165, forward strand.
CTTGAATCGCGCCACTCCCCACAGTGGACCTGCCCTTCCAGGAATACGTGGAGCAGCTGCTGCACCCGCAGGACCCTGCCTCCCTGGGGAACGGTGAGCCAGACCGTGACAGCGGAGGGTTGGGACACAGGGGAGTCCCTGGTGCCACAGCCTGGCACCCGGGGGACTCCCTTCTCTGTTGGCAGACACCTTGTACTTTTTTGGAGACAACAACTTCACTGAGTGGGCACCGCTCTTCAGGCACTACTCACCACCCCCCTTTCGGCTGCTGGGAACCACCCCTGCTTATAGCTTTGGAATCGCTGGTAGGTGGGGTAGGTGCTCTTTGGGAACTTTGTGTGAGGGTGTGGCGGCCAATGCAGATTGTTTTAGTCACCAGCTGCTCATAACTGACTCCACAGGAGCTGGCTCTGGGGTGCCCTTCCACTGGCATGGGCCGGGGTTCTCGGAGGTGATCTATGGTCGCAAGGTCTGTCCAGACTGCGGGCTGAGGCTTGGGACTTGCTGGCTACAACCCCCGAGTGACTTCATGCTCCCAACTGCAGCGCTGGTTCCTCTACCCACCTGAGAAGACACCAGAGTTCCACCCCAACGAAACCACGCTGGCCTGGCTGCAAGACAAGTACCCAGCCCTGGCACCATCAGAGAGGCCCCTGGAATGTACCATCCAGGCTGGTGAGGTCAGTGACTAGTGAGGAGGGGGGACCAGGCCAGGCCCAAAGGTGCCCAATCTTTGTGTTCCATCTCCCACACCAGGTGTACCATCTGGGCTGGTGAGGTTAGTGGCTGGCAGCAGGGGCCAGGCCCAGAGTTCCCTGACTAATCCCCTCTGGTCCACCCCTCAGGTGCTGTACTTCCCCGACCGCTGGTGGCATGCCACTCTCAACCTGGACACCAGTGTCTTCATCTCCACCTTCCTTGGTTAGCCAGAGCAGGCAGCTGGTGGTGAGCTTGCCATACACCAGCACGTGCCCCTGTAGTGCTCACAGATTTTATTACAGACGCAGTGGCAGCAGCAGGGGCCTCAGCCCAACCCACCCTCACCTGCTTTTCCTGCCCATTAGGAGACAGGGGAGGCTCATGGCTCAGCAAGAGCTATGCTGAAGGAGGGAACAGTCCAGGGCCCACCAGCAGAACTGATGGGGACGGGCCCAGAAACAAAATATGTACAGATTCTGGGGCTTCTGCCTCAGGACCCTCTGGGGCCAGGTTCTCAGTAGTCCTCCACCCAGCCGTTCTCAGAGATGAATGCATCGATGACTTCCTTCATGGCCAGGTTGGGGATGAGCTGTTCCTGGGTCAGGGGGCTCCGGGTCACAGGGTCAAAATGGCCCACACGCTGCAGTTACAACAGGGTCAGGGTGCTCAGTGACTTGGAGCTGCGCCTCTGGCCCTGGTCCCCAGGCCCACAGCCTTACCTGCAGATGCTCCTCAATGTCCTTGCGGTCATAAGTGATGCCACTTGGTGTGATGCAAGGCTCCCGCATCAGCTCAAAGCTGATCTTGCCACACAGGTAGTCGGGGATGTCTCGTTTCTGTAACAAGAGCAGTGTCAAGTTCAGGAAGGGACACTGTCCTAGTGCCCACAGTTCCCAGGCTTTAGGGAGTAGATGCTCACCTTTCTCTTCTCGTCTACCTGAGAGAAGAGCTCATCCATGTCCGCCATGTATTTGTCCTGTGAAGAATGGAGCACTGTGTGTGGGCCACACGCAGGCACACAACCCAACGTCATTCGGGGGTTCCCTCTGCCACACCCTAAACACACAGACCCACACGTGGGCCAGGGGCACCCTCACGTGCTTGGCCTCGATGCAGGCTTGCTGGGCACGGACATGGCCATCGTCCTCATCACCTTCATGGTTCCGCTGACACTCCTCCAGCTCCCTGAGGGTTGCCCAGGAGCTAGTCAGAAATGGACCTGGGCAGATGTCAGAGCCCACCCCAGCCTTGGGCCTCTTTCCCCAGCTTCCTCTGTGCAACCTTGGCCTTCAATAAACACCTGTGCTGATGACTCAGTTTAACCAGAGGGCAGCCTGACAAGGAGTGGGAGGGCCCACCTCTCGCGCTCTGCAGCGATGAGCCGGGAGAGGTAGGCGTGCAGCTCACTCTCCTGGTGGATGCGCCGCTCCTCGATGCTATTCCAGCGCTTCTTCTTGGCGATGCGCAGAGCACTAGGGATGTCATCCCCGAAGTTGAGCCGCTGCTCCTTGGCCAGGCTATAAGCTGGGAATGGAGACTTGAGGTCAGTCTAGCTGGCCCATCACTGGAGCCCCAGGTGCCCCAGACAAGGCAGGGTGTTGGCCCACCTCGCTGCAGATTGGCGATGGCCTCATCGTAGCTCTCCATTTCCAGCTGGCACTGGCCCAGGAAGAAGTGTGCCTTCACCGACTGCCCATCCAGCTCCAGGGCTCGCCGACAGTCGGCCAGAGCCTGCTCTGGCTGCTGCATCTTCAGGTAGCACAGGGCCCGGTTGGTGTAGTACACTGCCACCAGCGGGTTCCGAGTCTGGGGACCAAGGCCAGCACGAGAGGGTGTGGGCCTGGCTTGCCCCTCTGCCCCAGCAAGCTGACAACCTGATGTCCCAGATCCTGTCCAGCTATGGGGCCCATGGCTGGAATCGAAAAGCTGAAGGTGTCTGAGTTGTCAGGCCCTGGGTTCTAGCTGAGCCCACCCCCATGACTCCGATTCATTGATTTTGTTAAAGTTTCCCGATCTAGTTGAGGAACCCGGCCCAGGCGGCCTCAGACATCCCACCCGCCAGCTCCGGGCCCGGGTCGCGCCCAGCCGCCTGTGGAATGAGATCGCCACCGAGTCTCCGCGGCCCGAAGCCCCGCGGGGCTGGCGGCGCCCAGGCTAGGGAGGAGCGCCGGGCGCGCCCCCGCCCCGCGCACTCACGATGGCGCGGCCGTAGCAGGCCGCCGCCTCCGGGTACTTGCGGCCCACGAAGAGCCGGTTGCCCTGCTCCTTGAGCTCCTGCGCGCTCGGACTCTTCTCTGGGCTGCCGGCGCCTAGACGCGCGCCACCCTCCTTCTCCTCCTTGCCCTTCATGGCGCCGCGCGGCACGGCCTGGGTTCCGCTCCCGGGCTCCGCGCCCGGCCGCCCCTCACCCGCAGCCCGCGCCGCGATCCGCTCGGCCCGGTCGGGCGATTCGCCACCGGAACTTCCGGCGCGGGGCGGGGCTGCAGAACGGGAGCGCGCGCGGAGCCGCGCGGCCGACACCCGGGGGCGGGGCGATTCCGTCGGGCCCCGCCTCTGGCCCAACCCCGCGGCCCCCGCCCCTCAGCGCGAGCATGGCGGCCGCCAGCGGGCTGTGGGGCTGCGAAGACCCGAAACGCTGGGTCGCCATCTCGGCGCGCCACGGAGAGGTGCTGCGGGAGCGCGCGGGCGCCCGGGGACTGCTGGAGTTCGTGGACCACTGGTAGAGTGGCAGAGAGGAGGAAACCGCAGGGAGGACCTCCCGGACTCCCCTCATCACCCTTCCTCAGGTAGTGGGAAGGAGCTGTCTGCGGCCTGCGCGGGGCGAGTGGAAAGGCGGCAGGGAACACGGGGCAGGAGACGAGCGGCGGCGGCCGCTGGTGTGGAAGCCAGCGGTGAGGGGCGGGGCCTCTCGGGGGTGGGCCAGGCCTCCTCCGGGGCGGGGCCTCTCGGGGGTGGGCCGGGCTTCCTCCGGGGCGGGGCCTCTCGGGGGTGGGCCGGGCTTCCTCCGGGGCGGGGCCTCTCGGGGGTGGGCCAGGCCTCCTCCGGGGCGGGGCCTCTCGGGGGTGGGCCGGGCTTCCTCCGGGGCGGGGCCTCTCGGGGGTGGGCCAGGCCTCCTCCGGGGCGGGGCCTCTCGGGGGGTGGGCCGGGCTCCCCCGGGGCGGGGCCTCGCGAGGGTCAGGGCCCCGGTTAGCCCGGGCTCCCTGGCGAGGTCCAGCATCTGGGTTTACCTCAGCGGGCACGCCTGCAGCATCTGGTGGCCACTAACCCTCAGAGCTGGTGGTGCAGCGCTCAGCCACTGCCTTTCGCCGCCTTTGGAGAGCGCCCCGCAGTCACGACGCTGTGCACCCTTGTGTGGTGGGCCCTGCCACGGCAGCCTGGGCACGTGAGTGCCCTTGCTTGTGGAATGAGTTGGCGATGTATGGCATGGTCCTGGGTTCCAGAACGTTGTCCTGAGAACCGCCCCATCTCTTGGGGGGCAGCTGGACTCCCCAGTGGCCACAGTGCCAGGCCTGCCTGCCTTGCAGTGCATTCCCAAGCACCACCTGCTATACCTGGACCAGGGACAAGAGCACGCTGCAGCCCTGCAGAGGTCAGTGAGCAGCTGGTGGGCTGCAGGACATCCAGGACCTTGTCAGGGAGCTCAGGTTAGGCCCTTGGGGCCCACTCCATGCTTCTCCCCAGCCTGCACCTCAGAGTGATGGACCCCTCACCTTGTGGAGATAGTACTGTGGACTCGGGCTGTGGGCAGAAGCTGTGTCAGACCTGCTGCCCAATCTCAGCCCCAGCTCAACTCCCCCCAAGACACTAGGCTGGTCAAGAATCACAAGACTCCCGCCAAGTAAACCTGACCATGGCGCAGGGCCTGCTAACCTGCCACAAGACCTCAGGACACAGGTCTCTCTGGATGGCAGACTGATCAAATAGGAGGCTGGGTGCCACAAGAGCTCAATAAACACTTGCTAAACTCGGTTTGAGCAGAAGGCCCACATCCCTTTCCAGGTGCCTCCAGCTCCTGCATAGCATGGGATCACTAGGACTCCAATTGCACTCATCTAGGTTCAGAGGTACAAGGAGAAAGGAAGTCCAGGCTCTCTTCAGTGTGTGTGTGGGTCCCTATGATGTGCACAGCAGGGTTAGGGGGCAGAGAAGCCTCCAGAGCCCTGGGACGGTTACCTGGCACCGTGTAAAATATTTATTCATTCTCCCAAAAAGGCTCAGACTGCAAGTCCTGGGAGGGGTGGGGGGTAGGTGAGGTGGTGTCTTCTCTGGGGTTGTCTTCAGGGACCTCTGCCCAACCCTGTGCCAGCAGCCTTCTCCCCAGGCCTGGCATTAGGCTTGGCCTCAGCTCTGTGGACTGCGGGGCCCACCTGCCCCACTGGGAGCAGCAGCCTTGAGATGTCTGTTCACCAGGGGCAACATGCAGGCCTGCCTGGTGGTCATCCCACCACATGCTGGGCCTAGCCCAAGTGGCCCTGGGAGTGGGTCAGGGCGGTGGGGGGATGTGGGCACCCAGCAGGTCATAGGCAAAGACGTTCCAGAAGATGGCGAAGAGCAGGAAAGTGCCGTAGGCGAGCAGCACCACCCACCAGCCGCACTGGTCCTGCAGGCGCTCCTCATAACTGCGCAGGATGGTGAGGCCCATGCTCACCCCCACCACCGCGCCAGCCAGGTGCGCCATGAAGCTGGGCTGCGGGCCCGAGGAGGGCAGTGGTGGGGAGAAGCGCAGCCACACGGCCCGGCCCACCTCGGAGCTCACTGCAGAGGGAGCAACAGGTGGGAGCTGTCCTGTTGGCAGACTGCAGGCCCCCCATTCCCCCGGCCAGCCCCCTACTCACTGCACACCAGGGCCAGCACCATCCTCAGCAGCTTGTAGGGACACCTCATGCCAGCCCAGTTCTGATGGCATGCAGACAGAGAGGCTGTGAGGCAGGCCAGCTGGGCCCCTTCCCACACCCCGCCTCCAGGTGGCCCCGTTACCATGACAACGTTGGCCAGGTGTGCAGAGCACAGGGCATAGACCCCGCCAGAGCCCCCCACCACAGGGGCCCGCATGTCCGTGATGGAGACAGTCAGGGAACCTGCAGGAGCAGAAGGAAGGGTGAGGATGCAGCCAGCCAATGAGGTGGGCAGAGGGCCTGCGCCTGCCTTACCTGCCAGCACACCTGCCAGGTAGAGCAGGCTGATGCGGAGGAGACCATGCACCATCTCCAGGGGCACTCCGATCATCAGCTGCAGGAGGGCGTTGAACCCCAGCTGCTCCAGCCTGGCCACAGAAGGGCAAATGAGCAGGAGGGTGTGGTCAGCTGTGTTGCCCGCCTGCCCCAGGCCCACCTCAAGACAGCGTTTTTCTGGCTGAGCCCGCCTGACTTAACAGGGTGCTCAGGATAGGTGCAGCAGCAGCGTCACTCACCCGACGTGCATGAACATGTAAGTGAGGAAGCGCCAGGCGCGGGCGCGATGCCCGGGGTGGTACACCAGGGGGCTCTTCATGTACTCGGGGTGGTAGGTCTGCAGCACCCACTTGTTGAGGCGTGCCCCATAGCACAGGAACACGATGATCTGGGGACAGGAGTGTTAGGGCTGGGCCGGGCAGGGCCGCAGGGAGCTCCAGGACAGCAGGTGCACAGGCCCACCTGGGTGAGGGTGACTGAGGCCATGAACACAGGGGGTGGGCAGCTGCGGTGCCGGTAGAAGTACCAGCGGCGGTCAACTTCACAGGGCAGTATCTCATAGGCTACGTAGCGCACAAACCGCTTGTAGACACCCAGGCCAGGCTCATCCAGTAGCCCGTCCCGGGGCAGTGACCGCTGTCCATTAGCGATGGCCCGCTTGAAGCTGCTGGAGCGCTTGCTGCTGATCTGGGGGACAGGCATCAGCATAGACTGTAGTGTCACCCCACAGCACCCTGCCCCTTGTGGTTGCCCACAGGGTCTGAGGCCCTGCACTGCCCCAGTCTATGAGCCTTCCCCAGGAAGAAGCCACCTGCCTACCCTGCTCTGGCCAGGACACTGTGCCTGTCCAGGCTTGGGCCACCCCCCTGCTGCCCGCCCACCGTGGCACTGACCAGGTCCACCAGCTCCTGGTAGCAGACCTGACCCCGCTCGTTGCTCTGGGCCAGGGCCACCAGCATGTCCAACTTGGCCGGGTCCAGGGGCAGCTCATGGCTGTGCACCAGCCCAGCGAAGGTGTCCGCACCGATGAAGCCTGTGTTCTCAGGGTCCAGCTGCTGGAGTGGGGGAGCCGCCGGCCGAGGCCTGAGGGCGCGCCCGCCCGGACCATGGGGCTGAGCCGGGCTGGCTAGGAGCGGCAGGCTGGTTCCTGGGACCTGGCTTATTCCCAGGTCCTTCCAGGGCACAGTGCCCGGGTCCCCAGGGCTCCCCCCACCTTGTTTCCTCCCTCTCCGTCCTGGGAGGGGAGGGGCCCGGGTCAGAGGACGAGACCACCCTCTCACTGCTGTGCTTCCCCCGGAAGCTCGGGCACAGGGGCCGAGGGCACGCGGAGAGGGGGGCTCGGGCGGCGGGTGTCCGGCGGGGCTGTCTGGGAGCCCGGTCCCTCCCCCAGCCCGGCGCCGCAGCGGGAGGACCGCCGGGAGGCGGTGCCGGCCCCCACCCCACGCACCTGCTCCTGGATGAGCTGCAGCAGCGAGCTCCTGTCCATAGAGCCGGGCCGGGCAGCGGGCCGGGGTCGGCCGAGGCCGAGAGGGGCTGCTCTGCGGACGGCTCCGCTCCGCCCCTGCCGGCCCGCTCCGCCTGCTCCGCCCGGCGCGCTCCGTGCTCAAGTCGCGTCACGGAACCACCCGCCCCGCGCACACGCCGCCGCCACCAAACGCGCGCACCTCGCGCGCAGACGCGCCGCCCCAGACGCACGCCCGGGGTAGAGCCGGCCTCCACCGAGGAGCCGGTCCCGACGCAGGCATTATGCGCGCGCTTCGGATGGTAGAAGCTCCTCCCGCCAGGCTGAGGGCGATGGAGTCAAGGCGCAGCTCCCAAGACCCCGCCCAGTCAAGACCCTTAGCGTTCCCTCGCAGCCTGCTGGGGCTCAGGCTTCAGCCTGGGCCTCCCCTCCTTCAAGAAACAATCCTCTCCTGATCACTAGGTTCCCAGACTCCCCAAGCTGTGACCCTGCGCTCCCGCCGCCGGGCTGGGGAAGATCTCGCTGGAGTTGCTCCTGCTCAGATGACCAAAACCAGCCCATTTGCATCTCCCTACCACACCTGGGCCTGGAGCAGCGAGAGGGAAGCAGGGCAGCAGCATCACCAGGCCAGGCACAAGGGGCATCCACGTAGCTAGCAGTCTTCAAAGGCAGGGCTGCAGCTGGGGGGAGAGCAGCGAAACCCTTCCAATGACGGGGTGATGGGCAGAGGACATGTAGCCATGGCAACCCCCCCAAGGGCCAAAGCTGCCCACTGCTGCAGATACAATGGAGCCATTACTTTAGGCCACTGGGCCTGAGGGACACAGTGAGCTAGAAATAGCATCCCGTCCAGCCTCTAAGCCAATGGAGCTTAAGTTGGCAGAGAGGTGGGGGACCTCAGGGTCCAGCTCTAGACCCTTGTCAGGCATCCCTGTGGAGCAGGTGGCACACAGGTTCATAGGGACACCCACTTGCTACTCCTCAAAGGCAAGTGTGGAAGAGGGGCTCAGGCAGGGGCAACCATGCTGTAGCTGAAGGCCTTACTCAGCTCAGGCCAGGGCTCTACGGTACCCACGTTCATGGTGGGTTGTTACAGCAGCTGGGTCACAAGAAGTACAGGTTCTCAGCGCAGCTCAGCCAGGCTGACTGGGTAGAGATTTGGGGAGGCAGTGCTGGGGGCACACCTGGCACTGGAGAAGGATCCGAGGGAAGGTGGGGCACAGAGAATGCATAACGTCAATGGACACCGAGCCTCCTGGACCTTCCAGGGACCACTTAACACACTTGCCTGAGGTCACAGGATGGGGACTGAGGAGGTTGGGGAGGTGAAGGGATCGGGTGACATTTCTAATCCCACCAAGACAAAGAACATACTTCAGGTTGACTCAAGAAAAGCAGTCTCCAGAGACTGAGATCCCAGAGAGCAAAAAAACAGGTGAGGTTTAATCAGCTTGGATGCTCAATCTCATGTCTTCTGGCCCAGACAAGGCTTTGAACTGGACAGGAAGGTGGGGGTGCACAATAGCCTAGCACTTCCTGGCTCCTGCATACACCCACTGACCACCAGAAGAAGGGAGAGCCCTGAGAGTTCTGGGTCTGGGGTCAATGGCCCCCCACCCAATACCCACAAAATGAGGCAAGGGCCTCCACCAGGCGCACCTGCCACGGAGCCCTAAAGCTAGGCAGTGGAGCTTGTGGGTAGCGCAAGCCCAGGTTCTCAGCGCAGCCGGGCCAGGCAGACTGGGGAAAGGTTGGGGAGGCAGTGTGGGGGGTACACGTAGCCCCAAAGAGGAGCCGAGGAAACGGGGAGCGGAGGATGATCTCCGGAAGTAGAGGTTTAGACAGAAAGGTGCTCTCCTGGACAGGGGCACACCAGTGCCCCTGGGGCCCAGTTGTGCTGTGAGGCTGAAGCCTGCGCGGACTGCCCCTGTGGCCCACTGTGAGCCAGGCCTGGTCAGCAGCGGGGCTGAGAGGATCACCGAGTCTTCACCAGGACTCTGTAGAGACAGAAGCTGAGGACTGCAGCCACAGCGGCTCCAACAGCCACGAGCATCCCTCGGTGCCAGAAGTAGGAGGGGTGCAGCTCCGTGTGCACCAGATGTCTGTGGGGGAAGGGGAATGGTGGGGTGCATGTCCCCCACTGTGTCCCAGGGCCTGGAAGCTGCACCAACAACAGCTCTGTACCACAGAACCCCAGCCCACAGCCCTGACCCGGCACAGCCGGGCGCCCAATACTCTTGGACCTGGGGATGAGGCAGGTACCCACGGAAAGGCAGCCATGGCGGCCAGCCGAGCGAAGACATCGGTGCTGGGCTGGGCCGGGCCAGCACAGGAGAACAGGCTGGGGGCAGGCAGCCGGTGCCTGCGGCAGAACTCCACAGGTGACAGGCCTGGTGGGGCGACACCCGCAGGCAGGTCGGCCTTTGAGGACACGAAGAGGCAAGGGGTCTGGCCGTCCATGTAATGGCGCTGTGGGGGAGCAGCTGTGAGAGTTGGGCCCAGCCACCTGCCCCAGAGCCCTCCTCCACCTGCATGGTGACCAGCACCAGCCTTGCCTTGTAGACAGTGGCGCAGAATGCAAAGGACGTGGGGTCACTGCCATCAAACATCAGGCAAGCAACGTCACAGGTGGTGTCCAGGGAAGTGGCAAACGTGCTGTCCACACCCACTTCACACAGCTGGAACAGTTGGGGCTCTCAGGGGTATTCCCAGGAGTTGGGCCCCCCAAGGGCCACCCTGTGACAGGTCTACCAGATGGCATGGGCACACGGGTATCTGCCCCCAGCACTCACAATCAGGTACTTCTCTTGCCCGCTGACCCGTACTGTGTTGATGGCATGGACGGGAGGCTCCCCAGGGGATGCCCTGGTATCCTGGTGCCACAGGGGCAGAAAGGAGAGCCTGATGTCTCCTGGCCCGCATTCCCCACAGTGCCCTCTCCTGCTCCTGGGTCCTTGAGTGGGGACAGAGGCTCACCCCCAGGCTGTGGCCAAGGAAGGCCTGCAGGAAGGAGGACTTGCCCACTCCTTGGGCCCCTACCACCTTGCACATGAGGACATTCCGCTGGGTCTGCCCCTTCTCCTGGTCCAGCCTCTTCTCACGGGTAACTGTAAGGACAGACACGGGTGAAGGGGAATGCTGGAGAGGTGGACCCAGGGCCTGGTGAGGTTGGGTGCCCACCTGTGATGGCCTGTGTCTGGGAGTCCTGCTCACAAAGGGTCGGGTAGCCTAGGTAGCCGAGGTACTCGAGGCAGCGCTGGACATCCAAGTAAGTCACTAGGCTGGAGGCACGAGGCACAGCGTCAGTGAGGAAGGCGGCAGGGGGTGGGGACAGGGGTGGGAGGGCTGTGCTCACGTCCACTGGCAGAGGAAACCATGTAGGGGCAGCCGGCTGGTGTCAGTGCGGACAGTGCGTGGGAGCTCAGGGCCCCAGGGGGCCACTGGGAACACACTGAAGAGGCTCTGCAGCTCCGAAGGTGAGAGGGCACCATCGCGGTCCTGTGGGCAGAAGGGCACAGTCCCAAGTGCGGGGGCGTGGCCAGGGCCGGCCAGGCTGGGGGCATGGCCAGGGCTGGCCAGGCTACGGCACTCACCTGGTCATGCTTCTCAAACACCTGCTGCACAAACTGGTAGCCACGGTGGTTGAGCTCAGTGCTGCAGCCAGGGGGCACATGAAGCCTGCAGGGATGCAGCAGATGTCTGGCTCCCAGGGGACCCTGTGCTCCCCGGGAGCTCAGGTCCCACCTGCCAGCCAGCCCCACCCTGTGACCAAGCCTCTGAGGATCCTGCAGCAACTCCCAGTCCACAGCTGAGGCCAGGCAAGGAGGATGGCACGGTCTCTGGGATGTGAGGCCTAGATGCAGGGGCCCCAGGCAGACAAGGGTGGGAGGCTCACACTGCAGGGCCTCCCCTAGGAGGGCTGGCCCCAGGCCCCACCACTCACTGTGGGCAGAGGTAGTCTGCTGTCAGCTCGAGCGAGTCACTATAGCCAAAGCGCCGCAGGATGGTCCACGTGGTCTCGTGTCGTCCCCGCTGGATGAAAAGCGTGTTCAGGAAGAGGAAGCCTGTGCAGGGCAGAGGCGGGTGGCACCTGGCACAGCACAGCCCTCTCCCACATTGAGGCACAACAAGGCGTCCGGCTCACCATCCAGGCTCAGCCCGCTGTCCTGCACACCGCCCACCACATTCCTGCTCACCACCCTCTTCACATCCTCCAGGGCCTGTGGGGCCAAGGGGTGGCCAAAGCAGCACTTCTGTCTCCAAAAGAAAATGGTCTCAGATCAATCAGCTGCCCCAAGACAGCAGGGCTTCCTCACCTGAGGGTGGGCACGTGGGTCAGGGGCACACCTGGAAAGCATTGAGCTCCTCGTCACTCAATGCGTGGTCCAGGTCCTGATCGGACAGCCTGAAGATCCGAGTGAGGGCCTGGGCACACGCAGGCTTCAGCTGCAAGAACAGCTACTTAGCACCCTAGCAGCCCTTGGGATGTCCACCCTGCCACTCTCATCTGCTCGCCCTCCCTACCCAGAGAAGCCACTGCCCACCTGCTTGGTCTCAGGGTCATAGAGGGGGGCTGTGGGGTGCAGAACGGCCTTCTGGGCATAGTAGAACAGCTCTGAGATGTTCTTCAGGTGCTTGGCAGAACACTGGAAGAGCACAGCACAGGTCAGAGCACTCGAGGAGGACAACAGGTATGAGGTCAGGCCATCTCTAAGAGCACCTGCAACAGCTCGGTGCTTCTGTCCTCACCAGAGCCCCTCCTCTTCTTGGCCATCTCCCTGCTTACCTCCACGCAGGTCTCTATCTCAGGAAACTGGCTCATAATGGGTAGCACAGCTTCCATGGTGCTCCCTGATCGCAGGTCCGACTTGTTGCCCACCAGAATGATGGGCAGCCTGGGGAGAAGCCTGTGGTTACCAGGGACAGGGAGCCACTGCAGCTCAGTCCAGCCCTTCTCCCTGCCAAGGTCCTACTCATTACCTGGGCCCCCCCTCAGCTCTCTGATTCACCAGTGGAATCCACTTGGTTCGGATCTGAAAAGCAAAAGCCTTCCTGTGAGCGGAGGCTTCCCACTACCCGAGGTGCCCACTGGGGGACTGCGCCAGGCTCAAGGAGAGGAGAGTGGGGGCCTGCGCCAGGCTCCAGGGAAGGAGGGGAGCTTGAAGCCAACTGAGGCTGGCAAGAGAAAACCCACGGAAAGCAGGACCTTGTCCAGTGTGAGCAACTGCAAGCCCCCAAGCATACTGGGGTCCCAGACGCTCAGGTAGGCCCCTGGCCACTTTTCCTGAGGTTCTATGATAGGAAGGGAAAGGAAAAGCTAGCCTACGTAGTTCAGAGTAATCATCCAGGCACTCTGTGGGGACATACAGTACCAGGAGCCTGACCTCAACACAAAGATGTGGCATTCCCTGAAATGCTTAATAGAGATGGGGTTGGCCACAGTGGTGATCAAAAATTCACCTAGGCCACTGACTGCTATCTGGTCTGCACTGAGGACTGCTGGCAGAGCCAGTGGCAGGAACCTGGGGTGGACGGGGAGCTCCCTCCCGCTCACCTTCTCAATAGTGGTCTCGTCAGACACGTCATACACCACACACACCACATGTGCCTGCAATGACAGCACCAAGGCACAGGGTGACCAGACGCCGCCCACTCACTGTGGACAGCCCACACCATCCCACACCACTCCCAGGCTCCAGCATGTCTCAGGTGCTCCTAAAGCAGGTCAGGGTACAGCTCCAAGGCCTGGCAAGCCCACCCTACCTTGGAACCTGGCCAATCACACCAGGTACTCACAGGGCAGGGGCTCCCTGGCTGGGTAACCCTGGGCGTGGTGGCCTCAAACAAGTCCCTCCCTGCCCCCAGAGAGATACCAGGCCCCAGCACCAAGCCCTGGTCTACAGACCCAGCCACACCCCTGGAGAGCAAGCTAAGGTCGGATGAGACTCCTGACTCCACCTCCCACTTTCATGTCACAAGCAGCCAGGATCCAGGGAACGACAGCAATGCGGCCCTGTGGGCGCTGGGGCTCCCCTGGGTTGCTTCGGCCTGCACACAACTAGTGACGGATGCCCCCAGGACACAGTGCGGACCGCGAGGGCTAGATCCCGGGGCTCTGCAACCGATGGGCCTGGAGGTCCCGCGCAGTGCGCCAGAGCGCAGGGCAAGGGGTCGGCGGAGCCAAGGGGAGGCTGTGCCTCCGCAGACCCCGGGAAGGCGCCCGCACCTTTCGGATCTCGTCCCGCAGCTCCTCCTCCGTCTGCTCGGCGTCTGCAGGGAGAGAGAACCGCTGCAGGCGCGCGCGGACGGGCCGGCGCGGGCGCCGCGCGGGGCCTACCTGAGTAGTCCACGATGTGGGTGGGCACCCGCTCCGGCGTGACGGCGGCGGGGATGGTGATCTCCTCGGCGCGCGCGGGGACCTCCTCGGGGAACTCCTCGCCCACCAGCGACAGGATCAGCGACGTCTTCCCCACTTGGGCTGCGCGGGCGGGCGGCGGCCGGGCGGTCACGCGGGCGCCGAGACCACGCGGCCCGCGCGCCCGCCCCGGCCCGCACCGGGCGCTTACCCTCGCCCAGCAAGAGGATGCGCACGTCCCTCCTCATGGCTGCGCACGGCCCCGGCCCCGGCCCCGGCTCCGGGCCACAACCTGCCCCGCCCCAGCCTTCCGCCCGGTGTTCCCCCAGCCCCCGCACTTCCGGTTCCCACCGCGGTGCTTGCGGGGAACTTCCGGCCCCGACGGCGCAGCCGCACCAGCGAGCCCTCCCGGGCAGAGGGGTCGCGCTGTGCTGTGGCGCCACCGCACGGGCGCGCCCGACACTACACGACGGGCCCAGGTTTGGAGACCCGGCCGGCCGGTGGAGCGACGGGGCCCTTGAGTAGAAGTTGGGCGGCGCGGGGAGCCGACTTCAGGACTGGAGGGACCAGCGAGGGCGAACGTGGGGCAGTGACCAAACAGCGTAGCAGCAGTGTAAGAAGCGCGCGTGTTTATTTAACTGTAAAAGGCAGACAGCAGCAACCGCTGGGGCAGACGGCAACAGGGCGGCATGAACCCAGGCGTGCGCGCGCTGGCCGCGCCGCTCTACCGCGGAGCTGCATCCCCAGCCCTCCCTTATTGTCTGTTCTGGTCACTCGAATTCAAAGGAGCTTGGTCCTGATGATTTAGAGCCCCAGCCTGTCCAGGCCATCTGGCTCTGCATGCCACCATCCACAACCTGGCTTTCCTCTGGGGGCCCAGCAGGCCATCAGGGACCTAAGACTGCGGTCGCTCTGCACCCACGGCCCACGACCTCCCACACCAGGATCTCGTTGTGGGCAGCTGTGAAGAGCAGCCTGGCAGATGGAGTGAACCTGCACAGATGCACAGAGTCATCATGGCCGGTGAAGTCCTGGACTGCCCCTGACACGCAGTCCACCAGCCTCAGCATGCATTCTGTGGGCAGACAGCACAGGTGAGGAGGGCCAGGTAGTGCCCAGGACCCCCAACCCTCTCTGGCCATGTCCCCAGCTAGGTATGGTGTTAGCATCAGGGAACTTGTGCCCTGAGGGGTCAGGGCTATAATCTCCATATCCTGGGACCCACTACAGATGGCATCAGAACCAGGTGTCCTGCTGCTTTGGCTCGAGGCCTGGGCAGGGTGAGGTGAGTCCTCTTTGGTGCTACTGCTAATCCTCCACTCACCCAGTGCCTCCCGCTCTGTCTTCTGAGATACTCTGGGACAGGTGCCCTCACTGCCTCAGGAGTAAGCAGCCTGAGGCAAAGGTGAGCTGCACGTCTTGGGTGTAGGTGAGCCTGCTTGGCCCCACCTAAGACAGGCTCAAGTCTGCACCCACCACACTCACCAGCAAAGCCAATGGCCATGAAGTGTGCCCCTGGGGACAGGCTCAGGGACATGGCGAAGGAGGGCAATGGCATCTTCTCCACCACCTGTGGGCAGCCAGCGTGAGGCTCCAGGCCTTGGTCTAGGCAGGTGGGCACTCCTGCTTGGGACCCAGCCCAGGCTCCCGTGACCTCATGGCCCTGGATGCCTGGGTTGCTGGCCCAAGCAGGTTGGATGCACACACCTGCTTCTGGTGGAGACTGTAGAAGACCACCTCTTCATGTGCACCGAGGCCCACGCACACTAGCAGTGCCCCATCCCAAGGGCAGAAGGCAGCAAGGGAGGGCGGCGGGAGGCCCGAGGCCTGAAGAGGGACATAGCATGCTGTGGTGGAGTGGGCAGGCACTGTTCCCCCCAACCCCTCCTCCTTTTTAATCTTTGTTTTACATGGTACTGAAAATCGAACCCAGCGCCTCACAAATGCTAGGCAGGTGCTCTACCACTGATCTCTCCACCCTGCCATGGGATGCTTACCTCCAAGGGGGCTGGCGCTGGGAAGCTCAGCCAGTCCAGGAGCTCGCAGCAATCCTTCAGCCAGTCAGAGGCCCAGACGCTGATCCTTTGGTCCTCACTGGCAGCCAGCCACAGATCTGTGCCCTCCACCCCTAGGTCTCCACACTGGGGGAGTGAGGGCTGTGGGCACCTCCTGCCCCGTGCACCACCCTCCTGCCCTGCCACAGCCCAGGCCCCTCCCGCTGTCTCTGCAGCTGCTTGACCTTTTTACTTGTGCTCTGGATGGTAGAGATGGAGGCACCCCGGTGGTCACTCAACACACGGAAAGTTATCCCTGTGCGGAGGCGGCTCACAGCCACAACTCCATCCTTGTCTCCAGAGAGGACAGTCTGACCTGGGCCAGGTGGGAACATTGATAGGTAGCCTGGGAGTCAGCCCCCAACCTGGAGATCTGATCTGGGCCTGGGCAGGGGAAGCCACAGCTATCCTGTGCAGCCCTGGCTCCTCACCATCAGTGGAGAAGGCCAGGGCCATCAGGGCAGCCCGGTGCGGGTGCATCTTGAGCTCCATCGAGGTTCGGGCGATGCTAAATACGCGCAGCGTGCCATCGCTGTAACCTGCCACCACCTGCTGCTGCTCTGGATGTCCACAGGACGGGGGGCTCCATGCAAGGCAGAGGCAGCTCTGGACATCCATGGAGGGGAGATCAGCACACCCCAGGGACGAGGCCAAGGCCAGAGGGAGGGTTCAGCAGGCAAACCGCAGGTGGCAGGGGCCCTGTGCCTGAGCATGCCCCCAACATACCTGGTTCAGCACCTGGAACTGAATCACCAGCTCCATGCTGGCCAAGGACCACACCCGCACACTGCCATCCTCACCCCCAGTGGCACAGTGAGACTCGCCTGGGCTGAAGACCACCTCATTCACCTGTGGAACTCGGGCAGCTGGGGTCTGGGCCTTTCTTTTTCTTCTCATTTTTTTGGTACCAGGGATTAAACTCAGGGGCATCTAACCACTGAGCTATACCCCCAGCCTGTTTCATTTTTTATTTTAGTGACCCTATCTCACTATGTTGCTTAGGGCCTCATTAAGTTGTTGAGGCTGACCTTGAACTTGCAATCCTTCTACCTCAGCCTCCCAGGTGGCTGGAATTACAGGCATGGCCACTGTGCCCCGCTGGGGCTGGGCCTTTCTAACCCCAGCCTCTAGGGCCAAGCTGTACAGACAGAGTACCCGTCTGCTGCCCAATCACACCCACATGAGTGTACCCCACCTGCCACTGGGACTTGGGATTCCACAGAAACACTGGCAGCATCTAAGACAGTGATGTGACTGGTCTCCAGAGGGCTGCAGATGGCACCTGCAGACACCTGCTGTGGCAATGGTCATGGCAGTGGTGGCCTGAGGTGGCTGTGTCAAGGCAGACAGCAGAAGCGTTACGTGTAGCTGCCACTAGCAATGGGGATCTTGGAGAAAGGCGGCACAGACGCCACACTGCAACGTGGCACCACCACAGCCTGGGCTGAACCCGCCTCAGGTGCCAGTGTGCATTTTTTTTTTTTTTTTTTGATACTGGGGATTGAATCCAGAGTGCTTAACCATTGTGCCACATCCCTAGCTCTTTTTTTTTTTTTTTTAAATATTTTGTTAGTTGTAGATGGACCTTTATTTTGTTTATTTATATGCGGTGCTGAGAATCAAACCCAGTGCCTCACACATGCCAGGCAAGTGCTCTGCCACTGAGCCCCAGCCCCAGCCCACCAGCGTGCTTTTTTTTTTTTAGTTGTAGATGGACACAATGTCTTTATTTTACTGCTTTGTATGTGGTGCTGAGGATCCAGGGCCCCGCGTGGGAGGCAAGCGCTCTACGGCTGAGCTACCATCCCAGCCCCCCAGCGTGCTTTCTTGACGTGCTGCACCCATGGGGACTCAGGGTGCGAGCAGCTCTGAGGCAGAGGGCTGACCTAGCGTGCATTCAGCCCCAGCTCAGTTCAGATGAGCAATGACAGGCCCGGAACATGGCCTCAAGCCCTGCAGTCCCACATCACCCAGGTCCTTGGCCTGGGCCAAGGACTGGGTATGCACACGGTGTGCTAGCTCACTGCAAGGGCTTGGCCATGACAGGAGCACCGACAACTGCGCCAGTTGGGATGCCCCTGGGAGCAGGTCCTCAGCAGGGAAGCTGGACACAGCCCACTCACGGGAACCATCCAGGGACAGCACATCCACGAGGACAGGAAGCTGACTCGTGGCTGCCAGGGCTGAGAGGAAGGGAAACGGGGACACCGAGAGGTGCGAGGTTTCCTTTTGGGGGATGAGAGTGCTCTGAAATCGAGCAATGATTGATAACTTGATGCCCAGAAGATGCTAAAACCACTGACTTTAAAGGGATGATGGCAGGTATGGGGTGCACACCTGTCCTTCCAGCAACCTGGAAGGCTAAGGCAGGAGGATCCCAAGTTCAAGGCCAGCCTCAGCAACTAAGCAAGACCTTGTCTCAAAATTAAAAATAAAAAGAGCTGGGGCTGGGGGCTGGGGTTGTGGCTCAGTGGTAGAGTTCTCGCCTTGCATGCGTGAGGCCCTGGGTTCAATGCTCAACACCACATACAAGTAAATAAAATGAAGATATTGTGTCCATCTACAACCCAAAAAATATTAAAAAAAAAAAAAAAGCTGGGGATGTGGCTCAGTGGCAGAGTGCCCGGGGTTCAATCCCTGGTACCCCCCCCCCAAAAATCAACTCCACCTCAGGCTGGCCGGGCACAGTGCCACACTCCTGAAAGCAGACCCAACCAGACCCTGACCTTCTAGATACCCAACCAGAACAGACCACAACACAGCCGGAATTGCCCGGACCCTGGGCAGACCTGACTCAGATCTGACCAAACCCTGCCCAGACCTTCCCGGCCTCCTAGCGACCCCAGGCTGCAGCAGCACTGGATCACATCTGCACAGCGGGTGTGGGAGGCTCTGGGGCAGACAGCAAGGGCCTTCGGTGAGGCCAAGAAGCACGAAAGGAAGGAAAAGTCTGGAAGCCTGCAGAGCCCCTCAGGCCCCGCCTCATGTGGGCACCACAGACCCTGGCCACCCTGTTGGTCACTTGGGAGATGTGAAACCTCAGGGCGGGGCCAGAGGCTCACCTTGCTCCTGTGGCCACTGACGAGGCGGGTGCTGCGCCCCTCAGCCCAGCTGACGTACCACAGCGTGCCGGCCGTAGTGCCCACGATGCCCACGTCCATGCTGCCATCGAAGCTGGCACTCACCACAGCCCCATCCAGGCTCAGCTCACGCTCCATGAACACAGAGCTGGGCCTATGCGCAGGGAGAAGGCAGGAGACGGGAGCCAGCTCAGCCGGTCAGTGACAGCCGACAGCCATCACATCCTGGCCCAGCTGTGGTCATGGGTGGAGACAGCAGCACAGAGCTTAAGGCTGTGGCCTGTGGGGCTCAGGCCAGGCCCAAACAGATCCCTGGACGACAGACCTGCAGGGCAGCCTTGCCTAGGAACAGCAATGTGTGCGGGAGTGCTGACCTGCAGGGCCACTACGGACACTAGAGTCCACCTGCAGCCAGAATCCATGGGGACTGTGTGCAGCAGAGGCCCCTGCTCACCTGGCAGCCGCGCCCTTGCGCCTCAGCTCTGGCACGGCCCCCACAGCCCACAGACGCAGCCGCCTCATGTTGCTGCCACTGACCAGCCTTGAGCCCGCGCACAGCAGCAGCCCTAGGAGGCAGGAGTGGTCGCAAGCCGCCTTCCCTGGGCCCTGGGACTGGAGGCTGGGTCCTGCTGCCCCAGCACCGGGGCTCCCAGGGTGGGGCTGAGCCCTGAGCCACCAGGGGTCCTACCATGGGAACCTACCAATCTCACCATCGTCTGCCTCCCAGGCCAGGAAGCAGCGGCCAGCACGCGTGTCCCAGACACAGACCTGGCCAGAGCTGGAGCCACAGTACAGCAGGGGAGCAGCCCCATAGCAGAGCGAGGTCAGCTCCATTGCCCCCACCTCCTCAGGGACTGGCTCTCTGTGCATCTGGCATGGCATGAGGGTGGCTATAAGAGGGATGTCCAGGGGCCCTGCCAGACCCCACCCCTGAAAGCCTCTCAAGAACCTGAGCACCTGGAGGGTAGTGTCTGCTCCACGCTGCTGCAGGGACCAGAAGACAATGGTACCTGCGCCCACACAGGTAAGCTCACTGGCATCCCAGGGGTTGAAGGCCATGCTGTGCCTGGACTCCAGGAGGCGGGTGGAGGACATGAGCTCGTAGGTAGCTGTGCTCCATAGGGCCAGTGTGCAGTCACCATAGTCCCCTGGGGATGTGTGTGCAGCCATGTCGTGAACTTGGCCAGCCTCCCTGGGGTCCCTGGAAGCTCGGCCTCTGCCTACCCCGCCCACTGACCCAGTGATGCAAGCAGCTCATCATCTGGTGAGAAGGCCAGTGCCTGCACAGCAGTGCTGTGGTGAGACAGGAGCCGCTGGCAGACGCCCGTGGGCACATCCCAGATGCGGATCTGGCAGTGGGCAGTGGTGCCGCCACAGCAAGACGCAGAAGCCAGGACCTGGGAGGTGGGAGGTGGGAGGTGAGAGGAGAGCTTGCAGCAGCTGGCCTGCCTGCCTCTGGCACAGGAGGCTGGGACAGGGTCCTTCCCCATGACTGGGCAACAGCCAGCTCTACTGAGCACCGTGGTGCTGGGCAGGCAGGCACCTGGGAGTTGTGGCTGAGGGCCAGTGTGGAGATCTCCTCAGGGTGGCCAAGCCAGTGCTTCTGGGCACCAGAGTGCAGGTCCTCCACCACCACCAGGCGGCCGCAGGTGTAGGCAAAGAACCCTGCAGCAGGGGAACGCCAGGAACGCCATGCCTCTTCCCTGTCGGCGCCAGCAGCCGCACAGGCTCCTGCCGACGGGCTGCAGCACCTGAGGCCTCCCTCCAGAGACCCCAGCTGATGGCCGACACTCATTTGTTAAGAAACCTGGCTCGGGGCGGAACTGGGTCCTGCCCTTCTGCTCTTCTGCCTGCATAGCTGGGCCTACCTGTGTCTGGCTTCCAGACCATGTTGGCCCGCCCGTTCCCACTGTAGCCCACCACGGTCCTCAGGTGCAGCTGCTCAGCACCCGCGGGAGGGAAGGAGATGCTCTGCAAGGAAGCAGACCCGATGCTGGAGCCCCGCATGGTCACTGGCCCGAACCTGAGTGCAGGAGCTACTCTGGGTGTCCGCCCAGGCCCGCTGAAGACAGGAGGTGGGGGAGCCCAGGAGCTCAGGGTGCCTGCAGCATGGGGAGGTTGGGGAGGGGCAGTGGTTGCTGAGCAGCAGAGTGTGGGTAAGCAGGCTGCCGCCAGGTCTTTCTTTTTTTTTTTTTTTTGGTACTGGGGATTGAACTCAGGGGCACTCGACCACTGAGCCACATCCCCAGCCCTGTTGTGTGTTTTATGTAGAGACAGGGTCTCACTGAGTTGCTTAGCGCCTCGCCATTGCTGAGGCTGGCTTTGAACTCGCGATCCTCCTGTCTCAGCCTCCCTAAGTGCTGGGATGACAGGCGAGCACCACCGCGCCCGGCCATCAGGTGTGTTCTTGCTGTGGAGGGACGGAAGGAGTGTGGGTGCAGGAAGGAAGAGTGCCCCGTGAGGAACAGGCCCTGGAAGTCCTAGGGAGCCCCGAGTGCTTCCGGGGAAACAGAAGCCACCCTCCTGCAGACAGGGCACAACCACCTTGGCCACTGTGGAAGACTCGTAGCGAGCCGTGAGATGCTCGTAGGAGTCTGGGCGGGCTGGGCGCTGGACCCTTGCTTCCTGGGTGCTCTGGGTACCTGGGGGGAGAAGGCGGCGGCCACAGGATGCTGTGCTTCCTCAGGCCCTTCAGAGACCCCTCCCCATATACACAGCCCGTGCCCTGCTGCACAATGAGGGCTGTGCCCCACCCGCCCCATGGAATCCCAGGCCAGCCCTGGCTCTGCAGTAACCTCGCAGTGACCTGCCTCATCCTTCAGGTAGAGCAGTCAGAGCCACCCTAGGCCCCTTGAGGCCTTGAGACACTTGCACACTTGCACCTGGGACTTGGTGCCCAGTCACCAGGGGTCCCCACCCACCCTACTGCTTGGCACTGCTTACTGGGCCAGCTGTGGCAAAGGGGAGATACGAAGAGGCCTCGGGACCTCCTCACAGATCCCCAGGCCGCATCACCAGCCCCACTGGCCTCCCTCTGCATGAGCACCGGTGGGCCGTGGCTCCCCTTGTGGGGCCCTTCCTCATTTGACATGCGTGATGTACCTGGGGCAGCAAGAAGAGGAAGAGGACCCCACCCCACCTGCCCCCTCCTGGGACCCCAGGACCCCCGCCTCTCACCGTCATTGCCCTCGGGGGGCATGGCACACATGTCCAGCCACAGTGGGGGTCCCTGAGATGGCACAGGCACCAGCTGCCGCGGGAGCCCATCGGCCCCACGTGCTGCACCCTCCAGCTGCCCTGGGCCTGGGCCTGGGGGTGGAAGATGCATGTGGAGCTCAGAGCTGGGTACCGCGGGGTCTGCCAGGGGAGGCAAGCCTCGGGGGGTGAGAGGCACATGGGTGCGGGAGAGGAACAGGCGCCTTGCTGCCCAGTGTGGCGGAAGCCCTGCCTGGGCAGCACCACCGTGCACAGGCATCCCCACACTGCCCCGCTGCTGAACCAGGCCACTCACCGACCTCACAGGCTAGGGGCGCTCTGGGCACACTTCGGCCACTGGAGGCAATGAGAGAGGGTGTCAGGGGCCAGCAGGAGGCCCAGCTGGATATGGTCAAGGGCAGACACTTGCCTGTCAGGGGTGGCCAGGACATCCCAGAGAAAGATGGCGTCCCCCACGCTGAGGACATGCTGCTGGTCTGGGGTGAAGGCCACAGCCTGCACTGGCTCTGAGTGGCCAATGTACACCTGGGGGTGGTGGATATCACATACAGGGACTCTGACTGTGGCCAGGGAATTGCTGTGCTCCCAGTATCTCAGTCTGGCAGTGAGCCCCAGCCCTGCTGGGGCAGAGACTGAGGGGCTCTCATGTGACATCAGGCCTCGGCAGGCAGAATGAGGGTCCCCTGCCCTCCCTGTCTCTAGAACAACACTGCACCACCCCTCCTGGCCCTGCAGGGGTCCCTCTAGCCCCCTGTGGAGGCTCCAGACAGCAAGGGCCTCCTGCCTGCCCACAGCACCCACCTGGCAGCTGGGCTCAGCCTGTGTCCAATAATTCCACACCTTGATGGCTCGGCTGGTGGCTGTCAGCAGGAAGCGGGCATCTTCGCTGAGGGCCAGGGAGGAGCAGGCCACGGGATGGACACTGGGCAGCTGCAATAGAGAATTCCTGGAAAATATCCACTCATGGTGGGCAGCAAGCAGCCTGGGGTCTCCTGACTTCAGGGGCTGTGGGAGCAGAGGGATGGAAAGGCCAGGCCACAGCCCTGGGCTCACCTCCCACACGGTGCGTCCCGACAAGACATCAAGCACCACAACCTTCTTGGACGAGATGGACACCAGGAGGTGGCCCAGGGCTGCAGGTCCAAAGCAGATGGCCATAGCCCAGTCAAGGTGGCTGCTGGCCAGGTCCAGGGTGCTGACATCAACCCGCAGCAGCTGGGAGTGAGAGTGGTGCAGGTCTCCAGTGAGCCCAGGGGTGGAGCAGCTGGAGGCACTGACCTGGGCACCCAGCACCACACCAGACGGGAGCGCACTTGCCAGGACACTTGGCTCAGGAGTCACCTCTGCCCACGAGTGAGTGTGAGGGAAGGTGAGGCCTACTCCCAATGACCTTGGCCTCCTGCCTCCCCCAGGAACCCTTTGTACCCCACACCCAGCCAAGGAGCCCCTGGGCCCATAATGTCTCACAGACTCACCTCGTCCAGGGAGGCTGCGTCCCTGACTGTCACTGTGCACCTGGAGGGGCCCACGAAGGCCAGCAGGCGGCTGTCCCCACTGACTGCCAGGGTGCTGGGGCCCGGGTGGGCATCCTGGCACACCACGTTCACTGTGGTGGCACAGGGCAGTGAGCAGGGAAAGCCCTTGTGCAGATGGGCCTGAGGGGGTCCACCCAATCCTGCCCCACCCACAAGACCAGCCAGGGAGGGCAGCATGTGCCACAGAGGCCCTGGCCTTGGGCAAAAGAGCACCCAGAGGCCAGCACACAGGAGGACTGGGGGCCAGAAGTGACCAAGCGAGAGCTCTGAAGGCAGCCCCAGGGCTGCGGGGAGCAGAGGCCTTCAGCAGTGCTGGACCCCAGTGGCAGCCCCAGTGGCCAGCTGCCTACCACCAGGGCAGACCCTTGGTGAGCTCTGAACCCAGCCTTCCCTGGGGTAGAGGAAAGGCTCTGTGAGGCAGCCATGCAGGGCCTGTGGGCCCCTAGTGTGTGGGTGCTGGCCTCCCAGGCAGGACCAGCCCGAGTAGCTCAAGAAGCCTCACCTGCTACACGGAGGACGTGGCACTGGGGGACAGCACAGCTGTACTGGGCCAGGGAGCCCTGAGAACAGGTGCTGAACAGGAAGTTGCCATCGGGGGTGACAACCAGGCCAGTGATGGCTCCTTGGTGACACCTGTACCACATGGGAATGGCCACTGGCCTCAGCCCTGGGAACTCGACTAGGATGCAGGAGCCCTAGGAGCCACAGAGGGCAGGGCTCTGGGCAGCACTGGCCTTCCTGCAGAAGGCCCTCCTCCACCTGGCCAAACCCTCACCCAAGGGGTCCCACCCAGCACTGCAGCTTCTGTGGGGTCCCTGTGGGATCCGAGCTTCCCGAGGACTGGCAGCTGGCCAGGTACTCACGTGTGTCCCGCCAGGACCCCAGCCCTCTCCAGGCTGAAGGCGCGCACAGCCCCACTGCTGAAGCCACAGAGGATGGCTGGGCTCGTGGGGTGGAAAGCAACGGCACAGGGGGCCTCTTCAGACGACGTGAAGTCATACAGCTGGCGTGGAGGACACCGTGAAGGACACCGTGAGGGCCCTGTGGGTGTCTGCTCCCTCCCTGCCCAGCGTGCATTTGGCTGTTTCCCACCTGCCGTAGGGTGGTCAGGTCCCAGATACGGACACTGTGGTCCAAGGACACGGTGGCCAGTTGCCCACGGCTCCGCTCTGTGGAGAGTGCCCGCACAGGGGCCATGTGGGAGCGTGCCAGCAGAGTGTACTCCCGGGATGGGATGTCCAGGAAGCCTAACTGGCCTGAGGAGGTGGTGGACAGCACACGCCGGCCATCAGGGCTGATGCAGACTGAGCTGACAGGACCTTCCTGCTCTGTGGGAAAGGCAGGGTCAGCAACTTGCAGGGCTCACTGGCACCAGAGCTGACCCAGACAGATGCACCGCTGTGCTGCCTGGCAGAGAGGGGCCCGAGACAGACAGCCTGCTCCCTACAGGCCGGCAGGAACAGCTTCCTTAAGACCACCACTAGCTGGGCGCGGTGGCTTAAGCCTGTAACCCCAGCACTTAGGGAGGCTGAGACAGGAGAATCGCGAGTTCAAAGCCAGCCTCAGCAACAGCGAGGCGCTAAGCAACTCAGTGAGACCCTGTCTCTACATAAAACACAAAATAGGGCTGGAGATGTGGCTCAGTGGTCGAGTGCCCCTGAGTTCAATCCCCAGTACCAAAAAAAAAAGACCACCACTGCTGGGCCAGATGGGGCCAGGGCTTTGAGGGTGCCTTCCCCTTCACCCCTGCCCCATGCCCTTCTGCAGAGCCAGCCTGCAGGCATCAGTGGACCCCTTGGCTCAGGACACAGTCCCTGGTCCCTTAACTCCCTGTGCAGCCCACAGACAGCACTGCCAATGTGAGAGCAGGGGGCCCTGCCCCCCAACAGGACTCCAGTGCCCCCCAGGCCAGGGTCTCCCTCAGCAGGGGCAGCTGATGCACACATGCAGCCCACCTGCCTCCAGGAGCAGAGACGAGAAGTCCAGGGGCCAGAGCCGCAGGCGGCCATCCTCAGAACCCACAGAGCAGGCGGCGGGAGAGACACTGAGGCTGCTGATGGCGATGCCTGGGCCTGCAGAGTGCAGGCGTCAGCGCTTCTGTGCACCCAGGTCACTTGGCTGGAGTAGTGTCCACCTACCTGAGCTGAAAGTCGACTTCTGAGGGAGGGGGCTTCCAGGGGTCCGTACGGGTAACAGGCGGCGAATGCACCTCATGGCCACGCGCTGGAGGTCGATCTCCAAGATGTGGCCGTTGCGGCTGCACACATAGCTGCCCCAGGAAGCGACAGGTGAGGGACGTCTGAGGGCACAGGGTGGGCTGGGCTGTGGGTGGTGGGGAAGGGAAGGCTCACAGCGTGTGGTCCACAGGTGCTTGGTGGCCATTCTGGGCTTGCACAAAGGCAAGGTCAGTGAGCTCCAGTGCACAGTGCTCCCCCAGGTCCACGGAGCAGGAGCGCAGTGTCCCACCACGCAGCCGCCACAGCCGTAAGCTGCCTCGCCCACAGGAGGCCATCCTGCAGAAAGAGGGGAGCAGTGAGTGTCCCAGGGAGCAGAGGGGCTGAGGCCACGACCCTGCTCCAGTGCCAAGGACTGGCCATCACCTGGTTCCGTCAAAAAAGGCAACCCGGAAGGCCTGGATGTCGAGGTCGGTGTGCACCTTGGCGAGAACCATCACCTGGCCACCACGGCTCACCTGGTGGGTGCCCCACGCCACCACCACCTGCAACAAGCGCATGCTGAGCTCTGGGTCAGCCCCAGGGCCTCCTCCCAAACCTGCCTCGCCTCTGTGAGGCCCAGCTGAGTCCCACCAGGCAGCAGCTTTTCTCTTGGGCAGACACCAGCCTTTGAGCATGAGGATCGGGTATCAGGCCCTACAGGTGTACCCCAATATGTGGCCAACTCTGGGGCTTCTGTAAAACAAGCGTGACCTAGTAATACAACCATGTCTGAAGAGAGTACAGCGTGACCCAGCTGAGTAAATGAAAAGCAAGAGGCAACTGGGTGCAGAGGCCACTCCTTCAATCCCAGGGACTCACCAGGGAGCCTGAGGCAGGAGGATGACAAGCTCAAGGCCAGCCTCAGCAACTTAGCAAGACCCTAAGCAACTTGGCAAGACCTCACCTCAAAGTAAAAATAAAAAGGGCTGAGGTATGGCCTGGTGGTACAGCACCCCTGGTTCAATCCCTGGCACCAAAAGAAGAAAAAACAAGGAGAGAGAGAAGAAAAGAGAAAGCAAAGGAAGGGGCATCCCGCACCAGATGCTGGGCCACACCTGCCCTCAAGCCACCAACTCTCCTGGATGTAGACTTCAGAGGTGCTCCTGTGCAGAAGTGCCCGCGTACAGCTGGGGGCGCGAGTCACTTCAATACGGACTCTGGCGCCCTCTGCACAAGAGGGGAAGGAGCCAAAGCCTGGAACAGGAAGTGCTGCGGGCACACTGCAGGGGCCAGTCTTGCCAGGCGGGAGGCAGAGGAGCACGGTTCCTAGGTTGCTTGTCTTTTTTTTTAAATTTTGGTCCTTTGCTTTTTTTCAGAATATTTTTTAGTTGTCAGTGAGGATCAAACCCAGCGCCTCACACATGCCAGGCAAGCGCTCTGCCACGGAGCCCCAGCCAGACCCACAGCTTGTCTTGGTTTTTTGAGACAGGGTATCACTATGTTGCCCAGACTGGTGTCAAGCAATCCTCACCCCTCAGCCCCCCGAGGAGTGGGGAGTATAGGTGCCACCGCCCCTGGCTTGACTTTTTTTTTTTTAAAACAAAGAACACGTGTTACTTTGTTAAGTGGAAGTAAGTGATATGGGCCTTTAGGAAGCACAGGCTGGCCATGGCCCCTGGTGCGTGACGGGCTGCCCCACCGCCCTGTGCTGGGCTCAGTACCGTCTTCCCGTGGCCGTCCTTGCCAACGCCATAGAGGAGACCTCCACTGCCAGAAAAGCTGTGGATGCAGAACACAGGTCAGCCCGCCTGGGCACCCCGGCCCCAGCCCCAGTGTGGAAGCCTGGTACCCACCTGAGGGAGCAGATGGCAGGCATCGGGCTCTGGAACAGGGATAGGCACCCCCCGGTCTGGAAGTCCCAGAGCCGCACCACACTGGGGGGCGGTGCCTGCGCTGATGCCAGCAGGACATTGCTGCCGTCCAGTGCCAGGGCAGAGACCTGAGGAGGCACAGGGTGCAAGGAGGGTGCGTAGCTGTGGGAGCAGGCGCCAGGCCCAGGCAGCACTTACCTTGTCTGTGTGGCCCAGGAAAAAGCGCTGCTCCCCGGTGTCGATGTGCAGGACGACGACGATGGCATGGCAGGGGTAGACGACAGACGTCCCGTCCTTGGTCCACAGGGCCTAACACAGGGCCAAGACTCGTCAGCAGCAGCACCAGGCCCCTCCTCACGGCCCACCCAAGTCCAGGGAGCAGGTGGAAGACCTGATACAGAGGTGTGCACAGATGCCCAGGGTGCTCCCTCCTCATGTCACAAGCAGAAGCACATGACTGGATGCGTACAGAAAGGGTGGCTAAGACACACTCGCCTCTAGCACCTGCTGCAATACAGGAGCTGCGTCCAGGGGGCCCAATGAGGGCCCAGGGCTGCCACACGCAGGTGGAGAGCACTGCCTCCCTGACTGGGGCTCTTCCCTGCCAGCCCCTCACCTGTCGGGCTCTACACAACTGGTTGAGATCAGGGTGGGCCACCCTCATGGAGCACCAAAGGGGCAAACCAGGGCTCTTGGTCTTTAGAAGCACTTTAACCCAGTCATGGCTATCAGGCTTTGCCGAGCAAATAGGGGACACCTATGACCCTGGAAACCCACATGCCACCAGGATGTAATAAGCAGGTGTGGGTATGGCAGGGCTGGGCATCTGGGGACCAGAGGGAAGCCCACAGCGTCTACAGGGGTGAAAGGGCCTGGTGCTCAAGAGGACTGGGAATCTCTCCCAATACTGAATACTCGTACTGCCCAACGAGAGAGTCCTTGGAAGCAGTTGCAGACCCTCACCCATTTGGTGCTGTGGCCCCCAAAGCCAATGACCCCCTTGAGCCTCAAGATTGGGTCTGGGAGGAAATGCTGAAACAGACAAATATACAGTGAGATCCTAGGAGTCATACCCCACCCAAGGCCTGACCCTCTAACCGTGCAACTGGGTCCTGCCATTCAAGAAAAGGCCACCAGAGGCTGGGGGTGCAGCTCGGTGGCAGGTACTTGCCTAGCATTCGCAAGGCCCTGAGTTGCATCCTCAGCACCACAAAAAGGAATTTTTAAAAAGCCACTTGGGTCCCAGGTGGCTCCTGCTGGCAGCTGCCCTCAGATTGGAAACCAGGATCCTGGCTGCCATGCCAGACCCAGGAGAGCTCTGGGTCTTGTTTTCCCAAGACTGCCTGGAACTGGGGTGTTCCTTAAGACAAGTCCTTCAGCTGGGCAAGGTGCTGCATGCCTGTAATCCCAGCACTTAGGGAGGCTGAGACAGGAGAACTGAAATTTCAAAGCCAGGCTCAGCAATGGCGAGGCGCTAAGCAACTCAGTGAGACCCTGTCTCTACATAAAACACAGAATAGGGCTGGGGATGTGGCTCAGTGGTCGAGTGCCCTGAGTTCAATCTCCAGTACCAAAAAAAAAAAAAAAAAAGACAAGTCCTTCTTTACTCTTTTTTTTTTTTAAATATTTTTTTAGTTGTTGATGGACACAATGTCTTTATTTTATTTTATTGCTTTGTATGTGGTGCTGAGGGTCAAACCCAGGGCCTCACGCATGCGAGGCAAGTGCTCTACTGCTGAGCTACAATCCCAGCCCCCTTCTTTACTCTTTGTGAACAGGGATTCTTGCCCAAAGCTGCCTCCTGTCACCTCTGCACTCTGCCAGGAGGCTGCATGAGAGGGGACACTAAAGGCAGGTCTGCCCTGATGTATCCATGATGAGCCCAGGCTGGGCAGCCCCTTACCCACACCTTACCCAGACCCCATCTGCTCTGGAATGAACACTCACCCTGCAGGAGCCAGCATCAAGAGCCACAGGCATCTCAGTTGACTTGTGGGCAAGCACATGTCCATTGCTGACCATTGGATGCATGTCAGCAGCTTCTGCCCAGGCTGAGGGATCTTGGGTACTGGTGTTGGGGCCACTGACCCTGGGCACCTCTGAGTGCTCACAGGACAGGCTGGCTTCTGGAAGGACCCTGGGTGCTGAGGGGACCTGGGGAGGCTGCTGGGAACCCAAGCCCGTGGGCACCCTGGTGCTGCTGTCCCCCAGCCCTCTCCTGGGGGCACTCACAGCTGTGGGGCTGGGCATCTGGACCAGCGGGGACACGTCCTGCATGGACCTGCCAGAGACCACTGGAGGAGGAGGAAGCTGTGGTGCTGGCCCCAAGAAGACGGCAGCACACCAAGAACCCCAGTGACTCTCTGAGTAGAGTGGCAAGATGCCTGGTAACAGCTGGCCCCACTGCCCACCCTGCAGAAGCCACACCACAGCAGCTGCTCGCCATCCCACCCAGACCTGGCCTCCCCTCTTCCAGTGCCAAAGCTTGAGGCCCCCAACCCACCTGCTGCAATAGGGGAATCATTCTTCTGAACTGGTTGGGAGAGCACTTTCGGGTTGTCCCTGGGAAACCTTGGTGGGCAGGTGGAGGGAGGGTCAGCCCTGAAGGCCAAGGGGCCACCTGCCCCTGCCCAAGACCCTCTCAGGAGGGCAGACCACTCACCGGACATGCACATAGCGGTCATGCCAGCTCTCCCCCTTCGGCACTGGGAAAGCCATTTCTCGAGGCACAGGGGTGACAGGCAGCTTTGCCCGCCGAGCCTCAGCCACAGTGACAGCTGCAAGGAGCAGAGCTGCTGCAGTAGAGGCAAGCCTGTCCAGCCACCTCTCCCAGCCCCAGGCACGGGTGCTTTGCCTGGCCACTGGTCCTGCCACTTCCTGCACCCCAGGCTGCTTCTAGAAATGGGGGCTCTGGGATCCAGCTGTACCAAGCCAGAGCTCAAGGACAGCATGGTGCTCTGGTAGAGAACCTGGGTCTACAGGTATGGGCAGACACATGGAGGAGAGCCAATACAGACTGGGAGGGGTGTGGGGCCTGGCCCTCACTGGGGTCGAAGCACAGGTCACTGGTGTAGAGGTTCCTGACCAATAGGTTGGCACACAACCTGACACTCTTGAGGTGGCCATAGCACCGGCTCAGGTAGACCAGCAGGATGTCACAAAGGTCAAGCTGCAAGCAGGTCCAGCGGGCACCAGGGGAGGCCACACCTGCTAGGTCTGCAAGGGATGCATCCAAGGTCAGAGCCCACCGTGGTGCAGCCCCTCTTCTGCAGTGGTGACTTTGTGCCCACCCCAGGCAACACAGCAGCCGGACTGGGCCTCCACCCCCAGCTGTGGGCTGTGAGGCTGCCCTTACCAGAGCATTCACACTCGGTTTGGGTATCACCTCTCCTGGATGTCCTAGCCTCAAAGACAAAAGGGAACTGCAGCCAAGTGGCAGAGGACCTGAACTCCTTGAAGAGGCTGGAGAAGGACACACGGATGACCTGGCCGTCCTGCTGGGGCACAGCAAGGCTGTGAGGCAGGGATGGCAGGCTATGGTGCCTACAGCAGCCCCGTCCCAAGCCCCACACCTCAGTGGACAGGTCCAGGTGCATGGCAAAGTGCTTGGTGGGCAGGGGCCGGAAGAGCACATACAGGTATCGCCCAGTCAGCCCCAGGGACTGCGTGCTGGTTTTGGGGAGCTGGATGTAATTGCTGGCAGAAACAGAGCCCCGGATGCGATACACGGCACTCTTCAGGGCCTTGTCCTGCACAGAGAAGGGAGCGGCGTCCAGAAGGGACCCAGGGAGCACCCGGGAAAACCGTCCACGGCGGTTTCCCAGCAAGAAGGCCCGCCAGTACCGTCACCACGGACACATCGCCCTCCTTGCTGGACCGCTTCCACTCGTCCACCCTGAAGTATCTGAAGACGTTGAGGAACGGGTGCTGCCACGCTGCGAGAGAGCGCGGCGGTGAGGACCCGGCGGGCGCGCACGGCGAGGCCGAGGCTCCCTCGGACAGGCTCCGGGAGTGGGCAGTCGGCGGCCGGTTCCCGGCCCGCTCCGCAGCCCAGGCCCCAGGCCCGGGTCCCCAGCCCGGACCCCGGCCCGCCCACCGCGCGCGGTTACCTCTGGCCATGGCCGCGCAGCTCGCGCTTCCCGCTTCGTCCGGCGCCCGCCCCACGCAGGGCACGCGGCGCGGCGCCTAGCAACGGCCGCCTGGCAACGGCGCGTCACTTCCGCCGTCAT
Organism: Xerus rutilus; assembly: GCA_028644305.1. Lineage (NCBI taxonomy): Eukaryota > Metazoa > Chordata > Mammalia > Rodentia > Sciuridae > Xerus > Xerus rutilus. The sequence goes on from CM053415.1 coordinate 34,879,993, forward strand.
GGCGGCGCCCGGGACTCACGTGACCGCGGGTCCGGGCCCTTTGGCGCCAGGGGCTGCACCCCGCAGTCGCTCCCGGGGGCAGCGAAGGGCCTCCCGCATGGTTCTCCTCGGCCGCCACGCCAGGCCGCTGCTGCAGACCCCGCCGTCGCTGCCCCGTGTGGCGGTGGGGTGCACGGGCAGAGCCCCTTCCTCCGCGAGCCGGGAGCGGGAGGGAGGCCGAGCCTCACCCTCTGGAGGAACCGGGCCAGCACCAGTACTCTGGGTCTTACTGCCTCAGACGGGCAGGGTCACCCCCGTCCCATCAGTCAGGCAGTGCTAGTGCCAGTGCCCACAGGGGCCCACTAAGTTTCCCAAACAGCCGTGTTTGTCCTCACGTGTTCACTGCCCACTCCCAGACCGGCAGGGCATCTTTACCCAGTCCTCCTAAGCCAGGCCGGCGGCCTCAGAGAGTGAGACTGGCCATCCCACGACCTAGCCCCAATCCTGGTTGGCTAGATTCCCATTCCAGGGCCAGTTCATCCCTCTAGGCCCGTTTCTTTGACAGCAGTAAATTCCAACCGGAGAGGAAGGGGGAGTGGCATTAGATGGGGCAGAGCAGGGTCTACAGACTCTCCAGCAAAAGGAGCTGGCTGAGGGCCCCAGTACCCCGGTCAGAAAGCCAGCTGGGTGAGAAACCAAAGACAGAGTTGGACAGAGCTACAGCCCCTGCTGACCCAGGAGCACCAATGAGGATGGCTGAAGGTACACTCAGCTGGCCTGGAGTCCCAGGCTGGAGACTGAAGAGATACGAGGACCCCACACTCCCAAGTCAAGGCCACTCCAAAAGGGCAGTTTCTCAACTTTATTAGCCTGCAGCTCTTCCCCGCCAGCCCCAGGGGCTGGTCCCTGGGCAATGAGCAGGACTGAGGTCAGACAAGTTCCGCCTCTGGCCCCTGCCAGCTTGGGACTGCTGGGCCAAGGAACCACAGGTGCAAAAGTCCAAATGTGGCACTTCAGGTGAGGCCAGCTTCTAGCCGGCCACAAGGTGGAGGGTACCATGGCCTTCTCTGGCCAAGGGTCCGCCGTGGCAATGTTCCTTCCCAGGCAGCCACTACGAACAGCTGGTGATCCTAGCCAGGAACTGTTGCGCCCACCACTCATCCAGGTCGATGGGCACGAAGTCTGTGGGCAGAGCAGAAGCTAGACAGTGACACCACCTTCTAGACTGGTCACTGTCTCTGCCCTTAAGTGACCACAGGCCCCTCACTCAGACTCCAAACAGTAGGCATTGGGAAGAAGGGGTCCAGCTCAGGAGTCCCCTCCCCAAGGCCCTGGAATTGGAACCTGGCAGGGTCCAGGTCAGGGGCAGAAAGGCTAGGGGAAGACAGTAACATGGAGGGAGGCTCCCCTGGGGTACAGGGTCTGGGAGAGTCCCCGGGAGAACAGGGCTGGGGGCTCACTCTGTAGCCGGGGATCGGGTGTCCTCTCCACGTACTGCACAGGCCTTGGCCCACTCTCACTGGCCTGGCCACCATCCAGCTGTCGCTCCACCTGCTGCCAGGCTATAGGGGATGGGTGGTCAGGCTCAGCCAGACCCCTGGCAGCCCCTCCCTGCCGAAGGCCTAGTGGCCACCCTAGACTCAGGCCATCACTGGGAGTAGGCAGTCTTCTGGGTGGTCACAAGACAGACTACAGAGAGCCAAGGAAAAGCCCAGCCCAGTCAGGCTGTAGTGGGGAGGAGGACCTGGGGCCATCCCAGTTCACCTCACTGGGACCCGTAGCCCAAGCCATACCCTCTGGCCCCTCACTACCTTCGGACACAAAGCGGACATTCTCCTCGTGGGCCAGTGTGTAGGTTTCTTGGGTTCCCTCGAGAGATGGGGATGAGGCGAGGGGCCGCCGGCCATTCACTCGATTGAACACAAGTCTTGGTCCTGGACTGTGGAAGGGAGGAGACAGTATGGTCAGCACCCATCCAGGCCCAGGTGCCACCTGACAGAGCTCAAGGGCAGCCTTGGGCCACGCCCACTGCCCCAGACCAGGCCTGGCAGGCTGTTCCTCAGCCACAGAGCAGTGGCCTGCAGCAGCTGATGGTGTAGGCCTCCCTCTTGCAGGCTCTTGGCCCATGGCAGCTCAGCTCACATCTGCAACCCTTGGTCCCAGGGAAGTGACTGTGGGCCAGGGAGGGACCACCAGTATCCGACCCTGGCAGAGGCACAGCCAGTGCCCCTCTACGCTGCCCTTCACTCCCACCAGACAGGCCTTCGGCAGCCCAGGTGGACCTCAGCCATGAACAGCTCCTGCCCCAGCCCCAGCTGGCAGGCACATTTCCTCCTCCAGATGCTCCTCCACCTCACTCACACCAGGCATGGAAGAACAGACCTAACAGCTGGATGGTCTCTGCCATTCCCTCTCCCTGGCTGCCCCCAGGCCCTGAGGGGATGAGCACTGAAAGCCAGGGAGGACCAAGTGGGGAGACTGTGACCACAACCTGGCCCATTCCCCAGGAGCCAGAGACAAGGGGCAATACAAGTGAAAGGGCCCCCATGGCGCTGCACAGGATGTCCAGGGGGCCACGGAGCTGGTCCCAGCCAGGCAGGCCCAGGGCAGGGCTGAGCCCCGCGCACGTGATGCCCAACAGGAGGCCCAGGGTGGGGCCGTGGAGGGAATGGGGCCGCACCTACGGCAGGAGCTGGGAGCCAGAGTCCTGGGCTGCGCCTGCCGCTCCACCAGGCACTCGCGGTCCCCGGCGGCCTGCTCGCCTTCCTGGGCTCCGGTGCCCCACGCCGCTCTGGGTTCCTCCTCAGGTGAGAGGGGCACTAAAATAAAGAGGAGGGTCTTGAGGGGCGCAGGGTCCTGCCAGCCCCAGGGCTGGCAGGGTCTTGTGGCCACAGAGAACCTTAGATGTGCAGGTGGAGACTGGGAAGGGGCAGCCGCTCCTCCCCAACCTCAGAGGCTGCCTGAGCTTCTGCACAAGCCCCAGGCATAAAGGTCTGTCCTCCTCTTGGTGACCTCCCCCTTGCCTGCAGCCACCCCCGCCCTGAAAGACTTCAGACTCCAGGGAGCTTGGAGACTGGACATCAGCTTTTTTAAAAGGAAGGAATGCAGCTGGCCTTGTGAATTACAAGGGACCCGGGTGGTGTGCTCAGGCTGAGAAGGGCCCCAGCAAGGCAACCCACTCTCCCATCAGTTATATAAGGCCCAGGCTCTATGGGGAAGGGAATGGCCCCAGTGTGCACCTGTGGAGGATAGCCAACCTATATCAGTTTTTAGGGACGCTGCTGTAGGCAAGTGCCAGCCCACAGTGCCCCCACAGACCTCCTCTTTTATCCCTTCCTCTCATTTATCCCCTCCACCACCTCCAAGGTAGACCAGCAGCCTTTTTTTTTTTGAGCCCAGGAACCTGGGCTGGGGAAAGAAGTGGGCAGGGGACAGCAACAAGATTCAGCAGGACTCCTGGCCTCAAAGCTCGCATCCCTGACCCAGTTCCAGCCCTCAAGCCAGCCTCCTTCACATGTTCCTGCTGGCCACAGGCCCCACCTCCCCACCTCTGGTGGTCCCCGCATGCCCCCTGCCACCCCTGGGACAGGTAATCACACTGCTCCATTTTTGTCTCCTTGTCTCCCAACAGGACTGTCAGAGGTGCAGATCCAGCTGGCCTGTCTCCTTCCAAAGACAATGCCCACATCCATGCCCAGCCTAAACTGCAGCCCATACATTTAGCAGGTCAGGAACTCTGGAACTGCCGTGCACCAGCAGGACAGGTGGTGAGTGCCCACCATAGCCCTTCTCTCACAGCTGGTCAGAGGAACGATGGTGGTCAAAGGCACTAAACAAGGAAGCTGTGGGAGTGTTGGGTGGGTGATTTTGAAGAGTGGCCCCTGAGAAGAAGCAGGAGGAGATGTGGGGCTCCATGTGGAAGCCCCACAACTGCCAGAATCTCCCAGCCCAAGGACTAGGAGTGGGTGCAACTCACTGAACCTCAGAGGAAGTAAGAACAGTGAGCCCTGCCCAGTCCAGCAGAGCTGGAGCCCCTCTGGCTCCAGCATGCCTGGCCTGGCTGGCTAATGGAAGACCTCAGGTGTCCACACCACATCTGGTCTCCTAGGGCTCTAGAGAGAACAGCCCCGTGGGCCTGGGGATGTCCCTTGCAGCCCTTGCCCATTTAGGGCTCTGGGTGCCTTCTTGACACTGCCCCCAACTCTGTCAGGGACCCACCCTCACTGTTTGCAGCAGTGGAGCCTTTGAGAGGAAGATGCTTCCCCAGGTAAGAGGTGTGGCGTCCACTAGCCACCCCAGCCCGCGCGCCCTGACTGAATAACCTCATGGTAGCTACACACCAGGGAACAGCCAGGACATGGGCTGCTGTCAGCCCAATGTCCCCAAGACCCACTCACCCCCTCCCCAGGGCGCACCTCTGGCCTAAGACACTTCCTCCAAAGAAAGCCCCAGAGTGTCAGTGTGTCCCTCAGGCAGGAAGCCCCCTCCCTGCAAAAAGTCAACACCTGACCCCACTACCCTCCACCTGTGGATTCTGAGCACCAGCAGCGGAGGGCACGGGACACATGCACCCCCAGCTGTAGCTGCCCTGCACTTCGGGGGGTCCCTGGGGGCTGTCTGTCCTCAGCTTGGGAAGCTGCCTCCTCCAGGCTGTGTCCCACACTGCCTCAGGGAGCCCTAAGCCAGATCCTGTGCCAAAGCCACCTGAGGCCTAGGCCCAGGAGCCCTCAGGCCTGCACGGGCGGGAGCAAAGTCCACAGGCTCCGGAAACGGAGTAAATGAGCCAAAGGAGTAAAAGGTTCAGCCCTGAGGAGAGGAGGCTAACCTCCAAGTCATGGTCCCCGGAGGGCAAAGTGGACGGACTGAGCCTCTTTTGGTCGGGACACTGGGCAGGCCGCTGGTTAGGACAGGAAGGAAGCTACAGGCCCTAAAACACCGGGGCATCTGCTGGGAAGGAGGGGACTCCAGCGCCCCAGGGTGTCCGAGGTGAAGGGCAGAGGACGGCGCCCGGCAGGGCCGGAGGGAAACACGTGCACCCCTGTCTTCCACAAGGACGCCAGGAGACCTTGAGGGCCTGCACCCTGGGCAGCTCTCCCCAGACCTTGACCTGGGCCGCCCAAAAGAGGTCCAGTCATACAGCCCAAGGTCGCCCGGCGCGTCGGCCTGTCGGCCAGGAGCCCCCGCGGCCCACGAGCGGATCGCAGGCCGGCGGGCCCCACGTGGCCAAGTGTCCGCGCAAGCCAGGCCCTGCTGAAGGGCCCGGCCAGGTGGGCGGAAGCGCGAACGAGCTGACCGGCGCGCCCCGCGGGCCTCCACCGACCTCTCCCCAAGGTCACTCTCCGGCGGCCGGGCTCACCTCGACAAGGGCCAGGGTCCGGGCTGCGGCGCCGAGGGCTGCGCCCGCGGGGGTGGCGACGCCGCCGGCGCGGGCTGCCGGCATTTCAGGAGCTCGCCGAGCCTGCTCTCCACCTGCTGCTGCGTGGGACCTGCGGGCGCGGGGAGGGCACGTCAGCAGCCGCGGGCCCGCCGTGCCCGCGCCCGCCCGCGCCCGCACCCGCTGGGCGCACCTGTGCGGCGCTGCGCGACCAGCTTGCTGGGCCCCTTGGTGATGGTGTACATGGTGCGCCGGCCCGCGCCCAGGCCCGCTCCGCCCTCGCCGCCCGTCCGCCGGATCGGCGCCCTCCGACCGCTCGCGCTCCGCGGCGCGGCGGGCGCGGTCCCTTTAAGTGCGGCGGGCGGGGCGGGGCAGGCGGGCGGGGCGGCTCGCACACGCCCCTCGCCCTTAAAGGGGCCGCGAGCTGGTGCAGGATGGCACGCTGCGCAGGCGGCGCTCCCAGCCGTGGGGCAACTGACCGCGACGCGGTGGGGCAGCGCACAACGCGGCCGGCGGCCCCTCGCGGCCCAGCCAGGGACAAGGCTGCTGTGCCCCGCCAGCCGCCTTGGAGGACTACGGGCAGGACGCTGGCCCTGATGCTTGCCGGTCCTTGCGACCTGCAGGCGGGGTCCTCGCTGCTCGGTGACTTCGCCCTTAACAGAAGAGGTCGCTCTGCACTGGGTGCTAGGGGGGTCTACAGGAAGGAGTCTCTGCTGAGGGTATCTGTAGTGAGGGGAGTCTCAGCTCCGGGGAACCTGTGCTGAGGGGTGCTCTGCACACGCTCGAAGGGAGCTTCTGCTTACATTTGAGAGTCCTCAACCAAGTTCCTGGAGAGGTCTGGCCCGTATTGGGAGTCACCTTCACCCTAAGGGGTTTAAGAAGACAGGAGGGCTGAATCAGCAGGGGACGGGAAGTACCAGTGCCCCACGCGGATGCAAGAAGCCAGGAAGGCCACCCCTGGAGGTTCTGCCCAGCCCCAGGGCTGTTCGGAAGCCAGATCCTGAGCCCAGCTGGGCTGCCCCAGGTGGCCTTTGGGGAGAGCCTGGGCAGGAAGGGGACCACAGCACTAGTGGGCGTGACCTGGAGGGCTTTGCCCCACAAGAAACAGCTGAGCGTCCTTCCAGGCTGGTCTCAAAGCCCTCCCTGAAGCTCGCATCTGGCCAGCAGGTTCCCCAGTCCTCTAGATGTTTGAGCAGGGCCCATCTGTGGGGCAGAGGGGAGATCAGGGCTGGGCTGGGCTGGGGCAGGTGGGCCAGGGCTGCAGCACCTCTGGCAGATCAGTCTCTATGCCAGCAAACACACACCAGGTGGAAGGGCTGGGAGTGGCTCCTGGTGGAGGAGGAGCAGGGGACCTGCCCTGCCTGCCTGCTCCTCACTCCCAGGCCCACCCAGTGGACCTGTGTGGCCAGCTTGGGGACCCCAGGGAGTTTCTGCCTCAGGATGGCAGCTCTGTCCTGCTTCTTGTGGCCCCTGGGTGAAGAGCAGCAGGGGAAGGGGCTGCCCAGGCTGCCAAAAGCCCATGTCCAGGGAGTCCATGTCCAAGCATGCCCCTCAGGAACAACCGACGCCCACTGGCTGCACCCCTCCTGTCCCACAGTGCCTGTCCCTCCCCCATGAGTGGAGAGCAGTGTGCCCTCAAGGCCATGCACTCCCAAGTAATCTGTGCGGCCTGCTGCTGCCCGGCCTCTCCTGGTGGCCTTGAGCATGCCTGCCGTCACTCACATGTGCTGGGGGGCTTTGGTGGGAATATACCCAAGGGCCTGGGTGAGAAGGAACTGCAGGGTCAGAGCGGGCGGGCGCAGGGGGCACTGACAGGGTGCAAGGCTCCCGTGTGGGGAGGGAGTGTGTGTCCCCCACAAACAGGAGCTCTGAGGGCAGGCCTGGTATGGAGGCTGTCCCATCACACTGGCTTCCACCAGAGGCCTGCTGGTGTGACATGGACTTGTTCAAGCCCAGCTTTGCACAGCCCTGACAAGCAGACAAGCTGGTGCTGTTTTAAACTATTGGTGGCCAAACCACAAGGGCCACATGTCCAGCCCAACAACAGGCTGCACCTGAGTCCCAAGGCTGGGTGTGGAAGCCCTTGAGCCAAGGAGAAGCAGGGGGCAACATGATCTGTGTGGGGTGAGAAAGTCCAGTCCCCAGGGCTGCACACCAGGGAGCCAGGAGAGCAGAGAGGGACTGAAGGACAGGTGGTGAGGGGTAGGCAGCCTAGGCCGCTGCACCTGCAACAGGCTGGTCTTCCCAGAGGGGCCTTCTCAGCCTCACAGCTCCCAGACTGGTCCCTGGTCTGAGGATGGAGCTCGGAAGCTCCCATGATGATAGCCCAAGAGGTCAGGGTCTGCTAGCTCTGCTGCAGGGACAATGGTGCTAGGGCCAGCTTTAGTTGGGCAGGACGGTGGCTCTACTGCCATTCCATTTTGTGGACTTCCCCAGACCCACACTGTCTACCTGCAAAGCCAGCATTTGTAGCCAGCAGCATTCCCTGTGGTCAGAGAGGTGGGGCCATCCCAGAATCAGGCAGCTGGCAGGAGGGTCCTCCCCCAGCACATAGTGAAGAAGGATCTTCAGAGATCTCTACCATCCTAGTTTAAAAAGTACTTTTCTTCCCCTTTTGAAAAGACCATAAATATTAACATTGATGTAAAAGGAGAAAGGAGCTCAAATTTTCATTCATATTCAATTGATTTTTTAGGTTTAAATTCACACTCTGACCAACCTTGGTTTGAACTTCTACCAGTGGAGAGGTGACCAGCAGCCCCTCTAGGTAAAGTCTCTGGCTCCAGCATTCACCACCCAGTTTCCTGGGCAAGGCTGGACCCACTACCAAATCCAAGCAGAGTGGGTTGGTGATCCTCAAAAGATGTATCAGGTGGGCACAGTGTCACACGCCTGTAATTCCAATGACTCAGGAGGCCGAGGCAGGAGGATCACAAATTTGAGGTCAGCCTGGGCAACTTAGTGAGACCCTGTATCAAAATAAAAAAGGGCTGGGGATGTAGCTCAGTGGTAGAGCGCCCCTGGGTTCAGTCCCCAGTCTCACAGTGTATATGCATGTCTCCACCTGGCACTTCAGAATGTGAGCAAGGCAAAGACTTCATTATGAAACCATCTTGAATTAAGGTGCCCCTAACCTGAGGGCTGGGGCTCTTTTAAGGGAGAGATCTAAACACAGGGGAGGCTGTATGAAAATGGGGGCAGAGACTGGAGCAATGTGGTCATAGCTGATATGTGGGTCTCTAGAACTATGAGTAAATAAATGTACTTTTTTAAAGTCACCATGTTTGGGTGTGATTATTACAGCAGCTAATAAACTGATACACTGAGGAGAAGGGTGGAGGAGGGTGGGGAAGAGCACCGCAAAGGGCCCGAGGAGGAAAGTGGGGATGTTGGACCCCCACTGGATAGAGGGGCAGACAATGAACAGTGGGCACATGAGCCAGGAACCAGGAAAGAAGCTGGGCCCCTGCTGTTGGCTCGGGGTGAGGTGGGGCATGGCCCACAGGCCCTTTTGTGGGTGAGGATGGCACAGGATTGATCCTCACTCATCAGGCATTGCCTAAGCACCTCCTGTAGGCCAGACTCCAAGATGGTCACAGGCTGGGAGGAGGGGAAGTATGTCGTAGGAGGGGAATCAGAATGAGGATGAGCCCAGAGCCAGCAGGTGCTGCAGGACCAGGGCATCCCCTGTTCCTTCCACAGCATAGAGCCAAGGACCTGTGGCTCTCTCAGTCCTGGTGATTTGATCACATATGGAAAGGTGGCCCCTGCCATGGTGCCTCCCACTCAGTATACATATGTCCCTCAAGCCTAAATTCAGCTGAATTCAGTCTCTGGCACTTGACTTCAACAAGTTCAACCCTGGCTACCCAGGGAGACGTCATCCCACAGAGGTCCCAGCCTGCTGCTAGCATCTGACACAGGTGCCTGCTGGGAAATGTGTGCTTCCACACACCAACTGCAGAAAAGCTGGTTGGCCACTTCGTCTGCTCCTCTGCCAGGCACTGAGCCCAAGCAGTGCTGAGGCCAGGTACTGGCCCGTCCAGCGTACAGGCTGGGTGATGGATGCAGCTGGGGGAAGCAACCAGAATCGAGTACAATTCAGCACAATGCCATTTGCTGAGTACTATGGGCAGTTCCCTAAAGCAGAGTTCCTGTCTGTGTGCAGGGAATCCCAGGGGAAGCCTGGGTGGTGAATGGCACCTGTCTTGCAGGTCCTCCTGGAGCCACACTCTCACCTGCTGCAAGACCCAGTCAGGGTCACTACCAGCACTAGACATCAATATCCACTTCACAGTGCTGTCTGGGGGAGGGGAAGCCTGCCAGTCCTCCACTGCCTGCTTCTTTTTTTTTTTTTTTTTTTGGCACCAGGGACTGGACTCAGGGGCACTCGATCACTGAGCCACATCCCCATTTTGTGTTTTATGTAGAGACAGGGTCTCACTGAGGCACTTAGCACCTCGCTCTTGCTGAGGCTGGCTTTGAACTCGCGATCCTCCTGTCTCAGCCTCCCTAAGTGCTGGGATTACAGGCGTGAGCCACCCACTGCCTGCTTCTTTCTTCTTCTTCTTCTTTTTTTTTTTTTGGTACCAGGGATTGAACTCAGGGGCACTCGACCACTGAGCCACATCCCTGGCCCTATTTTGTGTTTTATGTAGAGACAGGGTCTCACTGAATTGCTTAGCGCCTCTCCATTGCTGAGGCTGGCTCTGAACTCTCGATTCTCCTGTCTCGGCCTCCCTAAGTGCTGGGATCACAGGCTTGAGCCACCTGCCCGGCTTCTTTTTTAAAATATAAATAGACACAATACATTTATTTTATGTGGTGCAGAAGCTTGAACCTAGTGCCTCCCAAGTGGTAGGCAAGCATTCTACCACTGAGCTACAGACCCAGCCCAGCGGGCTGCTATCTTGAGGGGGCTGTCCTAAGTGGCAGCCCTACATCACTGTCCCTGGGACTCATCACTAGGCCCTCCTGGTCAAAACGATTCACACTTCATCCGTCCTGGCCACTGGCCAGCGCCGGATATGCCCTCAGCAGCAAGCCACAGGTTGAATTCGGGGTCCCCGTCAGGGGCCACCCTCAGCTCTGGTCCGCGAGACGTGGGGCATGGGGGTTCTTGGCCAGTCCTGACTGCAGAGCCCTGTCCTCTGCATCTTCTGGGACGGGACCCTCTGAGGTGGATCACAAGCTGAATATTCTCAGAAGCTCCCTTGCGTTCGCGCATATCGCAGCGTCAGACTAGATTTCACTGCTATCTATCCCGCTATGGACCCCGAGTGGGCGCCGGTCATCCAGTGTTAGAGAACAGTCCTGAGCATCACCGTGAGCCCGGCCAGACCAGATGGGTCCCACAGACCAGGACCTCGGAGCCCACGGCTGGCACGAGGGGGCCGCCCATCAAGCCCCTTGCACCAACCCAAGCAAGGCCCCGCCCACCAACCTAACAGGATACCGCCCACCTGACCACCAAGGCCCCATCCACCAGTTACAAACAGGGCCATGCCCACCAGACCCCACTAGGGCTCCGCTCCCAGCGACAACCAAGTGCCCACGGTTGTCATGGTTTCCACGGCTCAGGCTCGAATGAAGGCGGTCTTCGAATCTACGTCCATCATCTCGGTCACTTCCCTTCAGGCTCCGAGATGCACCGCGGGACGATAACGCATGCGCTGTGCCCGCTGCTTGCGGCGGCTTACGTCACAATTCTTAGGTCTTGCGGCTGGGTCGCTCTCCCAGCTGCGCCGCTGGTGTAGTGGTATCATGCAAGATTCCCATTCTTGCGACCCGGGTTCGATTCCCGGGCGGCGCAAACGACTTCCTTTTTTCCTGATCTCAGGAACCAGCTCCAAGTGACGCAGGCTTCGAGAGGACAGGCGACCTGAGGCAAGCAGGCTGCGCGGAATCCCGTGCGCCGCGAGACGGGCGCTCCGGAGGCGCTGGCGCGCAGCGGTGACGCGGTGCCTGGCCCGGCCCTAACCGGGTGCCCGAGCTGCGGGCGCGCCGACGCCGCGGACCCACGCTGAGGCTGTCGCGCGTCCGTGTGGCAGCCGTCAGCTCCCGGCGGCGCGGCGGCCATGCTGGTGGCGGCGGCCGCCGAGCGGAACAAGGAGCCCATCCTGCGCGTGCTGCGGCAGTACGTGGACCCCGCGCAGCGCGGCCTCCGCGTGCTGGAGGTGGCCTCGGGCTCGGGCCAGCACGCCGCGCACTTCGCGCAGGCCTTCCCGCACGCCGAGTGGCAGCCGTCCGACGTGGACCAGCGCTGCCTGGACAGGTGCGGCCCGGCCGGGCGCGGGCCGCGGTGGGGGCGGCAGTGCTGCGGGGGGCCTCGCCACTGCTCACGCGCGGCCCTCCACAGCATCGCCGCCACCACGCAGGCCCAGGGGCTGTCCAACGTGAAGGCCCCGCTGTACCTGGACGTGACCTGGGAGTGGGAGCACTGGGGAGGGATCCCGCCGCAGTCGCTGGACCTGCTGCTCTGCATCAACATGAGCCACATCAGCCCCCTGAGCTGCACCGAGGTGGGTGGCCGCAGAGAAGCCTTGGGAGGGAGTGGAGGCCAGGCCAGCCCTGTCTCCAGCTGGGCCTCTCCAGGGCCCAGGAAGGTGACTCACCCTGCCCTGCCCCTCCTCCCCAGGGGCTTTTCAGAGCAGCGGGACATCTGCTCAAACCCAAGGCTCTGCTCATCACCTATGGGGTGAGTTGCCCTGCCCCACAGCCTTTCCCCTCTTGTGGCCCCCTGGGCTCTGCCCAGGCTCCAGCTGGTCCTAGGCTTCCCCTTCTTGGGGGCAGGAAGTGGGTGTTCTTTTCATTCTCCATCCCTCAGCGGGCCAGCTTGTCCATGGCCCACTGGGGAATGACTGATCCTGGTTCTGTGCCCGCTGTTCCTGCAGCCCTATGCAGTCAATGGGAAGATCTCTCCCCAGAGCAACGTGGACTTTGACCTGACCCTAAGATGCAGGTTAGAGCTGGGTGAAAGGGGCCTGGCTCAGGGGGCAGGTGGGCTGTGTGTCCCTGGTTGGCCCTGGCCAAGACCCCACCTTCCTTTCTGCTGCAGGAACCCAGAGTGGGGACTGCGGGACACAGCCCTCCTTGAGGACCTGGGTCAGGCCAGTGGCCTGCTCCTGGAGAAGATGGTAGGCAGGGTGAGCTGGGGTGGAGTGGCCTTCCTGGAACCCAAGGGCAACTCCAGCAAAGTATCTCTGCAGGTGGACATGCCAGCCAACAACAAGTGCCTGATTTTCCGGAAAGAGTAACCCCTTTCCTTCATCCTGCATGCCTATGCCCAAGGCTGGGCACAAACTGGAACTCCATCCCTGTCTGCTTGGACCAGGTTTCTGGAATGACCAGCCCCACCAGTCTGGGCTAGTGGAGCCTGGGCCCAGACTGCCTTGGAATAAAGCACTTCCTGCTGCCCAATGAGTATCCACCACACTATGGTGTGGGTGGGAGGAAGGGTCTGGCCTGTAGGCTTGGGTTTGAGGGCATTCTGGGCCTCAAGGGACAGGCAGAATGGAGCTGTCCCCACCTGTGACCCTGGAGCCCCAGCTGGTAGAAGACCCCAGCCAGGTAACAGGCCAGAGGGTGGCAACACCTGGAAGGGTCACAGTACCGCACCGACAGCAGGCATGAGTTCTAGGGACAAGGAAGAGCTTTTATTCTTAGGGTGGCATGGGGCAGCTAATCTTGGAAGCGGTTGAGCAGCTCACAGGCCTTCTTCTCTAGCAGCTCTGAGATCTTCTGCACCCGCTTCTCGCTGGCGGCACGTACGTAGCTGCCAGGGTCCAGCACAGCAACACCATCACGTACCTCACCCATGATGACCAGTGGCCCGTCACCAGCAGACACATTGGGGCAGGGGCAGGCCCAGTCCATGCCGCTCAGCGTCACCTCCAGGTACTTGGTGCCCAAGAACTTGAGGCCCATCTTGTCGTCCTTTAGCACATCGTCCAGAGCCACACGGGCAATGCCACCTGCAGCCTCGGGCTCCTCCAGCACCTCGGTGAGCCGCCCCACGATGGCAAAGTCGCTGCGGCACAAGCTGAGCGCCAGCTTGCTCTTGAGGCGGCAGGCCCGGCAAGGCGGAGTGCGGGGCACGGGGCAGGCGTCCTCACAGCGCTCTCGGCTCTCGAAGTTGTTGCCGTTGCCCTCGCAGCCGCTGTACAGGAAGGGCAGGCACCGCTGCAGAAGCGGGCTGTAGGCCCAGCGTGGCTCCCAGCCCTGGCAGGGCCCCTGCACCGCTGGCAAGGTGCAGGCATCCCCGGGGCCGCGGGCACAGGCCTGTTGGCACGCCTCGTACGTCTCGAAGCCCCGGGTGGCCCCATCACACTCGAAAGCAGGGAAGGTCATGCAGCCACCTCGCTGTGGGTCAAAGTTCCAGAGCACGTGGCGTGGGGAGGCAGGGCTGGCACAGGCCTGTGTGCCAGGCAAGCACTCTGCCAGAGCAGGGGTGCCATGGGCCTCGCCCCTGGCCGGCTCGCGCTGGAGCACAGAGAGTGGGAAGTCAGCCCGCAGCAGGCCCGCAGCGTTGCGTGCAGTGCAGGTGTAGAGGCCGGCGTCCTCCGGCCGGGCATTGTAGAGCACCAGCTGCCCAATACTGGTGACCACCACATTGCCGTACATCTGGTCAGGGCGCATGATCAGGTTTTCCCGCTGGTGGCTCTGCTTCTCCCAGGTCACAGCAGGTGGAGGGCGGCCACTGACCTCACAGTGGAGGCTGGCTGTGCCCCCCACATGCACCGCCTGTGGGGAGGGGCTGCTGTACAGGGCGGGTGGCATGGGGGCGGCTCCCAGCGTAGGCCAGGCTGTGGTCTCTGGTGGCCCTGGGCTGCTGGGTGGCCAGCTGAGGACATGCTTGCAGGGCACCACATGCAGGTGGAGGCCACGCAGGCAGGCCTCGGCATCCATGTAGCAACGATTGTAGTAGGTGAGGCCATCGGAGGCACAGGTGAAGTGGGGCTCCTTCTCGCAGCGGTCACGGCAGCGGCACACGGGCTGCCCGTCCCAGATGTCGCAGTCAGAACCCTGCTGCGGGCACTTGAAGCCCTCACAGGAGGCTGCCGTGGCGGGTGCAGCTGGGCCGTCCGGGAAGCGGGCTGCCACGCAGCTCTGCAGCCCACACACATTGGCACAGCACTTCTCCGAGACAGCGCAGTCCTGGGGGAGGGGGCCAGCTCAGCAGAGCCCTGAGGCCCTCCCACCTGGCCCAGGGTTTCCACCTTGCCCCTGCACCAGGACGTACAGATGCCCACAGCTACGGCCCCCTGCGGCCTCTCGCTGAACTGGCTTCCCCTCTGGAAAGTGGAGGAAGTGTTTTTTGTCCAATATGATAAGCTACAAGGCCACGTGTCACTCACTGAATCCTCAGCATCCCCAAGCAGGACTCGCTGTGACTCCTCACCCGTGTGCCGAGGCCCTGGCTCAGTCGCAGGTCTGGGCTGGGTGTGGGTTAGTGTGAGAGGAGCTAGTTCCACTCTGGCATCATACAGAAAAAAGCTCCCCCCATCACAGATGGCCATTTGCCAACCCTCTGGTCACCCCTTTCCCAGTGTGAGGGAAGGGCAATGGCCCGCAGCAAGGTTTCTGTGCAAGGGAAAATTCAGAGGCCTGTGTCCACTCTGGTCTTTACAGAATAACTTGCCCAGGCAGGGAAGCGACAGGTCCAGTGAGGGGAGAGGGGCTCCCATTTTCAGACAGGTTAGGGCAAAGATGGGGTATTGCCCGGGGCCCCATGTATGGGGCATGGCCAAAGCCTTGGCAGTGTGTGGAGAGCCCCAGCAGGAAGTGGGTTCCTGGGGCTACCCCCCACCCCCAGGGAAAGGGCGGGTGGGGCCAAGCACCCAAGGCTCCCTGGGGTCCCCATGCTCACCTGGTCCCTGGTGCACTCACGCTCGCAGGTGCTCTGGGCGTCTACCCACAGGCTGGGGCTGAGCTGGTTGGGGCACAAGCCGGGGTGGTTCCCTAGCTCTGGCAGCAGGCCTGCCCCCAAGGCCAGCCTGACCATGAGGTACAGAGGCAGGAACAGCTGCAGGGCGGGCATGGGGACCACAGGGCTGGCGGGCAAGGCCGTGTGGTTGCCAGCCCTTCCTGGGGCCCCACAGAGCCCAGTGCTCGACAGGCATCCACTCTGGGGCTGCCTGGCTTGCCCTCCCTCTCCTCTGATGATTCCTGGGGTTCCCCTTGGCCCCTGAGGCTGGAGCCCACCGCAAATGCTCACCCTGGCCCCAGACAGGGGGTGGTGGGGTGGTGGTTTGGAATCTCAGAGCTGTGTCTGCAGGGCCCTACCCCTCCCGTCTGGCCTCTCTCAACCACTGCAGGCGGCTCCCAGGTCCTGGTCAGCATAGGGAGAGGAGGGAAGGCAGGGGAGGGGCCAGGGCTCAATAGCACAGGGTCATTGAGGGGCGGGAAGGGCTAGCTCTGGCCAGAGAGGAGAGGAGGGGGATGACACAGTAGCTGGAGTCCCTCCCTCCACAGGCTGAAGTCAGCTGGGGTCAGTCTCCTTGAAGACCCTCCCCCTCAGCTCAGGGGGGAGGGGGAGGCCAGCAGAATCCTGCAGCTTTTGTCCTCACTTTTCTCCCAGGCAGAGGGGTTCAGGCACCTACCTCACCCCAGCTGACCACAGGCCTGGTCTCCACCAAGGCAGGTCCAGGTGGCACCTGTCACCTTTGAGTCCAGGTAAGGCACAGGGGCGCTATTTCAGCCCAACAGATGGGAAGAACTCTAGTTTCTCCACGACACATCCTGCCAGATCTTGGAGTAAATGTGGATGCTGCGAGGGTGAGGCCTTGCCAGCTCAGGCCCTGGGCTGGCACAGAACTTTGCCTTCCCAGAGATACCCACTCTGCTGGGGCCTTTGGATCTGGCCCAGGCCTAGACCCTTCCTCAGCTGGACACGGAGGTGCAGGAGTGAGGCCTACAGGCCTCCTGGGGTAGGAAGGGAAGCCTGCATGTGCCAGCAAGTTGCTCCCTGTGGCTGCCCAGCACCAGGATGTGGCTCACGTGGGTATCCACCTGGGCTCCCTAGGGATGGCCAAGACCAACGGCATCTAGGCACACCCCAAAAAAGCAAAGTCCTACAAGCTGCCCAGGGCCCACAAGCACCCGGGAATCCCTCCCTGCCCCCAGCTGCCTGGCCTGGCCTGGGGGCCAGCTGGGCTGAAGGCCCCTCCTCCACTGGGGAGCAGGGAGCCTGAGATCAAAGGCTGGTGGCAGGACAAAGGGCCGCCTGGAATTTGCCCTCCAAACCCTTCTGAGGCTCCAGAGGTCTGGGGGCCCCAGGAAGTAGCCCTGAGTCTGACCTCCTGACCCAGGAGGCAGGGTAATAAAGAGCTTGGTCTGGCCAGAATGAACCAAGAGATAGTTGCCAGGCGCCAATGTCTCCTGGCTTACCGGGGTGCTGTGGAGGGCTGGCCCCCAATGACGGGTGGGTGGCTAGGCCAGCTTACAGAGGGGGGCCAAGGCAGGAGCTCACTAAAGCCTGGCAGCCCGGAGGCCTAGAACCCCCGCAAGGAGCAGCACGGGTGCCTGGAGTGTGGGGCCATCTTCCGAGTAGAGCATCCTCATCCTGTTCAGGTCTGACCTCCAGGGCATGCCTCACCTCTGGCTGAGCAGGACTTGGCAGAACCCCCACCCTTGGGGTCCCTGAAGCTGTGGCAAGGTATGAGCGGGAACAAGTGCTCCACGCGAGGAGGTGTTCCCCAGGAAACTGGCTTATAACCAGGCCAGGCCACCCCAGTCCACCCTCAGCCCTCTTGTCCAGGTATGCAAACCTGTGTGCCTGCAGGTCATCAAGGTCAGCTCCTGAAGACAAAGGGCTCAACAAAGCTGTGGTGGCCCCTTGTGCAGGGCACCACTGCCAGACTCACCCCCACCCCTGCAGCCCACAGAATCGGACTGACCTTACAAAACCAAAAGGGAGGGCACGGCTGAATTACATTTACTGTACAAAGAAACAAGAACAGCTCAAAGGACACAGGAATGCAGGGTCCAGCAGCAGTGAGGGTAGTGTTGATACGGTGCACGTGGGACTGTCCGGCTCCTCAAAATGAACTCTGTAGTTCTGTTCACAACTCCAGAGAAAAGGGCCTGCTGGCAGCCACAGGGCTGCTGGGGCTGGGAGAGGTGCCGTGGCCCCTGCCACAGGCCCCAGCACAGGAGCCACTTCCCACACAGCAGGCTGTGGTGCCCTGAAACCCCACGGCAGGACTGTCCTGTGACATGTGCACTCCGAAAACCCAGAGAGGGGTCCCAGCCCACGGAGGGCTCCTGTTGGGCCCCGGGCCCAAGGGCAGGAGGTAGAGTTGAGCACCAGTGTGGCCGAGGGCAGGGGTGCCAGGTAAGGGGGCAGCACTGAGGAGGACCAGGCCATGGCTTGATGGGATAAGGATAAGGGTGCTGTGCACCGGCACAGGGGCTGCGGGGAGGTCCTCCAGAGGGGCCCAGGTGCAGACCAGGCCGCTGTCCAGGCAATACCACTAAGAAACTGGTCAGACGTTCCAGTGGCATGTGACTTCACAGGCAAAAGGGCACCACGGATGAGAACAACCTGCTGGGGAAAAGGCCTGGCAGTGTCTGGTGGTTCAGATGCCAACAATGTCACTCCAGTGTCACGCAGATCTACACATGGCTCTGCATCTTCAACCTGGAGACCTGATCTGTGTAGTGAGTATCACCGAAGGTGCCCAGTTACAGCAGGCAGGGACCCTGGAGTGGCTGAGGGGGTCCCTCATGCCCTACTTTTCCCCTTTCCTCTAAGTCACACATCCTTGCCTGTGCCCAGCACACTGACCACTAGAGTTGGATGCTAGGACCAAGATCACTGCCAGAAGCTTCCGGGGAGTGCCCTGTTTCTCACTGGCATGGGCAGTGCCAACACCCCAGGCAAAGTGGATGCAGATCTAAAGCACACCCACTCCGAATGCACCTCTGCCCGTCACAGCCTTTAGCCCCTCCTTCCCCGGTGCACGGGCCCTCCTCATGACTGCTGTGCCATGAAGGGCAAGCTCACCACACAGATGCATCCAGCTTCCCTGACAGCCTTTTAAAAAATGTACAAAACAGGCAAAATGTTCTCTATATAAATAAGGAAAGGGAGCCAGGCTCCCTCCTGGCCCAAGCCCCGGCGGCCTAGAGTCTGGGGTTGATTCAGACCAGGGTCTCCGTAGCACCAGCAGCCCAGCTGCCCAAAGGCCCCTGGGCCCCGTTCATGGAGTGTGCTCTCCCCTGCAAGCTCCCCCTCCACCTCGCTGGGTGTGGAGGAGAACCAGACGCTCCCAAAACAGGCCGTGCGACCAAGTCTTCCTGCCCAGGAGCGCTCTTCCCTCGCTGAGCCTCCCCAGTCTGCAGAGTGGCACCTGCTGGCCTGCTAGGAGATCTTGCAGTTGCTCCGAGAGCAGTTCTGGGGAGGGCTCTGTGGGGGGCGGATGGACTTGGACCTCTTGAGACTGTTGCCCTTGCTGCTGCTGCCTCCGGCCCCACTGGCCAGGGAGTAGGAGCGGCCATGCATCATGACAGCATTCATGCCGTTGGCCATGGAGAAGGACTTGAGGTGGCTCTTGATGGTGACGGGTAGTGGAAGCTTGTCGATGAGGTGCACTGGGGTACAGGAGACGATGGCACGGCAGCAGAGGTCCTGCAGGCTGAACACTGGGGGGGGGGTGAGATGGGGGCCAGTGAGGCCCACTAGGGCATATGCTGATGAGCTGCCCTTTCCCAACTAGGACAGGCTCTGCCCCAGCCTCCCAGCACAGAGGATGCTGAGTGGCCCCCTCCCGCTTTCCTTCCTACAATGGAGTGCGTGCAAGGTGCAGCTGCCACCCGCAGCCCCAGGAGGGGGCAAGCTGCTCTCAGAGCCACTCCCTGCAGCCCCTCCGTAGCTCTGGTTAGAGTTCAGCTCGGTCC
The DNA here is from genome assembly GCA_028644305.1 of Xerus rutilus. Lineage (NCBI taxonomy): Eukaryota > Metazoa > Chordata > Mammalia > Rodentia > Sciuridae > Xerus > Xerus rutilus. The sequence goes on from CM053415.1 coordinate 34,899,245, forward strand.
ACCTGGCTGTACCGCTCAGGTCTGCAACATCTGCACATGACCCTTGTGGCAGGGTAGCCCAGGGTACAACAAGGCTCTCAATGGTTCCTGTCAAGAAGGGACAGGTTTGGGCTCCACTGTGACCGACCACCCCTCTGCCCAGCTGCCAGGAAGCACCAGTCAACGGCCCCATCACCAGTGGTTTCTGGGCAAGATATGGAGTAGGGCAGACAGAACACTGCAAAGCTGCTGGCATGGCCTCTGTGGCCACCAGCCTGAAGGTCCTATCTCCAGAGCAAAGAGAGGGACCCCACACACAGATGTGCTCACCCCATGCAGCCTGAGGGGACTGTGGCTCCCATGGACCCTCCCCTCAGCCCAGCCCTCTCAGCTCCACCCCCACATCCTCACCCACCTCGATTGGGCCTCCAGATCTTCTCCATTCCATGCCGCATGAGCACGATGCGTGAGAGTTCAGTGAAGGACTCGATGACGTTGAAGTTGCACAGGGGGCTGACCTCAAAGAATGTCATGCAGTTCTTCTCTGCATAGGCACGGGCCTGCTCGGTTGGGACTTGCCGCTTGAAGGCCAGATGCAGCCGGTTCCCAACCAGGATCCGGGGGACCCCAGGTGCGTGCTTGGGTGGCAAATCAGAAAAATTCAGAGGCACATCGCAGGACACGCCCACCCCTCAGTCTTGAGCAGTCTCCTCCATCATCTCCAGGGTATGGACTGGTCATGGCAGACAGTGTACCAGACAGCCGAGTCCTATGCCTTCCCCTGCAGGGGTGCAGACCCACACCTACCTCATCAATCTCTTTCATCCACCGGTCAATGCCATCAAAGGACCAGCGGTTGGTGATGTCATACACCAGAAGGATTCCCTGTAAGGGAGACACAGAGGCCAACTACAGCCACAACCAAGCCTGGGCCCAGAAATATTGGCACAGTAGACTTCATGGGTTATTAGCATGAACATCAGATGGGAAATGTGCCTGCTGCCCAACAGGGGGCCAGTGGGAGGGGCCCTGGAGGAGACCTTCTATGAGAGGAGTCGGCTCAGGTGCTGCTCCCACCCCTAAGATGTCTTCAACTTCTACTCTCCAGGCACAGCACTGGCATTACTCTGAAGCCATTCAAACATCACAGAGGCTAAGCTGCACACACTCAGGTCTGGGCTGAATGGCTGCAGAGCTGCAGGATGGGAGCTGAGTGTCCTTGCAGTCAGTCCAGCAGCGAACTCTGCCCCGTACCTGGGGCAGAGGTGACAGAGCTGAACAGAGAGGCATTTCCGAGTCCTGCAACCAGCAATCTGCAGAGCAGGATGTTCCCTGCTACGGGAGCAGGTTCCGTGTTCAGCAATACTCAGCCCACTCCGAGCGCCAAGAGCTGCACCAGGCAGAGGACAGGCAGGGCAGGAGTGAAGGCGAGGCAGTGTGCACCCCAGGACCAGGGCGCAGAGCCGCCCCAACACACCCTCCCCTTTCTGCAAGACCAGCACAGCCCAGGTCTCCTTGAGACAAAGGCCCTACCCTTTGGACAGCAACCTGGCTCAGAACAGGGCCGCATCCACATCCACATCCAGGAGGAGCCCTTCTAGCCCAGAGGGGAAACCCCAAGGCCAGGCACCACTGTGAAGAACTGACCAGGCTAAGCCAGCTGGTGGGCAAACCAGTGAGACTTGGGATAGATGACCACATACCCAGGTGTGAGCCTACTGCTCAGGCACAGGGACCCCAGCCTCTCGTCTGCTGCGAGGGGTGGGGTGGCTTGGGGGTCGGTGCCCTTGAATCACAGCAAGCCCCCCAAGGTGGCAGTCCATGTCGGGGCCAGACGCCCCTCCCAGGGGCAGCCCAGCACTGCTGAGAACAGGAAGAGCAGAGGGAGGGCGACACTCACTGGGGAGCCAACGACGCAAGGCAGACGGTCACACAGAAAATGAAAGGAACACAAGTGCACGTCACAGGTGTGGTGGGTGGTTCAGCACAGCCAAGGGCCAGGCCAGATGGCGTGCCAGCGCTATGCCCAGGATGACGGGGGTCTTGGACACTGGGAAGTGAACCCAGCGACACTTTACCACTGAGCTATCCTGGCCCTTTTTGTTTTGAGACAGATGTTGCTAAGTCCTTAGCGCCTCGCTGAGTTGCCTGGGTTGGCCTGAACTCACAACCCTCCTACCTCAGCCTCCCGGGTCGCTGGCATCCCAGTGCGGCCGCCATGCTGGCTCGGTATCTTAAAGCACGAGGACAGAAACACAACACTGTGCAGAGACGTCTGGGTGGCAGCGGGCTTCCGCTTTCTTGCTTACGTTGCCCCTCATTTCTTGCCGTGACACTTGTGGCATACTTTAAAGGAGTGAGCAGAAGGCTCACTGGGGCCGGACAGGTTGGCCCTGCTTCAACGGTGCCCTGCGGTGGCCGGGCGCCCGGACCATCTCTCCTGGATGGCGCAGCTGTCCCAGCTCTCCTCTGGTGTGCCCTAAGCAGGCGGCCCTTTCTGGTACTGCCCAAATCCATGCAGTTGGGGTTATGAGTGGAAGACGAAGGCCAGCACTGGTCACATTATAGGCAGAGGGACCACAGTAATCATGGATTTGCCTGAGAAACTGGAGGTTTTTTGTTTGTTTGTTTTGGTCCTGGGGATTGAACTCAGGGGCACTCGACCACTGAGCCATGTCCTCAGCCCTATTTTGTATTTTATTTTATTTAAAGACAGGGTCTCACTGAGTTACTTAGCACCTCGCTTTTGCTAAGGCTGGCTTTGAACTTGTGATCCTCCTGCCTTGGCCTCCTGAGCAGCTGAGATTACTGCACCCGGCTGGGAAAACCATTTGGGATGAACCAGAGGCAGAGCTGAGAAACCAAAATGAGGTTCCTTTTTATCAGAACCAATCTCAAAGGAATCCCAGCACCATTCCTGTGTCTCAAAGAGGCAGAACAAGGGGGAATACAGACTATACCACATTTTGCCTTTTTAGCAATGACAGTAATATATGCTCTGATTTTTAAAAACTAATTAGTAAAAATAAATAAATAAATAAAAACTAATTAGTACTCTAGGGCATAAACAAATGCAGGCGCTCCCCTCCTCCAGGCCCGAGAGTCTCCTGGAGGTCCCCTGCCTCCAGGCTCACTTACTACACACAGGGTGTGTCCTGTCACTCAGACGCACCCTCCCTGATAGGAGCCAGTTCCCAGCCTCAGAGGCTGTGAGGCCCTCAGAACACTCCTGCTTTTGCTCAGCTCAGCCTCTAGGATAAACTCCTCGCAGTGCAACTGCTGAGTCCAAGCAGGGATGCCCTTCTGTTATGACTGCTTACTGATCTCCAACCCACATGCCGGAAATACACAGGCTGCAGGCACAGCTACTCTGATGAGTTTGACAAATACATGGACCTACGTAATCACCACCCCAACTGAGATGGAGAGGTGCCTCACTTAACACAAAACTCAGCCAGGTGTGACCCTGCAGTCACACAACTCAGGAGGCTGAAGGGCAGGAGGATCTCTTCAGACCAGGAGTTTGAGGCCTGCTTGAGCAACAGAGCTAGATTTCATTAAAAAAAAAAAAAAAAAAAATTAGTATTTGGCAGGCTGGGGTGGGGGTGGTGAAGCTTGGGTGGAGCACTTACCTGGCCTGTGTAAGGCCCTGGGTTCAATTCCCAGTACCACAAAACAAACAAACAAAAGCCAGGGTGAAACCCTCCTGCCTGTTTCCCCAGCACCAGGCTCTGCCCAGGAGCAGCAGATGCACCAAGAGCAGGGAACAGGGCCACACTGTGCTCCAACCCACAGCCAGGTGCCAAGTGGCCGCTGCCCTCAGCAGCCATCCAGTGTTGCTCTCCATAGGAAGCCCTCCTCCACCTTGAGGAACTCATTCCTACCATACCAGCTGCTTCTAAGCCAGCTGACCCTGAGCCCTCAACAGAAAGGACAGGTCCTCTCACTGGCTTAGCCAGATGCCCTGCCCCCAGCCCCAGGTTCTCACGCCAGGGTGACCAGCTTACTCCCTCAGTGGGCAGCACCAGGCTGCAGGGCCTTGAGAGGCCACCTCCAACCTTACACACAGACAACACGTGCTTGGCCCATAGATGCCAGTGAGAACAAGTCTTTTCTCCTTGAAGAAAAGAAAGGGATTCTGGAGGAGCCACAAGACAGTGCTGTGCATGACAGTGACGAGCAAGGCGGTGGCCAGTGGCCCCCGCTGGTGCCATCTTCAAGACCCAAGACCCACAAGGCCTCTCTGGCCTTACGTGAGGGCAGGAGAATGACATGGCGCCATCAATCAGGGCTGCCCACAGACGCGCTGCTGCACTTGGTCTGGAGACTGCATCGCCTCCGGCTGCTCACCAAGCGGGACATACATGAGAGAGGCGGGGCAGGCCTAGGCGGGCCCAGGGCCTGCTCCTGGGTAAGGCCACTAGGAAGCACCTGGCATGCCCCACCTGAGCCCAAGATGTGTACTCGGGGTTTGCAAGCCAGGACATGGTAACCAAGAACTTCCACAAGCAGCAAAGCAGATCAAAACCCACTTACTGCCTTAGAGACTTTGGAAAGAACACAGAAACGATGGCACTCGCTTGGCTTCCCAGAAAACAGTCTGGCAAAGGCAGAGCTCAGGAGGCATCCCTTCTCCGTCTCACACACTGAGCAACCGCAGCATGACACCATAGTGTTATGGCGGGAACACCACAGAAGAGCCCTGCCAGGCTTACTCTGAACTGCCCTTTCATGACTTCCCAGTGACCTCTTGTGCCCCACCCAAGGGAACTGATCCTTTTACTGTGTTGTTCTTTTGCAAAGTGTATGTGTTTACTGCAGAAAAACTAGGAAATGCTTACCAGCAAATGGAAAACAATAAACTTTATTCTTTGTTACCGGGGACTGAACTCAGAGGTGCTTACCACTGAGCCACATGCTCAGCCCTGATTATTTTTTTTTCTAATTTAATTATTTTATTTAAATGTGTTTCAAGTCATAGTACATATATAGCCTGCTTATTTTTTGAGAGAAGGTAATACTAAGTTGCTCAGGCTGGTCTTTTTTTTTTTCTTAAATTTATTTATTCTAATTAGATTTAGATGACAGCAGAATGCATTTTGACTCATTGTACACAAATAGAGCACAACTTTTCACTTCTCTGGTTGTACACAATATAGAGTTACACAAGCTCAGGCTGGTCTTGAACTTGCGATCCTCCTGTCTCAGCCTTTAAGTCGCCAGGATTATAGGTGTGTGCCACTGTGCCAGGCTTTATTGTTTTTGCAGTACTGGGGATCAAACTCGGGGCCTTGCACATGGTAGGCAAGCACTTTACCACTGAGCTACATCCCCAACCTCCAATAAAACTTTTTTTAAAAATTTTTTTAGTTGTCAATGGACTTTATTTATTTATATGTGGTGCTGAGAATCGAACCCAGTGCCTCACACATGCTAGGCAAGTGCTCTACCACTGAGCCATCAACCCAGCCCCTCCAATAAAACATTTTTAAAAATAGATGTAAAAGGGGTTGGGGTTCTGGCTCAGTGGTAAAGTGCTTGCCTAGGATGTGTGAGGCACTGGGTCCAATCCTCAGCACCACATAAAAATAAATAAATAAAATAAAGGTAAAAAATAATCAACAATTAAAAAAAAATAGATGTAAAAGCTGGGCACAATGGTGCATGCCTAGCCAAGCGCAGTGGCCCAAGCCTGTAATCCCAGGCGTGGGAAGCTGAGACAGGAGAATCACGAGTTCAAAGCCAGCCTCAGCAATAGCGAGGTGCTAAGCAACTCAGTGAGACCCTGTCTCTACATAAAACGCAAAATAGGGCTGGGGATGTGGCTCAATAGTGGTTGAGCACCCCTGAGTTCAATCCCCGTACCAAAAAAAAAAAAAGGTGCATGCCTATGATCCTAGTGCCTTGGGAGGTTGAGACAGGAGGATTGCAAGCTCAAGGCCAGCCTCAGCAACTTAGCAAGGCCCTACGAAACTTAATGAGACACTCTCTCAAAATAAACAAAAAGGGCTGTGGAGATGTAGCTCAGTGGTAAAGTACCCTGGGTTAAATTAAAAAAAAATGTATGAGCCGGGCGCGGTGGCTCACGCTTGTAATCCCAGCACTTAGGGAGGCTGAGACAGGAGAATCGCGAGTTCAAAGCCAGCCTCAGCAACGGCGAGGCACTAAGCAACTCAGTGAGACCCTGTCTCTACATAAAACACAAAACAGGGCTGGGGATGTGGCTCAGTGGTCGAGTGCCCCTGAGTTCAATCCCCAGTACCAAAAAAAAAAAAAAAAATGTATGGAGGGGCTGGGATTGTAGCTCAGTGGTAGAGCGCTTGCCTTGCATGCGTGAGGCCCTGGGTTCGATCCTCAGCACTACGCACAAAGCAATAAAATAAAGGCATTGTGTCCATCTACAACTAAAAAAATATTTTAAAAAATATATATGGAAAAGATATACAATGATTTTTTTTTAATGTTGCCTAGGCTAGCCTCCAACTCTCTAACTCTTGGTCTCCAGCCTAAGCCTCCAGAGTAGCTGGGATTACAGGTACATGCCATCACACCCAGCCTAATAAGATATATTTCAACAGCTTGGGGAGGGTTCTGTGGCAGTTGTGCTACGTCAGGCCACATTCCACAACACCAGGCAGATGGCCACTGGCCACAGCTTGAGGACAGCAGTGCACCGTGCAGACACTGAGAGAAGGCGCACTGAGAACCCAGTCAGCATTGTGGGGAGGCTTCCAAACTCAGGAGGCCACAGAAGGGCGTGTTCTCCCAGAGGCAGCTACCAGGAAGAGCCTATGTTCGTATGTCAAAAAACCCTTAAAAAAAGGTACATGCTGTGGTGCACGCCTGTAATCCCAGCTGTTCAGGAGGCTAAGACAGGAGAATCGCAAGTTCAAAACCAGCCTCAGCAACAGCAAGGCGCTAAGCAACTCAGTGAGACCCTGTCTCTACATAAAACACAAAATAGGGCTGGGGATGTGGCTCAGTGGTCGAGTGCCCCTGGGTTCAATCCCTGGTACACCCCCCAAAAAACCCTTGAAAAGGAATAATGTGCATTGGATACTGGACAGGACGGCTGCCTGACCAGAGAGGGTCACAGAAGCCATCTGAGAGCAGCAGAGTGGTGCTGGTCTTACCTGTGCGCCCCTGGAGTAGGACCTGAAGATGGTGCAGAACCGGCCCTGGCCCGAAGTGTCCCTGAAACACACAGGGAGGTCAGAGGGACCTGGGTGAGGGGTTCGTGTCCTCTGCTCTGGCTCAGCAGCTCACTCTGAACACCTGCAGATGCCGGGTGAGGGGAGCTAGAGCAGGCGCAGACGGGGTGCTGGTCAGGTGCCAAGTCAGATCACACTAGCCCACTGATACCATACAGGCAGACAACAGAGAAGGCAGCCACTGTCCACTTGCTCAGAGTCCCATGCAGGCCTGGGAGTCCAGGACACATCGGAAAAATTGGTGAAATTGGTGTCGCAGACTTTGAAGCTCTGGGAAAAAATTTTTTTTAATTTTTTTTTTTTTGGTTACCAATGGACCTTTATTTATTTATATGCGGTGCTGAGAATTGAACCCAGTGCCTCACACATGCCAGACAAGTGCTCTACCACTGAGCCCCAGCCCAGCCCAAGACATGTTCCTTAACATGCAGCCCAAGAAGAGGCCGGGAGAGGCAGCTACAGCCACTGTCAGGACAGAATGCCCTAGAGCCCTGTTTCCCCCAACGCGGAACAGAAACAGTCCATTCCCTACTTAGGCAGGGCCTGTTTAAATGGCAACTACCAGCAAGATGTACAGAGGGCCTTCCTAATGTCTCCCATGGCTCCTGTGTCTCCACCCGGCACCCCAACTCACCAGAGCTCCAGCTTGACACGCCGCCCGTCCAGCAGGATGGTGGTTGTCTTGTAGTCGATCCCTGTGAGGAAGTATAGGGGTGAGGCCACCCTCAGTGACCAGCCTCCCCGGAGCCCAGACTCCAACAGAGCCTGAGCTGTAAAGTGAAGACAAGCTTCTCCCTACAACCTGCTGGCAACAGGACATGGGTACTCCTGTGGCTCCAGCCCAGCCCACCTGCACACAGCAGCCACAGCACAAGGCAGGTGCTGAGGTCAGGATAGGGCCATGGCTGCACACTGGCCATGCCAGCCTCTCCTGGGGCTCTGAGCCCAGTGGGCTGGAAGGACATGGCTCACTTCGACTCTGACCTACTACACGTGGATTCTGAAGGTGAACTCTCCAAGGCCCGCTGTGGCCCCAGGAACTGATAGCTGGAGCATCATCAAGGGTGAGGCGATTTTAAAGATGTTGTTTCCAGGCCGGGCGCGGTGGCGCAAGCCTGTAATCCCAGCACTTAGGGAGGCTGAAACAGGAGAATCGCGAGTTCAAAGCCAGCCTCAGCAATGGCGAAGCGCTAAGCAACTCAGTGAGACCCTGTCTCTACATAAAACACAAAATAGGGCAGAGGATGTGGCTCAGTGGTCAAATACCCCTGAGTTCAATCCCCAGTACCAAAAAAAAAAAAAGATGTTGTTTCCTTCTCTGACCCCTCCCTCCATCCCTCCCTTCCTCTCTTTTGTATGTGCAGTACTAGGGACTGGACCCAGGGGCATTCTACCACCGAGCTTCTCCCCAGCCCTTCTGATTTTGAGTCAAGACCTCTCTTGAGCTTGAAAGCCTCCTGCTTCAGCCTCTTGAGTGCCTGGGATTATAGGTGTGCACAAGGGCCATTTCTTTGGAGAGCTAGCCACAGGACCTATGCTTGCTACATCTGGAGTTTTTTTAAAAAACAAAACAACAACAAAAAATACTGATGTGTGAAAAGTCAGTCCAAGAGAAGTTGACTGGAGCAGGCCACACTGGACACTTAATATACAGGCATCGTGAAGCCTGCCCACAGCTGCTGGCACATCAGGTTTTCACTTTTTTTTTTTTGGTACCAGGAATTGAACCCAGGGGTGCTTTATCACTGAGTCACATCCCCAGCCCCTTTTATTTTGAGACAGGATCTCATTAACTTGCTGAGGCTCATCTCAGACTTGTGATCCTCCTGTCTCAGCCTCCCAAGTCGCTGGGATTATAGACATGCACCAGTGTCTAGCAGGTTCTCGCTTTTTATACCTTGCTCCAAGGGGGTTGGAAATGGGCATTTAAACATACATGTCACTCTCAAACAAGGGTATGTGTGTCTGTATGTGTGTGTGTGTCTCTGTGTCTGTCTCTATATCTCTGTATGTGTCTGTGCATGATAATGTGTGTGTGTCTGTGGATCTACCCAGGCAGGCAGAGGACACGGCACCCCCATTCAGGCATCTGTCGGCCTAGCAAATTAGTGACTGTATATCAAAACCTTGTTCTCAGGCATCAAAAGAGTATCAGCAAAGAAGCTTTTTAGTTTGAATCCATCCCATTTATTGATTCTTGATTTTACTTCTTGAGCTTTAGGGGTCTTGTTAAGGAAGTCAGATCCTACACCAACGTGGTGGAGATTTGGGCCTACTTTTTCTTCTGTTAGCACAAGGTCTCCGTTCTAGTGCCTAAGTCTTTGATTCACATTGAGTTGAGTTTCGTGCAGGGTAAGAGAAGGGGTTTAATTTCATTTTGTTACTTGTGAATTTCCAGTTGTCACAGCACCACTTGTTAAAGAGGCTATCTTTTCTCCAGTGAATATTTTTGGCACCTTTGTCTAGTGTGAGATAAGTGTAGTTATGTGGGATTGTCTCTGTGTCTTCTAATCTGTACCACTGGTCTACATGTCTATTTTGGTGCCAGTATCATGGCGTTTTTGTTTCTGTTGTTCTATAGTATAAAGTCTGGTATTGTGATGATCCCTGCTTCACTCTTCTTGCTAAGAATTATTTAGGCTATTCTGGGTCTCTTATTTTTCCAAATGAATTTCATGACTGCTTTTGCTAGTTCTACAAAAAATGTCATTGGGATTTTTTTTTTTTTTTTGCATACCAGCGATTGAACCCAGGGGTTCTCAACCACTGAGCCACATCCCCAGCCCTATTTTGTGTTTTATGTAGAGACAGGGTCTCACTGAGTTGCTTAGTGCCTCACCATTGCTGAGGCTGGCTTTGAACTTGCGATTCTCCTGTCTCAGCCTCCCTAAGTGCTGAGATTACAGGTGTGCACCACTGCGCCCGGCTAGTATGGCCATTTTGACAATATTAATTCTGCCTATCCAGGAGCACGGAAGGACTTTCCATCTTCTAAGGTCTTCTTCAATTTCTTTCTTTAGTGTTCTGTAGTTTTCCTTGTAGAGATCTTTCACATCTTTTGTTAAGATTTACTCCCAAGTATTTTATTTTTTAAAAAGTATTCTAAGTGGGGTAGTTTTCCTAATTGCTTTCAGTAGATTTATCATTGATGTTTAGGAACGCATTTGATTTATGGGTGTTGATTTTATATCCTGCTCCTGTGCTGAATTCACTTATTAGTTCTAGAAGCTTTCTGGTGGAATTTTTTTTGATCTTCTAAATGTAGAATCTTGTCATTGGCAAATAGTGATAGTTTGAGTTCTTCTTTTCCTATTCATATCCCTTTAATTTTTGGGGGGGGGGCTACAGGGGATTGAACTCAGGGGCCCTCGACCACTGAGCCACACCCCCAGCCCTATTCTGTGTTTTATGTAGAGACAGGGTCTCACTGAGTTGCTTAGCGCCTCGCCATTGCTGAGGCTGGCTTTGAACTCACAATTCTCCTGTCTCAGCCTCCCTAAGTGTTGAGATTACAGGCTTGCGCCACCGCACCCAGCTCATATTCCTTTAGTTTCTTTCTCCTATCTAATTGCTCTGGCTACAGTTTCAAGGAAAATGTTGAATAGCAGTGGTAAAAAGGGCATCCTTGTCTTGTTCCAGTTTTTAGAGGGAATGCTTCTTCTCAGCAAAGGAAACAATCATGTGAAGAGAGAGCTCACAGAATGGGAGGAAAATCTTTATCACATGCACCTCAGATATAGCATTGATCTGCAGGATATATAAAGAACTCAAAAACCTTAACACCAAAAAAACAAACATCCCAATCAATAAGTGGGCTAAGGAATTGAACAGACACTTCACAGAAGATGTATAATCGATCAACAAATATATGAAAAAATGTTCAACATCTCTAGCAAATACAGAAATGCAAATAAAAACTACTCTTTTTTTTTTTTTTTTTTTGGTACCAGGGATTGAGCTTGGGGCACTCGACCACTGAGCCACATCCCCAGCCCTATTTTATGTGTTATGTAGAGACAGGGTCTCACTGAGTTGCTTAGCGCCTCGCCATTGCTGAGGCTGGCTTTGAACTCGCGATTCTCCTGTCTCAGCCTCCCTAAGTGCTGGGATGACAGGCTTGAGCCACCGCACCCGGCTTCAAAACTACTTTTTTTTTTTAAATTTTATTTATTTTTTTAATTGTGGGTGGACAGAATATTTTATTTTTATGTGGTGCTGAGGATCGAACCCAGTGCCTCATGTGTGCTAGGCGAGCACGCTACCACTGCGCCACAATCCCAGCCCCCTCAAAACTACTCTTAAGATTTCATCTTACTCTAGTCAGAATGGTAGTTATCAGGAATTCAAGCAACAACAAGTGCTGGTGAGGATGTGGGGAAAAGGCACACTCATACATTGCTGGTGGGACTGACAATTGGCGCGACTACTCTAGAAAGCAGTATGGAGATTCCTCAGAAAACTTGGAATGGAACCACCATTTGACCCAGCTATCCAACTCCTCAGTCTATACCCAAAGGACTTAAAATCAGCATATTACAGTGATGCAGCCACTTCAATGTTTATAGCAGCTCAATTCACATTAGCTAAACAATGGAACCAACCTAGGTGTCCTTCAACAGATGAATGGATAAAGAAAATGTGTTATATATAAACAATGGAATATTACTTAGCCTTAAAGAAGAATGGAATCATGGCATTTGCCAGTAAATGGATAGAGCTGGAGAATATCATTCTAAGCAAAATAAGCCAATTGCCTAAAACCAAAGGCCGTAAGTTTTCTCTGATATATGGATGCTGGGGGGGGGGGGGAGGCTAGGAAAGAACAGAGTTAATTTAGGTAGAGGGGAATAAAGGGAGAGCAGGGGGTATGGGGGTAGGAAGGATAGTAGAATGAATCAGACATTACTACCCTACGTACATATATGACTACATGACTGGTGTGATTCTACACCATGTACAACCAGAAAGAATGAGAAATTATACTCCATTTATGTGAACAAATTTTTTTAAAAAGTATCAGGCTGAGCAAGGTGGCTCATGCCTGTAATCCCAGTTCCTTGGGAGGCTGAGACAGGAAGATCACAAGTTCAAAGCCAGCCTCAGCAATAGTGAGGTGATAAGCAACTCAGTGAGACCCTGTCTCTACATAAAACACAGAATAGGGCTGGGAGGTGGCTCAGTGGTTGAACGCCCCTGAGCTCAATTCCCGGTAGCCCCCTCCCCCGCAAAAAAAAAATCAACAGAGAGAAAAATGTAGCTCACAGAATGGAAGAAAGTATTTGTAAATCCTGTATTTTGTTAAGATCTGAGAGTTCTGTAAAGAACTCCTTCAACTCAACCTGATTAGAAATGGGCAAAGGTCTTGAAGAGACACTTCTCCAAAGGAGACACACCAGTGGCCAATGAGCACAAGAAACCATGCAGGGGCAGCGAATGAATCGGGCGTCACTTTCCCATGCTCATATGAGAACATCCGACAGTGTGACTCCATATCATGTACAATCACAAGAATGAGGAGCTGGACCCCATGTATATGGTATGTCAAAATATATTACACTGTCATGCGTAACTAAAACGGAAACAAAAACCATGCTGAATACTGTTAGTCAAAAGGAAAAGCAGGGGGGCTGGGGCTGTAGCTCAGTGGTAGAGCGCTTGCCTAGCATGCGTGAGGCACTGGGTTCGATCCTCAGCACCATGTATAAATAATAAATGAATAAAATAAAGATCCATCAACAACTAAAAAAAATATTTAAAAAAAAAAAGGAAAAGCAGGGGCTGGGGTTATGGCGCAGTGGTAGCGTGCTGGCCTAGCATGCGCGAGGCACTGGATTCGATCCTCAGCACCACCTAAAAATGTAATAAAGATATTCTGTCCACCTACAACTAAAAAATAAATATTTTAAAAAAAAAAAAAAGGAAAAGCAAATCAGAACCAAGCTGATCCTTCAAGACTGGAGGGTGGCAAGGTTCCAAAACAGATGCTGGACATGGTGATGCATGTCTGTAATCCCAGCAGCTTGGGAGGCTGAGGCAGGAGGATCGTGAGTTCAAAGCCAGCCTCAGCAACTTAGCAAGGCCCTATCTCAAAAATTAAAAAGAGCTGGGATGTGGCTCAGTGGTTAAATGCCCCTGGATTCAATCCCAGGTACCAAAAAAAAAAAAAAGAAAGAAAGAAAGAAACAGAGGGGGCTGGGATTGTAGCTCAGTGGTAGAGTGCTTGCCTTGCATGCTTGAGGCCCTGGGTTCGATCCTCAGCACCACATACAAAGCAATAAAATAAAGACATTGTGTCCATCTACAACTAAAAAAAAAATATTTAAAAAAAAAGAAAAGAAAAAAGAAACAGAGGTCCAGTGTGGCAAACCAGGGACCGTGTAGCACAGCCACTGAGGAGCAGGTACGCACATGCCCCTGAGCCGTGTGCTCCATCATAACTCTCAGGCACCATGAACAGTGAGGAGCGTCTTATAACACCCTCAGGGAAAGACCTGCCCAGGCCCAGCCAAAGCCCCCTTGCACTCCCTTCTCCCCAGTTTTCCCTCTGCTTTTCTGGTAGAAGCTTCTGGAATTCTGTACTACAGGAAGCTCAGTGCTGACAGCTGTAGTGCCAGAGAGGCCCATGAGGGGCAGCGCTGGGAGGTGCCTCTTGAGACCAGAATCACCACCAGTCCCCCTAGGAAAGGTGCTGCCCTGCTGCCGAGCCACAGCTAGAGGGTGCTGTGGCCTGTGCCTGGCCAGAGAGCCGAAGTTGCTGCAGGGGAGCTCTGGGCACCCAGGAAAGGCTGAGGAAGAGACCTGGGGCGCAAAGAGCTGTGCTGATGCCTCCACTATCACACCTATCACCACCACTGGAACCAAAGACCTCAGCTGGGCTCTGAGGCCATCCCTGCCACTGACCCAGCTAACCAGATGACATTCAGAGCCCCATCCAGCAGACACCTGCCTTTGGGAACCTGATGCATTTACTGCTCTCACAGTAGGCAGAGAATGGATGGACACCAGCCCCATGAGGGTCCTGAGTTTTTCTGGGACACAGATCCTGTGGCCTGGGGATCAGGTCCAGACACTGAGAAGGGGGCTGCTGAAGAGGAAGGGAGTGTCTGCTCCTGGCCACTTGTCTGCAGCACACACACTCAGCTGTCCCACACTCTCAGGCAACACATGACCTAGACTCCCCAGTGGCCGCTCCTCTAAGCACAGTCTACCAAGGGCCTCACCACTGGTAACCCAAGGCCACTGGGCCCCAAGATGCAACTCTAGAACAAGTCTGCACTCCAAGAGAAGAACAGACACAGCCTCAAGGGAACAGGAAGGCCAGGTGGCATGGGCCCAGCAGGATCTGCACTGAGATGAAAGGGCAACAGGTCCCAAAGCAGATAGCAGGATCCAGATAGGACAGGTTGATAAACCAGCTGAGATTGGGGCACAGAGTTCCTGGGCTAACACTTCTACTTGGGAAATTTGGTCATGGATATCAAAACACACCAAGCTTGGTTTGTCCTCTCACCTCCATCTCCCATACCCATGTTAACTGTAACAGTGGCCTGCCCTTGACAGACAGGGCTGTCACAAGACAGGGCTGCAGCTCTGTTATCCCTCACATCTCATCAGTCCTTACACGTTCAGCTGCTTTTTAAAACATGATGGCCAGGCACGGTGGTGCACGCCTGTAATCCCAGCACTTAGGGAGGCTGAGGCAGGAGGATCGCGAGTTCAAAGCCAGCCTCAGCAACGGCGAGGTGCTAAACAGCTCAGTGAGACTCTGTCTCTACAAAATACACAGAATAAGGCTGGGGGTGTGGCTCAGTGGTCGAGTCCCCTGAGTTCAATCCCCAGTACCAAAAACAAAAACAAAAACCACAATGGAGTGGCCAGGCATGGTGAAACACACCTGTAATCCCAGTGACTTGGGAGGCCGAGGCAGGAGAATCACAAGTTATAGGCCAGCCGGGGCAATCTAGCAAGACCTTGTCTCAAAATAAAGAGATCGGATGTACTTCACTGGTGGAGCACCCCTGGACTCCATCCCCAGTACACACACACACACACACACACACACAAAGGTGAGGCTGGGAATGTAGCCTAGGGATGGAGCATGTGCTCAGCTTGCATGAAGACCTGCGTTCAGTCCCTAGCACCAAAAGTAAAAATAAAATCAAGTGATTATCAGGAGTTCTATTGCAGGCCTGGTGGCAGGTGCCTGTAGTCCCAGCACTAGAGAGGGCAAGGTGGGAGCCCAGGAGCATACAACCAGCCTGGGCAACACAGTCAGATCCATTCCCAAAAAAGTCAAAACTTGCAGAGCATGGCACAACCATTCAGAACAGAACCTGACTACGGAAACCAGCCCAGCTGCACGGGCAACTCATGATGCCCAGGCAGAGTCCTGCAGGGGCACATTTGCACCGAAAACACACACAGGATAGGTCCCATGGATGTCCACACCTCTGGGCCTGTGACTCAGGGGCCAGCACAGCAGTAGATGACCAGAGGCAGGTGGCTTTGCCATCAGCCCTCACTAGCCCTTTCATTTTTTTTTTTTTTTTTGGTACCAGGGATTGAACCCAGGGGCACTCGACCACTGAGCCACATCCCCAGCCCTATTCTGTGTTTTATGTACAGACAGGGTCTCACTGAGTTGCTTAGTGCCTCACCATTGCTGAGGCTGGCTTTGAACTCACGATTCTCCTGTCTCAGCCTCCCTAAGTGCTGGGATTACAAGCGTGAGCCACCATGCCCGGCTTGTCCGCTATTTTTTTAAATATCTTTGTTTTATTTGTTTATTCTTATGTGGTATTAAGGATCAAACCCAATGCCTCACACGTGCCAGGCAAACGCCCTACCACTGAGCCCCAGCCCTGGCCCATCCATCCACTCTTGTGCTACTTTTATTCCTTTCTGCCTGAAAATCATTTTTTAAAAAAAAATATTTATTTTTTAGTTGTAGGCAGACAGAGTATTTTTATTTTTATGTGGTGCTGAGGATTGAACCCAGCGTCTCACGTGTGCTAGGCGAGCACGCTACCACTGCGCCATAACCCCAGTCCCATTTTCTTTTTTAAGGAGATCAGATAATATACTGTTCAGTTAAAAAGCCAAGGCCCCTGAGCAGGCTGGCTGCCTCTGGAGGGTCTCCGGCTGGTCTGTGCCAAGGCATCACAGTGCCAGCCCAGCCACCAAGGCCTGCCAAGACCCTCAACACCACCTGCTGGGCCTGCAGGCCTTGCCACCAGTCCAGCTCCACCCTAGTGGCTCTTGGCTCACCTGACCCTGGCGAGGTGTTGCCTCTTGGCAGACCTGTACTAACACATACACTTATAGGACTCCATAAGCACCATCCCCATGAGACTGCAGACAAGAAACTGAGGCAGGGAGGTCAGAACACCAACCTCACTCCTGAGAACAAAGTCATCAGAAGGAGTTCCTGGCTCTGTCTACCACGTGGCTGCAACCTCCCTGTCCAAAATCACATGAGCCTAAATCCAGCAAAGCCATTGCCAAGTCCTGCCAAGTACCTGATGACTCCCAGAGAGGCCAGTGCTTCTGATCCCCATCCTCCACTAGGGCTGTTTTCTTCTAACAGCTCTTAGGACAACCTCCTGGCCCCGTGCTTGGTGTGGCCCCTGGTGCTGGGTAGCTCCGCGTGCTTATACTCCTCAGGTGATCCCACCACACGCCAGGCTGCTGTCCACTAACTTGACCTGTGCTGGCCAGAGGACCTCTGGGATACCTGCCTGGGTGTCTGGTCTTTCCCCTGTCCTTTTGTTCTGTTTTCAACCTTATTTTCTATGCCTTCCATGATGGTCTTAAATATGTCTGCTGCTCTGTGACTTCCAGAAGCTCTCTGGAGCCAGGGTGTCCCCCTGATAGCACCCTTGCTTCTCTTCTTGAAGGTGGTTGCTCCAGCACACTAGTGCTGGATGTGCTCCCTGAGGTCCTTTTGTGTCTGCTTTGGTCTGTCCTCACATTTTGGTGACCTTGGCTGTCCCTTCACCCCTCAAGGAGTGACCCTGAGAAGCTTTGGGAAGCTCTGGCTCTGGCTTGGAAACTGGGTGCTCACAGGGGAGCTCTCGGGGCATCTCTCATGGACTACCAGTTGTGCAATGAAGGCATGACTCCTGCCGTGAGCTCCTATCCACCTGTGCTGGATGCAGGTGGGGTGCAGGGGCCCCTGTTCAGAACAGACTTGGGCTCAGGCTGCTCCTAGCTCCTTGCTTTCCCCATCCTCACCATCCCTGGTGGTGTCTGGTGTCCATGGCTCATGTGTCCCCTGCCAGTCTCCCACACACCTGCCCTGACGTCAGCCCATCTTCATGCTGAGTATAGGGAGGTTCTGTGCAGCCCTCACTCAGCCATGGCAGCACACTCTGTTTCCCAAACTGCCGACCTCTCTCACTTTACAGATTTTTGTATTTTAAAAATGTCTTTGCTGTTTTTTAAGGGGGTTTTTGGAGGAGTGGAAATTCACTACACATAAGAGTGTTAAATTTCTACCATAAGCCAGCACTGTTGTGGGAGCTGGTGGTAATCAAGTTTGGCTGCTATCCAGAACACGAGCCCAGCAGTGGCTCTTGTGGGAGCTGGAATCTGTGGAATGGTTTTTGGTTGTCACGAGGTTAGGAGGCATGGGTTAGAGAGCTCACCTGAGCCACCATGTATGTGGCTGTTCTGTACCATGAGGAACTGTCCTGCGACCCACCAATGTGCAAACATCCAGTTAAGTTTTCAACGTAAGGCCAGGCGCGGTGGTGCATGCCTGTAATCCCAGGGGCTCAGAGGCTGAGGCAGGAGGATTGCGAGTTTAAAGCCAGCCTCAGCAAAAGTGAGGTGCTAAGCAACTCAGTGAGACCCTGTTTCTACATAAAACACAAAATAAGGCTGGGGATGTGGCTCAGTGGTCGAGTGCCCCTGAGTTCAATCGTCCCCCCAAAAAAGTTTTCATACAGGGAGACGCCTGTGCCATGGGTCTGGCAGGACCTGACTGTCCTATGCTGACCCTGTGTTTCCCAGGAATGCCACTGACACTCTCATTCATGCTCATGGGAGAATGAATCTTGCTCAGGATTTTGCCAAGAGCTGTTCACCATTCTAGAGGAACAAACCCCACATAACAGGCACCAGATGTACTTTGCCTGCCCCCTTCTCACACCTGATACAAAGGATTCCATCACAAATTGCATCCCTTTTTCGGCTCTGCATCACAGATGTATGTGTACAGTCATGTTCAGTTGTGCATGTTAGCAGAATCACACTGCATCTTGCTGCAGGACAGTGAAGGGGAGGCTATGAGCCACTGTCTAGGAAGGGCCCTGGGCCTAGGCCACATCTAGGGACAGTCTGAAGCTGGCACCCAGGCCTCCCAGGCCTCCCTGTGGTACCAGTTCCCATGTGGAGTCCTTGGAAGTGATCAAGGACAAGCAACAGGAAGGTGAGGGGCAAACACATGGCAGCTCTGGGGCTACTCCAGGAGAAGCCTGAGGGACGCCACACAGGTAGGAGCATCAAAATCACCAGGCTGCTGACCCAGTTGCTCTTTGAAGAGCTATTTCATAGCACCAGGCAGAAGGCAACGGAGGAATGACAGTCAAAGGAAGATAACTGAAGTGCCAACTTTCTCTTGAATGTGACTTTGTTTTCTATTTCTTTCTTTCCTTTTTTTGCTGCCGGGAATTGAACTCAGGGGCACGACCACTGGGCCACATCCCAGCCCTGTTTTGCGTTTCATGTAGAGACAGGGTCTCACTGGGTGCCTTAGCACCTTGCTGTTGCTGAGGCTCCTGCCTCAGCCTCCCACAGTGTTAGGACTACAGACATGAGCCACCATGCCCGGCAGTGAGACTTTGTTTTCAATGGTGATTTGGAGAGTTGAACACATATGCACAGCTGCTGGAGAAGCACAGGAGGAAGGTGATGTGGGGCCTGTGAAGGCCACCTGAGTGACAATCTGCTGTAGGCAGCCACTTTCCTGTAGAACACAGAGTCACTGGCACAGTCTTTCTGCCAGGAACTGTGTGACAGACCTAGAACAAGGCGTGAGGCACATCTTCCACCTCCACTTGCCTTTCTTCAGAGGGCCCCAGTGATGCAAGCAGGTCTGCAAGAATTGAGACAGAACACCCCAAGGGAATTACAGAGTGCTCAGGAGAGGAATAACAGACTCACACAAAAAAGAGAACTGAAAACTCTCAGAAGTCAGTTCAGTTCTGATCTGATCACTCACCTTTACTCTTTTTTTTTTTTTTTTTTTTTTTTTTTGGTACCGGGGATTGAACTCAGGGGCACTCGACCACTGAGCCACATCCCCAGCCCTATTTTGTGTTTTATGTAGAGACAGGGTCTCACTGAGTTGCTTAGCGCCTCGCCATTGCTGAGGCTGGCTTTGAACTCGCGATTCTCCTGTCTCAGCCTCCCTAAGTGCTGGGATTAC